>JAAGEH010000020.1:6058263-6413884 GCA_011751065.1 Lasiurus cinereus
AGAGAGAGAGAGAGAGAGAGAGAGAGAGAGAGAGAGAGAGAGAGAGAGAGGAGATATCCAATGGTTGTCATTATGACCCTTCTGCCTTTTGAGACCAATTCTTACTCTTCTGGCTCCTTCTGGTGAGCAAATGGTGAGGTCTGTGTTGGAACTAGAACTAGAACTGGGTCACTAAACTTTCTTTTCCATGAGGTGCTGGGCTTTCCAGCAAGTTCTGGCATTCCCAGGGTGCCTTTGTACAAGGCTTCATGCACATATGTTAACTGGCCCTTCACACACAGGAGGGCAGTGAGTTTCCATAGTGTGTGGAGGGTTTTGAGCCAGGAACCAGATTCCTACTTTTTCTGCACCATGATCCTCCCTTTGAAGTCAACAGGAGCCCACTCAGAGTGGCTAGAGAAACAACAACCTGGTCTAAGGAGCTACTAGCAAAACATATTCAAGTGCTGAAGTGACATTAAGTTGCCTGAGAAAATACACCTTGGCTGGGAGAAACTGATGTGGGGCCCTTCTGAAAAGGGTCCCATAGTCAAAGAAAAGAAGAAAACATCTTAAAAATTCAAGTAATGTATTCAGTGGCCTCCGAGGAATAAAGACCCACTGTCTTTCACATGTTTAAAATGTGAATTGCCAATTAATGATGTGATTGGCAAATTGCTCTACAATTAAAAACATAGAAATGTTGTCTGAGGCAATTAGAATAACTGTCATATGTTAATTAAGGGTTGATGGATTCTGCAGGCTGCCAGCAATTACCTTTTGAGTCTGAGCTTTTCTGAACAGAATCCAAACCCATAAAGACATTGATATAATAAGAACTGTCTTCCTTATTGGTGCGCCTGGCATACTTTTAGTGTCTTTTAAGGCATGTAATTATTTTTAATTAGGTCTTCAGAAGACATTTTCTTTATACATGTTTTACTAGGTCATCACTGAAGAAACTTAAAACCAATCTGAGAGGAGAGGGGACTGTAAGGAGCACAGACTTGGGAGTCAGGTAAATGGGTTCCCTTAGTGATGGGCTGGAGGTGTTGAAGGAAACTTGGGAGCTAGGTATTACCAGCTGGGTTCTTTGGGCAAATTGCATAGCATTTCTGGACCTTGATAGGAAGATCATACAAGACTAAAGGCCTGGTGCACAAAATTTGTGCAGGGGAGGTATGTCCCTTAGTCCAGCCTGCACCCTCTCACTATCTAGGATTGCTGGCTCTCAACTGCTCACCTGACTGCCTTCCTGATTGCCCCTAACTACTTCTGCCTGCCAGCCTGATCATCCCTAACCACTTCCCTGCTAGCCTGATTGATGCCTAACTGCTCCCCTGCCAGCCTGATTGCCACTAACTGCCCTCTCCTGCTGATCTGGTCATCCCTAACTGCCTTCCTCTGCAGGCTTGATCACCTCCAACTGCCCCCCCTTGCAAGCCTGGTCTCCCCCCAACTGCCCTCCCCTGCAGGCCTAGGTCCCTCTCAACTACCCTTCCCTGCAGGCCTGGTTGCCCCCAACTTCCCTCCCCTGTAGGCCTTGTCACCCCTAACTTCCCTCCCCTACAGGCCTGGGTTGCCCCCAACTGCCCTTTCCTGCAGGCCCTGTCACCCCCAACTTTCCTCCTCTGTCAGCCTGATCACCCCTAACTGCCATCCCCTGCAGGCTTGATCACCCCAACTGCCCTCCATTGCAGGCCTGGTCCCTCCCAACTGCCCTCCCCCACAGACCATCTTATGGTAGCCATATTGTGTCCACATGGGGGCAGCCATCTTGTGTGTTGGAGTGACAGTCAATTTGCATACTACTCTTCTATTAGATAAGATAATACTTATATATGGCTTAGGTATTGTGTATGATGCATAGCAGTTGCTCAGAGTGAGACTTGAAGCTACCAGGTTCAGAAATGGCACAGTGTCACTTCATAAGTAGTTATGATTTTTCTAGAAATATCAGGGATGTTCTCTCAAGTTGGGATATCCTTTCAACAATATCCTTTCATTATAGCCACATGGGTAGTAATGGATATTAAATCCTTGCAGTTGATACTCTTGTACCTAGGACTGTCACAGGTGGCCACCCAGCTTATGCTCTGGGCAGCTTCTAGGTTATATTGGCATTGAGGTCAGTGTGAATGGTGCCCCCTGGTGTTGTGCAGTGTACAACCTTCATAACCACACAGGGCTGCTCTGCTTGCAACCAAAACACATCTGCAAGGTGAGGCCCACCCCACAGTCCTTTTTCATCTTTTTCCTCAGATGAGCATGTCCTAGTTTTGTTCATTTTACCTTCTCCTAGCTGGGCTTTTTCAGCCATTAACCTTCTCTGGAATTAAGAAAAACAGATATTTGGCTAGACAGTCATCAATACCAGGGTTCAACAAACTTTCTTGGTAAAGGACCAGGTAGTAAGTATTTTTGGTTTCTGGGGCCGTACAGTCTTTGTTCTAACCATTCTGCTCTGTCGCAGTAGCTGCAAGAGGAGCTCTGAGACAGGCGCTGTGAACACATGCTGGGCCTCGCCCCAGGGCTTCTGGCCCAGCAGACCTAGGGGGCCGGTAACGGGGGGAGGTGATGACCACTGCATTAGAAGAGCACGAAGGACCATTCATCTTCTAAGAGTCTGTGATTTTAGTCTGCTTCCTGTGAGCTGCTTTGGTCCTTATAGAAAAATGGGATATATATATAGCCACATATTCATTCAATCATGGGTTCATTTGATACTATTTATTGAACACCTGTTATTTGCCAGGTACTCTTCTAGATGCCCAGTAGCTAGCAGTCAATAATAGTATGAGATGAGATTGCAAACACCCTGATGGCTGGGACAGAGCTGACTGGGCTCTGTACCATACCACACCCCTCCCCATTGTCATGCATATTGGAGGCGCTTAACAAATTGGAGCTGGAAAACAGTGTGAGCTAAGGCCTAGGAAAGCATCGAGCTGTGCCTGAAGCCCTGACACCCAGAGGGCTCCCGGGTAGGTAGGTGAGTCAGTCTGTGTCCAAGAGATACAATGCCTACCACCCTCACCCCCTTCCAAAGGCACGTACCCAAACTCCATATCCCAATGTCAGTTTTATGGCTGGGATTCCACTTTTTGATATTCATCCATTTGTCTCTTGTGAAAAATAATGTGAACAATCTGAGCCCCACCTGACCATTTCAGGAAGAATGCAACAGGACTTCAATTATTTCGTTCTTTCAGCTATTTCTTTCCTGCCAGCTATGTGGGAAAATCTGCCTTGTATAACTAAACAGATGCTATGCACATCTCAGACCTGTGCCCTTGGGAGGAGAGAGGCAGCTCATTTTTTGATTTGCAGAAGAACTAGGATATTTGTAACACAGGAGGTTCTGTTCAGAAAACCATACCGCCAGTTGGCATGTTGCATTCAATCATGGGTCCTGAAGGTCAACTGAAAACATTACTTTTTGACATTCCTAACGACAAGCATATTTGATTAGACTTTATTCCCCCTCCCATATCTACTCATGCTTTCCTACATGCCCACAGAGCCACACTTGTCTCAGCTATCCATGGGTGCATAACAAATCACCCAAAAATTGAGTGGCTTCAAACAAAGTTCATTTCTGTTGGTCACCGTTTTATGGTTAAGGAATTTGGGCAAGGCTCAGTGGGGATGGCTTATCTCTGCTTATGTGGCACTGGCTAGGCTCACCCAGGCAGTTGCATTTAGCTGGTGGCTGAGCTGGGCTGATAGGCCCTGAATGGCTTCAGTCTCGTGTTTGTGGTTAAAGTGCTGGCTGTTGGCTGAGCTGCCCAGCTTTCTTCCACACAGCCTCTCTCTCCTCATGGTCTCATCCTCTGGGCCTTCATGTCTTAAGAGACCCTGGACTTCTTTACATGCAGCTTGGGAAGGAAGAGAGTGATAGTTGAAGCTGCCAGGTTCAGAACTGGCACAGTGTCACTTCATCCACATTCTATTGATCAAAGCGAGTCACAGGTCATCCCTGATTCAAGGAAGGAGGGGACATAGAGGGAGAAATTATTGTGGCCACCTCTGCAGGTAATTCACCTACACACTTGCCTTCTCTGGATCTTTGTCAATGCACTTTCCATAAGAAAGAATCGTGTTGTTTTAGGGGGGATCTGCAGGCAAAGCAAAGATTTTTCTTTGATTTATAGCACCAAGTCCAAGCAGAGTGTCTGAACTTACAGGGAAATATGGACAGCCAAATGATTATCTGAAGCTCATGGGTAAGAATGACAGTGTAAGGCATATAATGTATCTCTATATGTTTATGATGATAAATTTGAAATGTCTCAAAAACCCAACTGTTATTTTGGAAACAAATATGATAGGCAATAAATTCCCAAATGCTTTTCTTACTAGTCTGAATGCATCTCAAAGAAAAAGTTCAACAGCAAGAGGATTTTACCAAAATCTCATGGGCAGTAGATGCTTTGGCTGCTCTTCAGTTAAGGAGCAATAATGCCAACCACATGTTTGCTTATATTTTTGAAATTATTATACTAAGGGCTTGTGAGAATATGGGAAATGTACATAAAAATACACAGAGCGCAAAGTATGGCCTCTCCTCCCGGCAGTGATGGGGGACAGTCACAAGAGGGGTGTTCATGGGGCATATAGGATAGCACATAGGGTGACACGGTGCTTCTCATTATTATTATTTTTTTAATACATTTTATTGATTTTCCACAGAGAGGAAGGGAGAGAGACAGAGCTAGAAACATCGATGAGAGAGAGACATCAATCAGCTGCCTCTTGCATGCCTCCCACTGGGGATGTACCCAAAACCAAGATACACACCCCTCACGGTAATTGAACCTGGGACCCTTCAGTCCGCAGGCTGACGCTCCATCCATTGAGCCAAACCGGTTTCAGGGACACGGTGCTTCTTAATATCTCACTCTACAAACAAATCACCCATGGGCCTTAGCAAGGGGCAGATCCCAATCCAGTGGGGCAGAGGTGGAGACTGAGATTCACATTCTGACAACCTTCAGGTGCAGAGATTTGAAGAGCAAGCTTGTATAAGAGGGGGAGGGGTGCTTGAGTGTCTCCTTCCTTGGGGAGCTGCCAGAGCTCAGGCAGCAAATGTTGCCTCTGTGCCTTCCACGTGCCTAAGACTGTGCTCAACAACAGGAATATCAAGATAGGCTGAGACTCAGTCTCTCAACGAGTTTAGAAGGAGAGAGCAACACAAAAATAATTCAATTAGAGTGGTAAGAGTTTCGGGTTATTGTGACTGTGGTAGCTTTGGGTTCCTGACTCAATCCCTGACAAGGACATAGCTTGGGTAAGTTGACTGACCAGATCTCAGTAATTCCACCTGGAAGATCAGCTAGGTGCCTATCTCATAGAATTCTTATGTGAATTCAGTGAAATTAAGCCATCCTGTGAAATAGTGCCTCGCACCTAGTAAGTGCTCAGTAATTATGAACCATTATTATTACACAAATGCTGCTGTGCACGGTGGAGGGAAAGGCTAATATATTTACCTTAAATCAAGAAGGGAATTCTAGAAAGCTATTAGCAAATATGGAAAAGGAAATAAATTATGTCCATTCTCACAGTATCCTTGAGAAATTAGCATCATGACACATCTCATAAGACGTATACTGAACATAAAGTGTGGGACAAGGGTTGAGATGGAACTTTGACTTAAGGTTGTCTTTATTCTTGACCCTATGTAATCTTGACACAACTACCCAACCTCAGCTTCTTCATCTATGGAGTGGGGATAACCACAATGGTCATGTTCATGAGCTGCTCCAAGTAACAGTGGCAAAGGCAGCAGGTTGGGATGAGAGGCCCAGTCACTGGAGAGAAGTGGCTGCCTCTACCACGGAAATCACTCCAGAATCTCAGAAACTTTAAATGCTAAAAGAATAAAGAAAATTTTAAACTTTTCTTTATTCTTTTAGCAAAACAGTTAAAATTGCAAATTCACAAGGCAATTGCTAGTGTGCAGGTCCTTGGTTGTGTTAGAAGGTGGACTCTAATGAGTGTTGGCCTCTGGTTGGTGATGCTGAGAAGCAGAGGCCAGGGCTGCAGCTGGGCTGCAGGCACCAGCCCGTCTTGCTGCAAAAATGCAGCAGCTGCACTTGGCATTGTTGGGTATTAACCATATTTCAGTAGCCAGAGATTGCACAAGACACACCTCTTCCCACATCCACAAAAATAAAAATAAAAATCTTGGAATGGGGAACACAGAGAAATCTCAAAATGTTCCATCCATGGACTCATTAGCTCCCACTTACTTCCCTCACTAATACATCTCTTTGACAAGATTGTGCAAGGAAGGAGTTAATGAGTACACAGCTTTATTTTCCTTGGACAAGAGATACAAAACAGGCTTAAGGCATGGCTGTCATCACCCAGCAAGTGTCCAGGGATTTTACAGGTAATTATTAACTCTTTGTGGCATTCCTTGGTGGGGGGGTGCTCTATGCTGCAAGCAACTGCTAAGTTTTTTCATCTATAGTATGTATGTGTGCTCTAAAGTTTTCAGTGTTCAAATTCACGAACACCTTAAAAGAAGCCTTAGAAGTGTGTCCCCTGAATAATTTGTAAAGCCCCTTGCACCTGAGGTCACAGTGGATCCTTCCTTAACCGTCTTAGCACTCAGGTCAGAAGCGCCCCTCTCTTTGCTTCCATTTGAGAAAACGGAGGCTTAAAGAAAGGAAATTAGTGGGCCGAGGTTTTCTGAGGAATAAGACCTGGCTAGATGCCAGACCTTCTGAGCGCCACCTGGTGCTCTTCTAATGCACGGAACACAATGTAGACCTCTACCCACAGGCAAGCCCCCTCAGTCCTGGATTCTGTGACTGATATACCATCAGCAGTTGCCACCTGGAACTGGAACAAACCACCACCATTCAGTCCCCTGGAATTTGTGTTTTTTTAAAAAATACCTGTCATCAATCTGCTTTCTTGTTACTTTGTCATTTGGTTCTCTTCCCATTTGATGATTTGAGGCCATTTAAATGCTGGGTTCCTCTCTTATAATGAGTTTAAGATGGTTAACTGCTAGGGCTTCTGTATTTAATACAGTCCTGCAGTCACGTTCATTAGGGATTTAATTTGATGCTGGCTCTGGAGTTTGGTCTCTGGTAGGTTAAAACACACTGGAAACTGAAAGTGCCTGGATAACCCCTCTAAGCAATAAGCATTCAAAATTACGAAAAGGCCAGTGAAGGAAAACAAGGCCCTGGAGTGCCCAGATCAACTGCATTGTGCCCAGACCAGGATCCTTCTCTGTAAGCAGGGACACAGACGGCCTAGAAACTGTCGTTGTTTTCAGGTGCCTCTGATCTTAGGGGGTTGCGACAAGTAAATTCTCCCCTGAGCTTGACATCACTGAGGAAAGCCCACACTCCTTTCCGTCACAAGCAGGTTGCTAGTAGGCTGGCAAACTTCCATACATGGTATGGGGAGCAGACATGACATCATGGACAGAGGAACAGCTAAGGCTCAGGCGCCCAGGGCCCCGGAGAGTTCCTCGGTTTTGGAATCCTCTTCTCTGGCTATGTGGTAACCAGACCACAGGGGATGCTTGAGATTGTGGGCACACCCTCACCTTGCAGATTCTCATATCCTGTCCTCCAGCACTCTCATATCCCTAAAAAGCATCATACGGGTACACGCACAGCATTTGGAACACATTTGACAATAAGTATTCATTTTACAATACTTATAGTGGGACAAACCTGAAAGATGATTTTAAGTCAGCAGCTTACATTCAATGAGTTAAATTTCTTTTTGCTGCAAATGCTGTTTCATTGGTGGGGAGGGGCGAAGAGAATGGAGAAGTTTTATGGGTATTTGACATTAAATAAATTACTGTTCTTTGGCCTGGGAAAATTTAAGAACCACTGATATAGAGGACTTTATAAATTTGAAGTCCTTTAAACTGCATTCCTCTGCTTATTATTATTTTACCAAAGGGCATTACCACAAAGAGATATACTTCTTGTTTAGTTGGAATATTTATGTTTATGTGGATTACAAATGAAATACCAAAGCTTGTTAAAGCTCTAGGTATACTGGGTCAGGTGCAGTATTTTTCAGATAATGCTTGTTGGGAATCATGTTTGGATTTATTTACACACATATTTGAGCATTGCTTTGGGCATGAATGCTGAGATGATGAGAGAGAGAGAGAGAGAGAGAGAGAGAGAGAGAGAGAGAGAGAGAAAGAAAAAGAAGGAGGAGGAGGAGGAGGAGGGGGAGGGGAAAGGAGGGAGGGAAGGAAGGGAAAGGAAGAGAGAGGGAAGGGGAGGGAAGGAGAGAGGGAGAGAAGATGCACCATTATCTTATAGCATAATGAATAAGAAGAAAGGAAAGGAGTAAAAAGAAAGGAAGGAAGAATAAAAAGAAAACAGCAACCTCTTGACTATCAAGCCCAAACCCAAGTTTGGTTAAAGAAAAGTGGTGCTCTTATGGCTCAGGGCAAGTTTGACATCTCAATTAAAGCACTTCCCCTTGGAATGTGTCAAAAATGGAACAAAACCCTTTAAACATTTTGTGCTTTCTCTTCCTGAGAAATGTCTCCCTCCCCCTTTGTTTTCATAAAACAGAAGTCAGATTTCATTTGCTGGAGCAAATGTTTTTCAATAGACTCAATTTGCTTAATTTTCCTGACAGTGTGTGCAGTTATGTTAGAAATTTGCATTCTCCTGGGAAGGGATATGAGACACCAGTAAACCAAAACTGCCAGAGGGGCAGTTATATGTATTTCTGTGCTAAAACCCCCTTTTACTGTGAATGCGTGTCCCCTCAGCAGGTGCCTGCCTTGCTGTTTCAATGCACTTGGTTACTATGTTCCAACCTTACTGTAAACCTCAACGTTACAGTTATTTCTCTTTTTACTCTTTTATGAGTACTCCATCTATAGCTTCTTGAAAACTGGCTTTAAAGAAACCTTTGATTTAAACAAATGAACAAACAAGCAAACAAACAAAGTAACCCCAGAACTGCCTTACTACTAACTGGGGCGGCGTGGGTGGGCTGCGGTGGAGGTGGGGGTGGGAGTGCAGTACACATTCGTTTTGGTAATCAAGTACATGGTGCTGGATTTAAGAGATCAAGAACAAGTCAGGAGCGGAAAGGAGGTCCTGCGTTGCAAGGAGGAAGGCTGTCACTCCTAATGAAATAATGAAAGATGCTCCAGTCAATAGGACATTTGTCAAGTTTTAAATCTGTGCCTTTGCTCCTAGAAGACACCAGGAAAACTGGTGCGGATTTGCTCTAAACCTAAATCTTTGGCCTTGTTTCCAGCTGGGGAGGAGGAAAGAAACCTTGGGATCAGTAGGCCCCAAAGGGTGGTGGGGAGCCCGTTACGACCTTAAATTTTCTTTCATCCCCTCAACCCAGAGGGCAAATCTTTACCACTCTGCCGGATTTCTCCTTGTCCCCTTTAAGGGCCGGAGGGCGGCTCTCCCTTTCCCCGCCCAGGTCCCCCCGCCCTTCACACCTAGGGTGGGAAAAGAAAGTGGGGCGGGGCGGGGCGGCCCCTCGGGAGGGGCGGGATCCTGTTGAGCGCTCCAGCGGTCGCCCCGGCTGGCCGCCTTAGGCTCCGGCAGCCAATGAGCAGGAGACGGGGGCGTGGCGGGGCGCCGTGGCAAAGCATCCAACGTGGGCCGGCTGGAGGCTGCGGGGCGCCGAGCCGGGGTGTGAGGAGGCGAGCGGCGGGGGCGGGGCCTCGAGACCCGCGGGGCGGGTCGGCGGGAGGCGAGAGGCGGGGGGCTGATTGTTCGGCGGGAGGGCGGCAGGCTCTCAGCGCGGAGGAGCCATGCGCTGTCCGGCACTGCGCGCTGTGTCCTGAGCCCGGGACAGCGGGGCGCACCGGCCCCCGGAGGGGAGCAAGAGCTGCTGGGGAGTTGGAGCCTCGAGGAAGATGCCCACGGGCGCAGAGCCTGGCCTGCGCGGCTGAGCGCTGTCCTCTCAGCGGCGGCGGCACTTGGCGGGCGCGAGAGCCGGGAGCCGGGAGCCGGCCGGCAGCGCGGCGAAAGGACCGGAGCGTCGGCCGAGCGTCCTTGGCCCGGACCCGTGGGGTTTGCAGCGAGCACCAGCGCGTCGGCCCGTATGGGCGCGGGGTTCGCGGCCCCCTCCGGGCGCTGCCGCGCAGCCCGGGCACCGGGAGCCCGCTGAGTCCGGAGTCGCCACGGAGAGAACTTGCGCCAGTGGCCATGCCCCGGCGCAGAGCCTAGTGCTCATCGGAGCCCGCGGGCCGCCTGCACCGCGGCCGTCCCGACCTCGCAGCCCCGCGCCGGCGTCCGCGCTCCCGACAAGATGGCGCAGCCGGTCCGGGGAGCGCTCGGAGCCCCGCGCCGCTGGCCTCGCCTGCTCCCCTGGCTGCTGCTGCTGCTGCTGCTGCTCCGACAGGAGCCCGCCAGGGCCACGGGCCGGGCGCCCTGCCCCGCCGCCTGCACTTGCGTCGGGGACTCGCTGGACTGCGGCGGGCGCGGGCTGGCGGTGCTGCCCGGGGACCTGCCCGCCTGGACGCAGAGCCTGTGAGTGCCGCGCACCGAGCTGCCCGCGCCCCGGGCGCTGTCACTTGGGGCTCGAGCAGTGGGAGGCTTCCCTGGGGAGGCGGTGCTGGGTCTGTTAGGTGTGTGTGAAGTTGGATGGCCTGGAAAACTTAGCGTGGATTGCAGTGGGGAGATCGTGCTCAGGGGTTCCGAAGAGGGAAGGGCGGGCGTGAGAAGCCTGCAGGAGAAGAGTGTATGAGTGAGGGTCTGGAGGAGAGAAGAGGGTGCTTGCGGGGTCTAGAGGTGGGCAAGCGTGGGTCAGGAGGGCGACCTGGGAGTGAGTGAGAGTGGCTGGTGTCTGGAGTTGAGAATGTGAATGAGAGTCCGGAGGTGGGTGTTGCTGCGTATGTATGTGGGTGGAGAGTGAGAAACATCTGGAGAGGAGAGTGTGAGGAAGTCTGTGGGTCTGTGGGTATGTTTCTTTTTTTCCACTCCTGTAACCCAACTCTTTGGTGTCTGAGCTCCTTGGCCTTCCAGTGGGTAATGAATGAAGGTGACTCTTGGCTCTAGTCTTGCATTTACATTATTTATTAGTGACTTGGCTCACTCCAGGGCAGAAAGCAGCCTTCTCTGGGGGACCCCCCAAGTTAGAGGACCTTGAGAGTTCCTGGAAATCTGTGACTGCTGTGAGTTTGTCCTTTTCAGCTTGGTTGGCATTTTAGGGAACTGTATTCCAGACCCTTTCTGCCTGTTCCCTGGACCCCCCCTTGGGCTTGGTGATCCAGTGGGGGAGGTCCACCTTCTAGCATTTCTGCTTTATAAATGATGCCAATTAGTTTTGGAGTAGCGCTACTTCAGGAGAGGGTGTCAGGGATTTGGTTGATTTAAGCAGCTTGTTTCACCCAAAAGAAGCTTTTTCTTCAGTGTTGTCAGGATTTTGGCCTGTAGGACTTAGTGGGACACTTCTTAAAGGAGATTTGACAGGGGAAAAATATAGACATTTGTAAACATGGTAGAGTATAACTTTTTAAACGTTTAAACAGCCTGGTCTATGAGTCAAAATCCTGTTCCGTTATCAGTAACTAGCATCTCTGTGGAACTGAGTACCTTCCAGAAAAGCCTGGCTTGAGCAGTCTGCTTTTCAGTTGAGTACGTAATTGGAAATCTTTCCTAGAGCATAGCAGAGGCATAGTGGTAACCTCCGGCATGACATTCGCCGTGTAAAAAAGAGAAACTGGTGACACAAGTTTTAACCAACACCAGTGGCCTGACCTAAAAAAATGTGGCTGGATGTCGGCTGCCATGGTGGGGAACAAGAGGGGTTAATTCCTTTTCTGTGTGAAGATTTGTACCTCTGAAGATGGGACCCAGGTTTACCATGGACCACACTACATACTTGTTGGGCGATCAAGTACTACAGAATTCTGAATCTGGGCCCTTTAGTTAGGATTAGATCTTTTCTCCCACATTCTGCTGCCGCTGTGGAGTTCAGTGACTTAGTGAAAACCAGTGGTCACTGTGTGGGTTTTCACACAGGCAGTGGCCCTGCCAAGTACTATGAGTACATTGCACTTAGGGAGTATTTTATTTAGTTGGAGCTGTCTGGGGCTATTGTGGTTTTTTTCTTTACATGCTCTTAATGTAGTTTTTTTTAAAAAGTCATGTGGGCAGAATAAGAAGTCTTCAGTGTCCACCTGTTGGAAGAGTGATTCCCAGTGCCATGTGCCAGTGGCATTGTGGGGAAGGCGCTTTGTTCAGAAATGTTGACTTCCCTGAGAGGACAGGGTGTCCTCTAATTTGCACTTTCCCTATGGTCACAAGATCCACTTTATCTGGCCTTTGGTTGTTTTTTAAGCATCCTGCTGCCTAGGATGTTTTACATGGCATAACTACCTCTAAAACTGCAGTCTTCCCTCTTTTTTATAAAAAAATATGTGTTTATTGATTTCAGAAAGGAAGGAAGAGGGAGAAGGGGAGGGAGAGGGAGAGAGAGAAACATCAATGATGAGAGAGAATCATTGATTGGCTGCCTCCTACATGCCCCCAACTGGAGATCAAGCCGGCATCCCAGGCATGTGTCCTTGACGGGACTTGAACCTGGGACTCTTCAGTCTGCAGGCGGATGCTCTCTGTCTACTAAGCCAAACTAGGTAGGGCTGCAGTCTTTTCTCTTTTATTCACACATGATGATCCATAAATACCAAAAAGGGTGTTTGGAGCTTCAGTAGACTTGCTTGCACTTGTTAGTCTTACTCTGAATTTTCCATATAATAGTTTACATTACTGTCTGTGGTTCAGCAAGACTTCAGGGAGAAAGTTTCTGTATATATTATAATAAAATATGTTGTAATTCACCAAGTTTATATCCTTTGAGTCTATATTATATCTAGAAAATGCTTTGACCTAATTTATAACCCCATGAACAAGATTTACTGCAGCTAGTTCAATCAATTTCAGGCTGTGGGTTTGAGACAGAAGGGACCTGTGGCTTTATAGAACTTTTTTTTTTGGGGGGGGGAGGGTGCTTTTATAAACAGTGCACCTACTTTTGGAGTTGTTCTTAGGATTAGCTTAAGGAAAGTAAAACTTTTAAATAGTGAATGTAAGTGCAGTTTGAATAGAAGGAATAGAGTTGTCCTGAGCCTGAGGACAACTTAGCACAGTAACTTATAGTTGTAGCAGTCGAGCTATAACTGCGTCTGCCATCCCATTACGTAGGTGAGATTGGCATAGTCCAACCAGCACATTCATAAATGAAACCAAGCACTGCCAAGCCTTATTCTAACTTCCCAGAAACCTAGAAGTTTAACTTCTTAGAATTCAGATATTTGCTTTCTTTGAAATTATTTTTGAGAGCACGACTTCAGAAACTCTTGAAGAAGTATTAAATACAACATGCCTTTAGACTCTTATCTGTGGCACACCGCAGCACAGGGTTGCTAGCTTAACTGCTCTCAGAACTACATGATGGCCCAGGAGAATGGTGACAGGAAGGAGGGGGATTCTGGAGAAGCACAATTCCTGATTCTCAGTGTGGCAGAAAGACAACCTGGAGTTCAGAAGCCAAGACATTCACTACCAGACACCAGATTGGTTATCCTCTACCACATGAAGAGGATGTGTTGGTTTGCTTTTATATTATGTCTCCTTATGTGTTTGTGGTACCAAACCTGGGTGCCTTCAATCGTGGGTTTGGGTATGTAAGTAGCACTTAACGGTTACTTTAGAAAAAGCACACAAGCCATGGTTGCCTTTGTAGTTGTGAAGCAAAGAGGGCCTTTGTCTTTCAAATTGTACAGCTGTGCTCCGAGGTCCAGGTGTGCAGGGTGCTGTGAATTAAAACTTTGGAAAATACTTCCCATCCTGTTTTGCAAATTAGATTTAAAATGCAGATGACCAAACTGAGATTCCTGTGTGTGTGCTCTTTTTAAGAAGTAGATCATTGTCCAGATTGTCCTGATGTCTTCATTTCCTCCGGCTTGTTTCAGT
This sequence comes from Lasiurus cinereus, assembly GCA_011751065.1. NCBI lineage: Eukaryota > Metazoa > Chordata > Mammalia > Chiroptera > Vespertilionidae > Lasiurus > Lasiurus cinereus. Next base: position 6,072,198 of record JAAGEH010000020.1, read on the forward strand.
TATGTCTCTATCATTTAACAAGGACTCAGGAGACAATGAACATCTTCCTACCTATTGGATGGGCAAAGGGTGGTTTGGAGTAGCACATGGGGAAGTGGCAGAGAGAACATCTGAAAGGTGAGCGGGCTTTCCCAGTGCTGCTTTAGCTGGACCTCTGAGACCTTTGGCTCCAAGTGTCAGAACCATGGCCTTGCTTCTCCTGGCACACCTGTGGGTAACTAGTTCCTTGACACCTTTTTTTCTGAGTAAGGGGAAGCCTCTGGCAAATGAAATTGGTTGCCTTGAGAGAAAGTGCTCCTGACATGAAATCACAGCCATAAATCTAATCTTTGAGTGCTCAGAGACCCCCCTCACACCCCAAGCTGTGCTGGCACAGTGTCCCTCTTGCCTTTAGGTGTCAGAGCTGTTCTTGCCCCCTTTTCAAGGGACAGTTTTAAACAGAAGTGTGTTCATCTCTTTCCATATTACATTTGATTTTTTAATGTATTGTTGGCAGTCATACTTCACCTTGAGAAAGATGAAGATGGTTCAGCTGTAAGCACAGCTGACATCCCAGTGTGGGGCATCCCAGCTCTTCTCCTTAGGCAGGAGAGTCCCCCCTGCGGTGTTAATGCCTTTGCCTGGGTTCCCCACACAGCCTTCCCTGAGCAGTGGAATGGCCTCTGGCTGACCTTTCTCTCCCTCAGACACATGCTCACAATGAAAGGGCCTCTTCCCCGCCCCCCTTCCCCCCAACCCTTTCCATTCTGCAGAGGTGTCTCCTTGGTGCAAAGTCTTTTCAGCACCCCCTCTCTCAGGGTGGACGGGAATGCGAGAAAGCAGGAGGGTTTTGTGTGACTTAACATTGCACCTGGGCCAATTTTGTGCACCTGCTAAAGCCCTGCAGATCTGTTAGCAGGAAGGCGGAAGGAGGTTGTTTAAAATAGCCTCTGGTTATTTTAAAAGTGATATTCACAGGCAGAGGCATCTAGAAAAAGGACTGTTGAATTGAAAGTCACTATAAGCAATAAGGAATATTGATTGTCCCAGGACTTTTTAATTCTTTCGTTTGTTTAAAACTCAGAGATTCCTCTGACATATCCCATAAGTTGAACTACTTTAAGCTTCATGAGCAAGCCTGATTTTCAGTTCTTTGAATGAATTTGGTGACATTTACTCACTGGGGACTTCCCCCTCCTCAATTTGAAACTCTGCAATTTGAAACCCTGGGGGTCTTTTAAAAGCAACAGGACTCTGGGCTGTGTTAATATTCAGAGCTGTTTACAATGGATGCAGTTTCAAAGGCAGAAGGCGGTACCTTGAGACAAGAGGGAGGAAGGGTGGAGGAAACATTCCCAGCCAGAGGAGAAGTATCTAAAAATCCCGAATATTCCCTGTCCTGTGGGAAATTCAGGGACTGTTAGTGGTTTTTTTATGACTTAAGCATGACATTGAGGCAGTGGGTCCAGTCAATCAATGTACCTCCTGGCTTCTGTCCCTGTTGCATGTCAGTAATGTGCTAGTCTCTTTTATTTCGGGTGAGGCGGCGGGGTGGGGGGGGGGGTAAAGAAGGGGGAGTGGGAGAAGTGTGGGAGTTGGTAAGCAGCTCAGATCTGCTGTCATCTCTCCATGCAGAGAAGTAGGACTTGTATTACCAGAGGTTAAAATTTCCACAATAGTTGATTTGCTTGGAACCTGCACTTAATTCTTGTATCAGAGTATAGATGGCATAGCTGTCCTGGCTTACCAATTAATTGGTCAATTCTATGACAGGCTGAGAAATGTTCTAGTGAAGAACTTAGTACATCTATTCCTTGTCATTAAGCAAAATGCATGGATAAAGACTCTATAAAAAATGAAAATTATGGTTTGTATAAGGTCCAATTGGGGTTGCCAATTTATATCTTGTTTTTTGTTTATTTCTTTGGAGGGCTATGCTTATGTATTTTTCTTATCCAAAAGCTTTATGGTTTATATGTTGATATACTGTTACATTTTATATAATTTAATACTTCATATGTTGTTTCTATCCAGATACCTTATACATTGTCTTCTGAAACACAAGCCATAAATCTAGTCTGTTTATAAGTGACCATATTTTCTAAAACACCTGTTACCATTTCCCTGTGTCCTTCCTTCTGTTGTCAGTGTCTTCTACATGGGCATTTGCTGCCCAGCTGTATCCACGTCTTGCTTTGGATTACTGATGGAAAAGAAGGGGTGAGGGTGAGGCTTTCTTCACCTTTATTCTGTTAAATTGGGGATGTTCTCATCTAGTGATCACACGGAGTGCACACCCTTCACTAGCAGTAGTGATGAAGAATTGAAAATTATTTCTAGGGTCCATTCCTGGCCTCACCACCCTGCAGCAATGTGTGTGATTTGGGGCAGAACCTTTTCCTTTGTTTCTTAAAAGGGAATCATAATATTCTGTCCTAACAGCTGCTGGGAAGACAAAGTTAGAAAGACGCATGTTTAGCCCAATTTCACAGTGTGGGTTGGTCAATGTGCTGATGACTCCAAAGCACAGTTTGAGAGTTAAGGCCTCAGTAGATCAAATTATGCATCTTCTCTCATGGCCATCCCTCCTAAATTTCCTGGTGACAAAGCTTTTCTGGGAAAGTTTACTTTTCTGATATGAAGGCTTCTTTTGGGTTGGGCAGGTGGCAGGGCTTACACTCAAAAGCAGCCTTCTTGAACCATACTGCTTTTGGTGATATGTATAGAGAGAAACAGTGAAACTTCCTGTGCCCTTGGGAAGCTCAGATGGACAGGCAGGAAGCTTTCAACAGTTGCAACAAATTACACAATTAGCAAAAATTATGGAGGTGGTTTATAAGTGTATTCCAGTTGCACAGATACTTTTATTAGCATTATCCTTTTGGGAGGTGGGTATGGGAAGGAGGCAGGGAAGTGAGAGATGAGAGACCCTTAAACTAATAATTTTATCCTATTATTTTCCAGGGGGTTCATTGTAACTGAGCCTGACTGAGATGCAAGTAACTCCTCTCTGTCAATAACTCCGAAAAATGCAGGTGTGCTCCTCCCAACCTGGGTTAGGTTACAGGCTGTGGCCAGCTAAACCCTGCACTGTATCCACTTATCTTTGGAAGTATTTGAGGGAGGAGGAGGTGTGAGTGGAGGCAACTGTTGGGTTGTATGCAGAGAGCTGGAGAGCTCTGACATTTTTCTTTTGTTTTGGTTTTCTTGCAGTCCTAAGGTAACTTTTAGGGGACCACGGCAGTGAGCACAGAGTCATTTGAGGAACTGGGCCAGGGTGCCACCTGAAGAGCCGTGTGCCCTGGCTCCTCTGAGTCCCTTTCTCCAAGAATGGCCACAGCTCACAGCCCTGCCTACATGAACAGCTCCGATTGTTAGCGTCTTTCCTGTTTAATTTAGCACAACTTGTAAAGCTCATTGTTCGAACAACCAACCCAGATTGTTCATCCCTGAAAGTCTAGTACATCTTGGTTTCCTTATGAACCAGGATGCAGGTTCCAATCACTGCCTGTTCAGTTTGTTTTGGCAAAAGGTGCCAGAGAGTTTAAAGAAAGCATGGCCTGTCTCTTTTTAAGCACTCTGCATTGATTAGTCTACATTTTTATTGTGAACAGTTCTCTAATCTTTTAGGAAGTGCAAGTATTTTTTTCTCAGGGTCTCAAATTACTAGTAAGAAATGAATGAAATGAGGGCCTAACCTGCAAGCAGAATTAGCTGATTATTGAGAAACAGAGTGGAGATAATAGTTTTTTTTTTAATCTGATTAAAAAAGAATCTCGAAACTTCATCTTCTAAGGCTCCATTGTGTAGCATTTAGCAAGTGTCCCCTCACCCTCTTCCTTTCCATTGCTTTTTCCACCAAATTACAATTTGCCCTTCAAATAATTTGCCCCTTACTCAATATACATTGCACTGACAATTCCTTCTCCCTGGGTTACCTACTTGATGACCCCTGAGAAGGATTGAGCCTTTGAACTGGGGGACATATAATCTTGCTTTAGTTCCAAATCTTGTATTTGCAGTGCTCTGCATATGGAAGCATTCATACCCTGAGTCTTAGCACTTTGTGGGGGAATGAAAAGAAATCCGTAAGCTGGGCTCTGCCTGGGCTGTGACAGATACTTCTGATGGGAGGTCAGCTGTTGGAGGTAGAGCATCTTTCTCTTGTGAGGAGACGATCTGAAAAATCTGTTTTAAAACAAAATTCTAAATTAAGCAACCATTAATTAGATGTGCAACTACCTACTTGAGTAAACTCACTCTGTTAGTATGGGATGTTGCTTCGTTTCGTCTTATCTTTTACTATGGGGATAACAGACAATTACACAAGTGGACAGAATAGGGAACTCTATGTACCATCCCCCAGCTTTTAGGAATCAACCCTCAGCTCCTCTTGTTTGATCTACACCCCAGTACACCTACACATCCATTTTTCGGATTCCCAAGCATATAGTTTTATTTTGTACATGTGTATGCTTTTTTAAAAAATAAGTTAACAGCCGTATGAGTTATAAATCATTTATCATACAGTTCACTAAAAGATGTTTTAAGAAATGTGAATTTGAACTTTTTGAAAAAAAATCAGCTTCTAAATGTTTTTTGCAAAGGGAATTTTGGTAAGCAATATACTTATAGAATGTTTCTTGAGCACCTATGGCATGCATTCTTAATTTATGTTTTCAGAGTACAGTTTTTTTCACTTCAGGAGGGGTTGAGAGAGGTCTTTTGTGTGGAGTCTTTGCGCAGATCCTGTGGTTCTGATGAACTCTCCTCTCTCCCCACCGCCCTTAATTGGGAGGCTTCTATTATGCTATTAATCGTTGATTGGAATCCATTAGTGAACACATAATTACGAATGGGTCATTTAAAAACTGATTTTTCAGATATTGTTACTTAATAGAGGGATAATTAGCCATTGGTTGTAGTTAAGTCCTGAGTCTGAATTGAGTTAACTATTGTTTACTTTGCAAGGCTGATCCTCCAGCTGTGGCTACTTGAGGCTGCTTTAAATAGAGTCTGAGGCACTCTGTAAGAAAGTCCTCAAAAAGCAAAGAACTGGGTTCCTGGAACCTTCTGTGCTTGATTTAAAGTTCACACAGATTTGAAAATGCTTTTCTTCAAGTAGCTGCAGGATGGTTTTGTCTGTTTTGTTTAATTTCTCCACAGCCTGTTACTTTGTTGGTTAGGACCCCTTTTAGAATAGATCTCATGATGGCTCCAGCTTAATTAGAAATGAGTCACTGTCATCCAAGTTCCATTCACTTGAGCCTAGTAAAGTTTATAGAATGGTTTCCATATTCTATTTGTGAAAATCTAATTTTATATAGATTATTGAGTGTCCAGTGATTTTAAAAGCTGCCCATCATGGTCAGGTTCAACTTATGGCTATATTAAGCTTAATTATGTTTGTGTTATTTAATTAGATACCATCTTACAGTAGATTCTATGTTTAGAAAAGTAGAAGCACATGCCAAAGGGTTTAAAAAAATTTATGGGGAAGGGGGGAGACTTACAATTGAGAAGTTCCAGTTAGCAATTTAAGTTCTGTTTTGCAAATTGGGAGAACTTCATTCTTCATTTGATTTCAGCAGTGAGGCCAGCTCCATGCATCTTACCTACATTTTAGTTTTCATTAAAACATTTTTTGTGTGTGCCTGTGATTTTCTCCTTCCACCTGAGCTGGCAAGATTCTTCCACAAGCTCCCAGTGCTGGCAAAACCTGTAAGCAGCCAGAGGAGCTCCTTGCTCCCTGGGAGTGGGTTGTTGATGCAAGAAATGATGGGTACTGCCACTGCAGCCAGAGTGGGACAGGGTTTCCTTCCGAATTCAGTTTGGAGAGGAGATCCAGAAAGCAAACTAAAAAGTTCTGCAGCTATTAAGGTTTGCCCCATCCCAAATTCCTCTGAATGTTTTCTCAGATTTGGTGTCTGTTTAGGACTCTTGGCCACGGTGCTTTGGCATCATCTAGGGGTGTACTTTGCCCAAGAGAAAAATCAGGAATTCTTATGTGGAGATTTTTGGATTCTTTCACAGGTTCACTTGAAATAGTACTTAGAAATGATTAAATTATATTGAATTTCAGACTGTCTTAAAATAAAGATTGGGAAATATTATTTGTTTTTTGGGGGGTGTCTAGTGGAACTTGATTATATGTGAGGTCTTAGAGCTCGGTTCATCCTTCTGGGCAGAAAGGAGCCCACATTTTCATTACATTTTTAAAGAGTTATTGACCAAACAGGAATAAAACTACTGGCTTAGAAAGGAAAAAGTATTTTCTTCAAGCTATAAAGGGGAGAATGTGGTAGGATGGGAAAATAGTCCATGGCTAGGTCAAGAGACCTTGGGGTTTTGTTTGGCAATGTGACTTTGGGTTAAGTAGTTAATTTCCTTTCTGTAAAGGGCTGTGTGACTTCCAAGACTCCTCGTATTCACGTTTTATTATTTTATCCTAATTGAAGGCAAAGAAGGAATACACTTATTACTCACTGGATGGTAAGAATTAGTAAATGGGTCTGTGTGTGTGTAGAATACTTACTTAAAAGTAATTTTTGAGGGGTCAGTGCTTCTGAGTGGAATCATCAGGTGAATGCCCTGGGCAGCACAAGCCCAGAGTGTGTGTGGAGGGATTTTAAAGGAGGGGTCCTTTAGGTGTCGTTGATGGGAGAAAGTACTCCATGGTATTTCTTTCTTTGATGGCCTCCTTTTCCCCTCTGGCCCAAAGAGTACTGTGAAAACTGCTGCAAACCTACTTTAGATCCTCGATTTCCTTTGTAAGAAATGATGAAGGGCACAGTTTTCCAGAGTCACCTATCTCTGCCTTTCTTAGGGTCACTGCGGACAGCATCTCTCCAGCAGGCCTGCAGTGCATGGTGGGGATGAGTGCAATTGTAGGTGATACCAATAAACTGCCTTGAGTGACTGGGTGGGCCCCCATAACAGATTCAGTAGTGATCACTGAAGGAAGGGCAGCTGCACACCTTGCTATGTCTCCTCCCTAAGCTGGCTCTCACCATTGACTGTGTGCAGCCAGATTTCAGAGTAGCTTGCAGCCCTTTACCTTGGAGATATTTTGTGTCTACCTTTCATGGTGGCATCGCAACAGCTTAATATGTGCAGTCCAGTGGCTTGATTGATCCAATTTTGTTTTTTTTGGGGGGGGGTGTCACATTTTTACCATATCTATCCTTCTGCCTGGGTTTTCATTGTTTTCCTCTTGGTCAAACACTGTTTATGTGAAAATCATACTCCCTATCATAACTGGATTCCTTAAAAGATTTGATCTATCCTGCTGACTAGAAGACTTCATTTTGTGTTATGAATAGCTACCTTTCTTTCATGTGGAGTTTGCTCCTGCCTTCAGTGAGATTTCTTGGGCTTTTCTCTTCCTTCCACATTCTTTGTCATGTAAATGTCTATCAGATGGAACTTTAGGATTTTTTTTCCTCTCTCTTTGTTTTAAAACAAATTCTTGGAATTTGGAGCCTGGTTTGGGGATACAGCTAGAATGCAGTGAAATTAGAGGCACACTTAGTGGTTTGGAATTTCTTGACAGGAAGTTTAACAGGAATTAGAAACTAATTTAGGACTAAAGCAAATAGTCTTAAAGAACTAGACTTTTTTCTTTTTTAAAATTCTCCCATCAAGACCTAAAGATGGCCTTTTCCCATGTGCTTTCTCAGATCAAAATAGGCCCAGCAGCCCTCTGCCCTCCTAGAGCCTCTGTCAGTGTCAGGCACTCTCTCTGCCCTCATTCTGTGGATTGTTTTTTCTAGTGTAATCCTCCTGGAGGATTGTCAGTCTGTCTAGTTAGGTAATTTCTCACAGATCTGTCTTTTCTCTCCACTTAGGCTTGAAAGCAGCAGGATTGTTCAGTTTCGTGGACTGAGAATCCCTTGCTAATGATTTGTTTATTGCCTATGACTGCTTCCTGGTACTTTTTTTCCTGGGTTAGAAAGGATCCCACACTTTTCTTCCTTTCCCAAAGGGGATCCGAGGTTTGCTACTCAACTGTGATTCCCACTATGGACCTGTGTGGAGGACTTAAACATGTTTTGGAACTTAGATATCAAGAGTAAAGGGCCATTTTCTTTGTGCTGAGGATCTGTGTTGCCGTGACAAGCCAGGGGTGGTGAAGGGATTATTTCAGAGTCTTTCTTCAGTCCCCGGTGCTCCGTGCACAGCTGGCCTTCCATAAGAAGGTTAGCTGCTGGATTATCTGAGGAACTTTTACAGAGAATATTTTACCCAAAACAAAATTATGGATGGTCTTCCCTTCCTTTCCCTTTTCTCTCCTTATTTTCTATTTTCTGCTTGAGAACCACTTCAAAGAGTCAGATGTGTTGGTGCCAGACACCAGGCAGTTATTGTTAAAAAGAACTTGGAAATATAATTGAAAACAAACTTTGTTGAGAAAAGCCGATCTAGGAGAGCTCTTACTTTGAGGGAGTGAAGGGTTCCAAGTCTTCCCTCTATTTGGAGCTGATGTCTCTGAACACTTGTTCTGTGAGATGAATCATCTGTGAATTCTGCATCTGGGAGTTATAGATTGGGAAACGGCCTTCTTTTAAACGTAGAAGAAATACAAAAGCTTAAAGTTACAGTGTAGTTGGAAAATTCTAGTCAGACTTTTAAAAAATGAGCATTAAGATAAAATTGGCTGCTGAGACCGGTTTGGCTCAGTGGATAGAGCATTGGCCTGTGGGACTGAAATTCGGTCCCAGGTTCGATTCTGGTCAGGGGCATGTACCTTGCTTGTGGGCACAACTCCAATAGGGGGCGTGCAGGAGGCGGCTGATCAATGTCTCTCTCTCATCGATGTTTCTGACTTTCTATCCCTCTCCCTTCCTCTCTGTAAAAAAATCAATAAAATATATATTTTTAAAAAAAGATAAAATTGGCTGAATAATTGGATTGAAATATGATACTGAAAATAGACATGCCCATGTATGAGAAGCACTGTGATAGCCACACTTACTTAGTGTGAGGACCCCCTTCTCCTTTGTTTTGGGACAGATTACATTTAAACATTTTTCATAAATATTAAATAATCAGAATCATTAGAACTTAGTTAAAGCAAGTAGAACTTGAGAGTCTGAATTTATTTTAGAGCTTGTCTTGAATTCTGCAAATAAGTTCAAGTTGTTAACCAGAGAAGAGCCCAGAAGAGTGCAGTGTGCAAGAGTCTCCTGTGAAGGGAAGGCTGTGTCCCTGAACTCGGCAGAGCCCCACTTCCTTCTGTGGGCGTGGTGTCAAGGGGGTGGCGGTGGGCATGAAGCAGTCAGACTTGAGGTGGCACAGTGGCTCTGGAGCCCGGTTTCCTGGGTGACCTTGAGCACTTGACTCAGCTTCCCTCAGACTCAGTTTCTTCTTATGTTCAAAGGATAATTGAAGTGTCCACCTCGCTAAACTTGTTACAAGGACAACATTGAAATAGTTTTTAATATTTAGAAGAGGGCCCAATACACAGGAGAAGCCTGAGGAAGGTTAGTTATTATAAGTATAGCAATAATGGCAGGTCATCTTTTTGCATCAGGGCCCATGTACATTAACTCGTTTAATTATCATCTTACCTCTATGAAACATATCACTTCCATATTGTATATGAGGCTAGAGGATCTAGCACTTGCCAGAGTTAGCCCTCCAACCTACTCTGCAGGATGTATTTGGAAAGAATGCTGCAATACTAGTACTGTCTGCCTTCTGTGTTTGACTTGCCTCTCCTGAAAATTTGTGAGCTCCTTGAGGCCGGTGATTGGCCCTTCAACTCTCCAGTGGTCTGCAGTGCTCCCAGTGGCGTTTTGATGGCATCTTGCAGAGCATGTGTCCTCATTGGCAGGCTAGTGTGTCAGAACCCATTTTTGGTGTGCCCCTTTGATGAAGGGGGTGATGGCATATGTCTTTCCATCTGTTGTTTATTGTTTCTGTTAGGTTGTGGTTTGTGTTTCTGCTCCATGTTTCTTTAGTTTCTGGAGCAACTGCGAATATTATATACTTGGGGATCAGGAAAAGTAAACTATTTATAAACAGTAAAGTATCCTTGGGTTTGGAAAGTGTTTTTCTCAAATGCCTGTGTATTTGGTGGCTTTATTATAATCTTACCCATATAGCCTTAGTTTGCAGATTGAGGCACATTTAAAAGATGGGCAAGTCCTAGGCTGGCCTTGTGTAACCTGCTTACAGACAGCCTTGGCGATAAGGCCTTGGTGTTAACGCTGACTTGACATGGTGTATTTTTAACTCTGAACATATAAACAGTTTAGCCTGCTGATGGAGCTTATGCTGCCTGAAATCCTGGACATGCCTGGGGCTATGTGGACCTGTGAGGTGGATGTAGTCCTAAGAGACTGCTATGGCAAGTGACCCATTGCCCCCACCTTTCATTTAAAAAAGGACCATAGCAGAGATAGATGAAAGGAATACAGTGAAATTCATCAGTGATTCTGCATGGTAAATTGATGTTCAGTTTTTCTTCTACACTATTTCTCTTTGTTATGTAGACTTCAAGGGGAATGGAGAACTTTTTACTCACATCTGCTCTGCCTCCCTTTTAGCCACAGGGGTCTTTGCAGAGGTCACTAGTTGGAACACATAACTCCCATTGCCCAAAGTTCTGGCTGCCCAGCCACCTCTTCGCCTACATCATTCCTTCCTGGCTGGCTCCATGTGTCCTGGCCACAGTATGGGACCTTTTTCTCTTTTTCTAGGTTGTTATAACACTATGCAGGTCACATGTCCCTTACATTCTGTTCCCTCTGCCTGAAGCAATGCTCTTCCTCTGTATCTTGCACACTCCTTCTCATCCCCCTTCAAGGTCTCTTTCCCTGGAACCTGTGCTGACCTTCTGGGTTAGATTCTTGCCTGAGAACTGCAGTCCTTTATAGAAGTTTTATTTGATATTTCGTTATTGTCTGTTGCCTGGTTAGTCCGAAAGCTCCCTGAAGGCAGGGACTGGCTTTGTTTCTGATCACCATTGTGTTCCCAGAATCTGGCACAAAGCCTAGGATGGTGATTGGCAAACAGCGGCTCTCTAGTACATGCGGCTTTTTGGCCCCTTGAGTGTGGCTCTTCCACAAAATACCACAGCCTTGATGAGTCTATTTTGAAGTAGTGGTGTTTGAAGAAGTTTAAGTTTAAAAAAATTGGCTCTCAAAAGAAATTTCAATCGTTGTACTGTTGATATTTGGCTCTGTTGACTAATGAGTTTGCTGACCACTGGCCTAGGATACCATTGACAGTACAGATACTGAAGTATATAGAGCTATTGGTATTCATTATATGTGTTCCTATAAATCCTATAGAAATACCTTTCCATGACCTTTTGGGTAATTCAGGCCTCCCAGGGGTTCACCTATTTGTAAATTTCCTAAATATGCCTCCTCAGTTTGATAGTTTCCTCCACTCCCCACCAAATACTAGTGTTGAGAAAGGTAGAAGAATGGAGAGGCAGGAAGAAGCAGCAAATAGAATGGGTGGTCTTTTTAGTCCCTCTGTTGTGGGAAGGTAGCTTTTAAATCCTGCATCCAAGTATTGTATTGTAACTGAATCTCCTTTCCAGTTGAAGCACGTGACCTGTATCCCACAGGGTTCCGGGCATCGCTTCCCTTCTGGTCCTCAGAGGCTATCTCTGGCAGGTGGGCGGCCGGACAGCTCTCCTCTGTGTTGTGTTTAGTAGGAGGGAGCCCTCGGTGCGTTTCCCAACTGTGATATGGCTCTCATCTGCTCTTTGCTGGAGCCGATGTTTAGAGTCTGCTTTGTCAGAGTTGACACTGCAGGGGAGAGTTGCTTCTTGCACAGACTGAGGCTGTCTAGACACCCTTCCCTTGTGGTTATTCTGCTCAGTTTATGCTGAGCTCTGGCCAGGCAGCTGGTTTGGGTTGCTTGGCTCTTCGTTTTTATTGCTTAGTCCTCTACTTTGACAAGAAGGGTGGCCATGCATGGTTGTTTTTCTCCCTCTATGTTGGCAGAGCAAGCTGTAAGAATACCAAGGGCAGGTTACCATGCCCATGGTGGTACAGTCCCAACTAACAACTTAGCTTCACAGAAACTTCCACAGCAGGAGACTTTGGGCAGATGGATTTCTAAACCTGTCTCCTTTTGGCATAGACTTCACGTGTGGCAGTCTCCTGGAGATGCTAGTAAGAGACAGTGGGAAGACCGCCTGCTGCCCAGGGAGCTCTGCCTCCTGGTATTTTAATGGTGTTGAGGTCTTGGGCTGTGTTCTGTAGGGAGGTGCCCTCCCTTGTGTACCCAGTAAGTAGTGATGGTTGAGGAGGTTGACTTTATGTTAAAAGGGTTTTACGTTGTTGATCTGTTTGCCCAGTAAGCATGCTTTTATTTTAATTACTTTTAATTTTCTGGTAGACATGTTTATTGAATAAAGAGGAAACTACAAAAGAAGAAAGAATAATTGATCTCATTATTCGGTGATAAACATTATTACTTTGTTGTGTAAATTTCTAGTACTGTCTGTTGTTGAATACTTGTTTTGAGTTAATATTGTTTAAAAACAAAATTAGGACGAAACCAGTTTGGCTCAGTGGATAGTGAAAGGTCCCAGGTTCGATTCCGGTCAAGGGCATGTTACTGTGGTTGCGGGCACATCTCCAGTAGAGGATGTGCAGGAGGCAGCTGATCGATGTCTCTCTCATCGATGTTTCTAGCTCTCTGTCCCTCTCTCTCCCTTCCTCTCTGTAAAAAATCAATAAAATATATTTAAAAAACAAAACAAAATTAGGGTTGCTATTTGTAATTTTGCTTGCAAAAGTTTTTAACTGAGGAATAATTAATATACAACCTTCTATTAGTTTCAGGTATACAACATAGTATCTGCTTTTTTATAAATTGTTAAAGCATGAGTATTTTCTTCAACTTTAAACATTTCTAAAAAGATACAGTGTAAGTCAAAATTAAGCTTCCTCTGATACTGGGCATTTAGGTTTTTATAAACTGAGGTAAACATCCTTATACATATATGTTTATACATTTGTTTCCTTAGGATGAGTTACTGAATCCACATTGCTTTGGGTATGCAAATTCTTAAGAATTTACACCACTGCTCCTAAGGGGCCACTAATTTCTGTTGAAATTGTGCCCATTTCCTCCACACCCTCACAAACATTAGATCCTTTTTTTTTTTACTGTAACCGTACATCAATTTAATACATGAAAATCACATTGGATTATTTTAATCTGTATTTCATTTTTAAATTTACTTTTCTGATGCTTAGTTAGTCACATAAATTATCTTAGTGCCCTCAACTGTGAACTTTGGGCTTGAACACAAACATGTATCCCTAATACATACAAGAGAGGGTGTATTTCTGAGAGGAGAAATCAGAGCCAGCCTGTGTACCCAAGTGCCCCTACCTACAGCTGGTAGGCATCAGAGCCAATTAGCGTGGTAGAGAACCCTTCAGGAACAGCTTCCAGCAAATAGAAATTATTTTAATACAAATTGATGTGGTTTTTCTGTCAAACCTACTTGGATCATAAACAAAGTTGGAATGGAAGCTGCTTCCCTTCTGAGAATGAGTGTGTTTGGAATGTGGCTTTCAGCAAAGTAAACATGGTCTTGAAGTAAGTTGTCATTGTGTGGTCTGATCTGAAAAGTAAGAGGAGTGAACTATTCAGGTTCAAGCCCACTGGCTCGAGGCCTTCCTTCATTCATCTTCCTGCCTGCTGCAAGACCATTCCTTCCTCTAAGGCAGTGGTTCTCACCCTTCCTAATGCCACGACCCTTTAAGACAGCTCCTCATGTGGTGGTGACCCCCAACCATAAAATTATTTCCGTTGCTACTTCCTAACTGTAATTTGCTACTGTTATGAACTGTAATGTAAATATCTGATATGCAGGATGTATTTTCATTGTTACAAATTGAACATAATTAAAGCATAGTGATTAATCACAAAAACAATATGTAATTATATATTGTGAAATATTTATTTCTAATTACAAATAAATGAAATTTTGTCTTGAATCATGGTGTAGCATGGGTAACAGTCTTAATATAACAACAGTAAACTACATTGCTACATTTTGCTACACCGAGGAGCAGTGTGTTGGTTCCTAAGACCATGGGAAGTAGGTGTTTTCCAATAGTCTTAGGCAACCCCTGTGAAAGGGTCGTTCGACCCCCAAAGGGGTCGCGACCCACATGTTGAGAACCGCTGCTCTAAGGTTTTAAAGTTGAGGATGAACTTGGGGTGAAAAGAGTTAAAGGGAAAGAAGTGCCCAGTTGATTTCTGTGGTAAGATAAACATTTTAATCTTAACCTCTTTGCCAAGGAGGAATATCAAAAACATCTTGTGAAATACTTAACTCTGTGTGTATGGACTTGTACAGACTGTCTGATCTCTGCATCTTGGAATTCTTTGTCAGTTGGTTCCCCACCCTATGGACAATGTCAGCTTTATTAAATTGGTCGCAGCCCCCTCCCTCCAATGCAAAACAATGCTTTTAATGTTCTGATTATATATTAACGAACAACTAGGCCAAGGGACACTTGCCAAGAAAGCTACAAAGTGACAAAGCCACCAATATCAGAGTGAACTTTGCACTCTGAAAGTGTGAATGACGTTGGGTAAAAGAAGTTTATTGCATAAGGGGAGCAGCTGGAATCCCTTTGATGTTGGTTAGCATCCTGGTCCCATTAGACTTCGGACTTCCCAGTTAACTACATCTTTGCTGGTGAAGGTAGCACCTGGTACCTGGGTGGGGGATGGAGAGAGGGAACGCACCTGCTCTGGTCCCAACATACCTGTGGGGGGGAGGGTGGGTGCATTGGCCAGTTATACCTGCTTTTGATCCACCCCAACCAACTTTAATCTAAAAGGGAAACCACCCTCACAATTTTTCATCAGGAGGGATGTTTCCAGAAATAGCTTGCAATTCTAAATTCTGCCTGCCCCAACCACAGAAAGAGGTTAGATCTTAATCAGTTAGGTCTTACTCTTAATGTAACTAATTTATTCTCTCGCCTTTGTGATGACATTTCCACCTGCCTTTTGGCTTGTTCTTATTTTTTGAATGGCTAGCCGTTGGGAACCCTGCTTTCCACAGTCTTATTAAATAATTACTCAAAAGGAGAAAAAAACTACTGTTTTGAAATCCTGAGAATTTTGTTTTCTGCAAGAGGATCAACTCCAGCTGAGGTTTCCCCTGCGGTTGGGTTGGTGGGCAGAGCGAGTGGAGGAGTGAGGAAGCCAGAAGGAGTGGATTGCCAGCGCAGCATTTTTGAAGGTGGGATCATGGCTTTAGCATCGGAAATGTGGGTATTTTGCCTGCTCCCCACTTCATTTATTTACTAGTAGTTAGATAAAAAAGGTTATTTTTGCATTTTTATGGTACAGAAATAGCTAGGTGGCCCTCTTAAAGCAGCAGGTTTTTGTTTTTGTTTGTTTTTACATAATACAAGCTTTATTGAAGTGTAACTTAAGTTCCATAAAAGTTATCTCTTCAAACTGTATGATTCAGGGTTTTTAGCACATTCAGAGTTGTACAAACATTATTTTTATCACCCTTAGCAGTCCCTCCCCACTATCCCTTCCTCCCACTCCCTGGCAACATCTATTTGCTGGCTCTCTGGATTTGCCTATTCTGGACATTTTATGTAAAGGGAATTGTAGAGATGGGCTTTTGTGTGGTTTCTTTCACTTAGCATAACGTTTTTAGGGAGCTTCCATAGTATAGCTGGAATCAGCAGTCCTTTTCTTTGGTGACTGAATAGTATTCTATTGTATGGCTAGATCGAGTTTTGTTTATCCAATTAAGTCTATGGACTTTTTGGGTAACAACACTTTTTGGCAATTATGAATAATGCTGCTATGAACATTGGTGAATACCTTTTTGTATAAGTATATGTCTTTCTCTTGGGTAGATAGCCAGGAGTGGGAGTGCTGGGTCATATGTAACTCCACGTGTAACTTCCTGAAGAACTGCTAGACCATTTTCCACAGAGGTTGTTACATGCACCTTTTTGATTTCCATCAGAAGGTTCTCATTACTTTGCAGTCTCACTAATACTTATTGTCTGTCTGTTATTTTTTGTTATTGTTAATCCTCACTGAGGATATTTTTCCCGGTGATTTTTTTTTTTTTTTTAGAGTGAAAAAGAGAGAGGGATTGGGCGAGGGGAGGTAGAGAAGCATATAGAGAAAACATTGATTGGTTGCCTCCTGCAGTCGCCTCAATTGGGGTGGGGGATCCAACCTGCAACCCCGGTATGCCTGGGAACTGAACCCACAACCCACAGTGCTCGGACCGACAACTGAGCAACACTGGCCAGGGCTTGTCTGTCTTTTTATTATGTCGATTCTATTGAGTGTGGAGTGGGATCTCACTATGGCTTTTTATTTGAACTCCCCTAACGACTTGTGATGCTTTTGTGTATTTGTTGGCCATTTATATGTCTTTAAAGAAATGTCTATTCTGTTTCTTTGCTCTTTTTTAATCGGATCCTTTGTCCTTTTATTGAGTTATATGCAGAGCATGTTTTGAAAGAGATAGGTAGTACAATTTTCAGTGGTTTGGGGTTTTGCCCAGGTAGAGACACTTTT
Source organism: Lasiurus cinereus (assembly GCA_011751065.1). Taxonomy (NCBI): domain Eukaryota; kingdom Metazoa; phylum Chordata; class Mammalia; order Chiroptera; family Vespertilionidae; genus Lasiurus; species Lasiurus cinereus. The sequence continues at coordinate 6,088,731 of JAAGEH010000020.1, forward strand.
TTCTGCCTTACCTTGTTTAGGTGCACAGAATTGATTAAGATTTTTAGGACTTTTAAGATCCTCAGGTAGAAGTATAATGGGCAATGCTTGCCTGGTTTCTTGGTTGATTGTTGCCCTGTTTGTAACCCCACGTGAAAGAGGAAATGATGTAGAGGAGAACATGGTTGTTCTCTCCGTGAGTCCAGCCAGACCCTTGGGGAGCTCATCGCAGTGTTCTCTGCTGGGATAAGAGGGTTGGCCCTCTTGTACCTTAAGGATGTGTTTGCTGTGCACAGACATTTGTAGCCAGGCCTAACTACAGGGCAAGCCTGCCCTTTGCTGCTGAGTTGCCGCTATAGATGAGGCAGAAATGCAGTACTGAGACTGTCCAGCCCAGGCCTGGTGATTGCTCTAGACAGGTTTACAATAGGGGGTGTGAAGTGTTTGGTGGAGACCGGAAGCGGAGTGGAAGGATGGGGGAGGGGAGACACATTGAACTTGGCTGCTTCAGGGTGTGGGCTGACACAGCTAATTGAAAAGTATCGTCCTGGTGGCTTTTAATGGGCAAGGAAGCTGAGGCCTTGCAGTGGTTTTCTTTACAGCAAGAAACCAGAGGGAGAGGTCTGCTGAGCATCTAGAACCCCAGGCCTGGTGTGGAGGGACAGACCTGCTGCCTCTGTTTTTATTTCTGTAGTCCCATTCTACATGAGCTAAGTAGATGGAGGCAGGGATTCTGGGTGGTGGGTGCTTGGGAGAGGCCTACAGGTGCACTCTCGCCAACTTAGAGTGGGTGCAGGCAAATCTCTCGGCACATGAAGTAGCAACTAGCAGGTGGTTCTTTATTAGTCCTCACGGCAGCCGGTAGGACTAATTTTTCACTCCTCATGACTGTGGAGCTGAGTTTGTGGGGCCAGAGTCTGGGAGTCTGCATGCTCATCAGCTGTGGGGGGCACTGCTTTGGAGGCATAAGTGTGAGATCCATAGCCTGGACAGGGGACTCCTATACACTCAGCTCTAAGTTCTGTGGCTCCAAGTTCCTGTTCTCCTGCCTTCCAGCATCCTCTGTGGCCTCCTGATAGCAGGGCTTTCTGAACTGGGATGACACAGGACACAGGGTCTTCCTTTGCCAGCCACGCCTTTCCCTCCTGCGGGACCTTTGCCTGTGCTCTTGCACTGTGCCTCTTCTTTGTGACTTTATCCTTCTGGCCTCGGGTTAAACATTCCTCTGAGGGCTTTTCCCAGAGCACCAAGGCAGTGTTTGGTCGCTGCCTTCTTCCAGGCAAGGCTTGGGGACACCCTGTGGTTTCTTACTCAGTGTCTTCTTCCCTTCCTGCTGTAAAGTCGGTGAGTAGAGATACCTTATTGCAGTGTGGTCCTGGATGGAATCCCATGCCATTCCTGACACATGTGAGATGTTCAATAAGCCATTTTGTGTTAATTAATTTCTTAACGGAATGTGAGTGGCTGCTGGCTTTTCTGTTGTGTTGTATTATCCCAGGCTCTGTTCCTGTGTCCCTGATATATCTATCCACTCATCTATAGAAACAACTACAGGTTGGCCATCCAAATGTCTGCCCTTCTTGGACTGCTTACTTTCCGCGCCATGAGGGTTAATTAGATACCTTTTTTAAATCCTCACCCGAGAATATTTTTTGCCATTGATTTTTAGAAAGCATGGAAAGAAGGAGAGGGGGAGAATATGGGAGGGGCGAGAGAGATCCATGGATTGGGGCAAACCTGCAACCCCGGTATGTGACCTTGCCTGGAGTCAAACCTGAGACCTTTTGGTGCTTAGGCGAATGCTCTAACCATTAAACACACCAGCCAGGGCTAGATGCCCTTTAAGGGCCAGTTGCATACACTAAAATTAGTTGTTTATTAAAAACAAAAACTAAAAAATGGACCCATTTGCATTTATTTTAAATCGCAAGTTCCAGAAAGCCCTGCCAAAGGCAGGATATAGAAGGTGCAGCGATGGTGGAGGTGATAGGGTCTTCCTTGAGATGTATGGTGGTTAATATGTAACCTCTTTAATGAGGTTTCTATCTCAGGTTCATAAACCATGTAGTAAGTCTGTGGCTTTGCAGATAACTCATACCTCAAGGTTTAATTTCCTTTGGTTGAAAACAAGTACCACAACCAACTGGTAATCCTTCTATCTTGGAACAGGTTGGACACACCCAAATAGTGGCTGGAGAAGGCTTTCTTAGATTTCCTTTTCCTTAGCCCATTCTCAACACATAGACTGTTATAGAGAATGAACTCAAGTGAGATAAAGAAAGAGAAGGTGGGGCCCTGGCCAGTGTGGTTCGGCTGGTTGGAGTGCCATCCCATGTACTGAAAGGTTGTGGATTAATTTCCAGGTCAGAGCACATACCTAGGTTGTGGGTTCAATGTCTCTCTCTCTTTACCCTTCCCTTTCCTTCCTCTCCCAGGAAGGAGAGGCCTGTCTCCCTCCTGTGGACAGGATGGTCAGGATTGGGGTCCCACAGCGGCTTCTTGGGTGAGCGCTGCTTCAACACTACTTATTGCTCCTCTGTGCGTTGGTGTCTTGGGAATTGTCCCCTTGGAGGGACTAGATTAGAAATGAGAGTGCGTGACTGCAATAAAAGCTTACCAGCAAATAAGGGTGATTTTGCCATCCTAGAATTGCCTACCTGTTCCATAGAAGAGGAAAATAATTGCTAGAATTTGGATAACATAACATCCAGAGGCTAGGTGACTCGGTAGTGGTGTGTCTGCCTTCACAAATAACATTTTGAAGTGTTACCTGCCCTAATGGCAACAGAAGCCATCAGTTAAATAAATCAGCTGTTAAGTAAGAGCAAGAACAGGAGTGTTAGCACAAACCACCTTTAAATTTTCTGATCCTTGATGAATGTCAGTTGGTTTGTGAATTATTAACTTAAGTGTGCGTGAGGAAATACTGGTGCTTAAGTGTCATGTATATTTTTATGTAAGAAAAAATAAAACCAACCACACCCTCAGCTGCTGCCATTTCACTCAGCAGGCATATTTAAAGCAGAGGTCGGAATGCTGGCCCCTCAACCACGCGTGCACCATCTATCACAGCTCATCCTGTGCCGTTGCGTTCTGCCGAGGGAAGGCAGGCAAGTGATTTGCACTCAGCCTGTTGGCACATACAAGTATAATGATCTTGACTGAGCTGATGGAGTGTCTCCAGGTCTGCGTGAGGGTTTGGTAGGGCTACCTGTCTCGGGAAGAATGTGACGGGTCAGCATAGTGGGGTTAGTGAGCACAGGAGGCTGGCCTAGGAAGTCTGTCTAATGTCACTTCCCTTCAGCTTTGCCAGAGGGCTTTGAGGTGGGTCCTTTAATTTGTCGCTGGGGAGAGGCCTGTCTTTTTTCTGTCTTTATTTCCTTGGCTTGAAAACCTGAAGTTAGCCTCCCCTCCAGGCACTGCAGGGTGTGCCCTTGGAAGAAGTCAACACAACCCCCCTGAGGGCTGCATTTTAGCACTCACAGCACCCACTGGCACCCACTACAGGAGGGATTGGGGACTTGAGTTATGGCGAGTGTCTCGGAGAAATCCACTGGGGCCTGCCCCTGCTTTACTCTAATCTCTCTTCAGAGGCCCCAAGTGTTTCCTAAGGGTAATAGTAATGGACTGATTATCTCTTAGGACTTACCTGGGTGGGGAATTGAGCAATAGCCTTTTGGAGGGAGGAACAGGCTGAGGGAAGAAGACTCCATAAAGGATGAAGGAGGAGGAAGGGAGTTTAGATGTGGAATAGCAGGTCTTCTTGTGAGCTGGGTTCCCCCTGGGAGAATAAGTCGCACTTGGAAATGCCTTGGTGAGGTGCTAGGGGCTCCTACTTGACTGCACGGTCTGAGCTTTGCTCATTTTCAGGGCAGGCAGCATTTGTGCCACGGGAAGGGCGAGAGCAGCCGCCTTGTTTCCTTCCCCATCTTGTCCTCAGGTGCAGTGCCACCTGATACTGGCATTTCATGGGTGACTTATTCTAAAGCTACCACGATTATTGCTGATGTAGACCGGGGACCCCACAACTAGCCTCCTGCATGGAAATGGGAGAAAAGAAATCCAGGCTGTAAATAATTCTGTTTTGGGACTTTGTAGTGGCAAATTACGTGAATGAGTGGATTCAAAGTACCTGGTTTATAGCATTGTGAATACCCAGGCCTTAGACAAATATTGACACCAGCAGGGTGACAGGTTTGCCATTTGTGGCATTCCCCTAGGAATAAAAGAGCTTTTCTGAGGTGCTTGTGACCTTACAAACCACCCTGGCGAGTTTGTACAGGTGCCTCCCAGTAGCTCTTTGGGTTTGAGAGTGGGCGGTTTTTTCTTTGTGCTTGTGCAAGCTCCAGCCTAACTGAAGCCAAACCTGCTTTGGCATATTGATCTGGTTTAGTTTGCTGCGAGTGAATGTAGTTGCCACACAGTTTTGCAGAGTCATGCTTGTGTGGTCATGCACACCAGGGCTGGGATTGGAGCGACTTTGTTTGCTCCATCAGCCATTTAGAGCCAAGTGTGGGGAGTGGGAGAAAGGAAAGCCATAGTGGGAGGTCGAGCACACTGTCCCCCCGCCCCTGAACCATTCTTTGATCCCCTATAGCGCTGGGTTCAGAATTCATGTGTCCTCTAATTGAGGAGGGCTTAAGATGCAAGTTTTGTTAGTGCGAAGTATGAGGAGCAAGACCCCAAGGTAAGTGTGCTATTAGGAAGTTCTGATGCAGTAACTTGATTCGAGCAAACTGAAAGGAGACTTGAACCAACTTGGGTTTGATTACATCATCTTTCAAAAAGGAATGCTGGTGGAAGCTGGGGAGGGGTGTTCGTTTATCAGATAACAAGTGTTAGGCAAAGAAGTGCTAGCTCTTTATAGGGAAGCTGCCTTGATGTAGCTGAGCTCATCTGATGTCTAAGGTTTGGTGTGACCCTGGGGCCTTGATTTCCTGCTGAGACGGGAACTGAGTGGCTCTCATCTGTCTTAGCACATGGAGAGGATGTGGTGTATCCAGATGCCACATGATGTTTCTGCAGCCTGTAACTAGGACTCCAAAAGGAGTCACTTATGTTGAGTTTCGTAGAGATTTCATTAAACTTTTGATGGTGATTTACTTTAAAACCAGACTGACATCCCATAGGTACCTATACTCATTATGTGGTTAAAGTATAGTTTAGAAAGTGGGATCCACCATTTAAGACATATCTTTTGGAGTAAATGACCTAGAACTTCAAACTGTCAAGAGATGGCTGTGTGTGTGTGTGTGTGTGTGTGAGAGAGAGAGAGAGAGAGAGAGAGAGAGAGAGAGAGAGAAAGAAAGATGGATGAGCTCTTGGCTCTGGGCCTGGATGAAGGCAGTGGACTTTGTGATATATTGTTGCTCAATCATTTTCACAGCCAGTTATCCATTCGCCATCGTAACATTTTCATAATGTTCAAGAATAGAGGACACATGCTTGGTGCTTACAGTCTCAGTGAAAATGAAGTTCCATATTGTAATAGCAGAAAGCAGCCTGTGTAAGATGATGCTTGCGGAGACTGTGTGCTTGTTGCACCTTGACTTAGTATCTTCGAGGTCACTTCCACAACCAGAGAAAACGGAGGGACAAGCTTTTAAGTTGACAGCATTTCATGACATCTTAGTCGCTTGGCTTCAGGGATGTTTCATGGCATATACACTTTAAAAACTTGAAGGAAAAGTTGAAAGAACGAGATCCCACATCGATAAGTTAGTGAATAAAGCCAGGGAATTAACTGATGACCAGAAGGCTGACCATATAAAACTGCACATTTTCTTTTTCTTAGCCTCTACCTGAGGATACATTTATTGATTTTAGAGAGAGAGAGAAACATCAACTGGTTGCCTTCTGTATGTGCCATGACTGGAGATCGAATCCACAACCTGGGTGTGTGCCCTGACCTGGAATCAAACTCACAACCTTTTGGTGCACGCTCAACCTACCAAGTCATCCAGCCAGGCAGAGTACTAGTAAATCTTCATTTTCAAGTGTTGAGGTAGCTGGGAAAAAAAGGGAGGGATAACCTAGGAGATAATATTTAATGTTTGTAACCTAGAAGATGGTATTGAAAACCTAGAAGAGAAGATAGTATTGAGAATGTCTGATAATGTTTGAAGCAGTCTTGCACTTAATTTATTTGTAATGCAGAGGACACCTGGACTTGTGTGTGAGCTTCATAGGTTTCCAATTCCTGGGCTGTGCACAGGCACAAGGTGTTAGAGAGAAGTGAGTAGTGGGTGTGATTTTAGTCAGAGAAATAAAAGATGCCCGAGAGTGCCTGGAAGCTGACGGGGTCTCCAGCCACACCCCAAGGACCCTGAGCTCCCCAGAAAGCGTCTTCCTTTTGAGTAGCTCTCTCCTGGGAAGGGAGTTAAACTACTTGTGTCAGTTGTCCCTTAAACTCTTTCCGAGTGGGTGGGGGAGGGAAGAGTTGCTGGTAACACTAAGGTATCGTTTGTTCAGATGTATTTGCTTAAAAACACTTTCATTTCCTTCTTCCTATGTATTGCTCTTTTGTAACCCAAAGTGTTGCCTAAAATTGCCCTCTAAACACATACTTTAACAACAAACCAGGATGACCAAGCCTTGAGCTAACATTTAAAAAAATCTTTTGGTACACATTTCTGTAACTTGAGGTTTGTGTACTATTATTTTCATTAATGGGATTATATTAGAGTCTGAATTGTCAGAAATGAGGGTTAAAAAAGTCACAAAATGTCTTGATCTTTCCCTGGTTTTGGGGAACAACTATACAAGAGTATTTAGAATGGCATGTAATGACTTGGGGGTGTTTGTTTGTTCTTAATATTTTAATGTGTCTTTTGTGCTCAGGGAGTAATATGCTATTGGAGGTTTCATTTCTGAGGAATCCAGCATCACTGATGTAGTTTCCTTACTTATCCTTTTATCCCAGTGAAATTCCTGGCTTTACCTTCTGCCAGAAAGACAGACTTGGGATGTGGCCATCAGTACATTTTATGGGGCTGTGTTAAAATATGTATTTTCTTTTTTAAAATATATTTTTATTTATTTCAGAGAGGGAGGGAGAGGGAGAAAGAGATAAAAAAAATCAGTGATGAGAGAGAATTACTGATCAGCTGCCTCCTGCATGCCCAATACTGGGGATCAAGCCTGCGACCCAAGTATGTGCCCTTAACTAGAATAGAACCTGGGACCCTTTTTGTAACCCAAAGTGTTGCCTAAAATTGCCCTCTAAACACATACTTTAACAACAAACCAGGATGACCTTCAGTCCGCAGGTCGATGCTCTATCCATTGAGCCAAACCAGCTAGAGCAAAATATGTATTTTCTTCCCTGATGGCAACGTTCCCCTCAGGGCTTTAGGTGGGAGCACGCAAGTCAGTATGCAAGCAAAAGCATTTCAGTGGTGGGTAGGGAATTGACCACTGTGTTCCTGCTGGTTGGCGATTGTGATTGTGCCAGTTTCAAAACACATTCTGGTGGGTGACATATTCAATCAAGAGGTATTCATAAGACCTTGCTAGTTTGCAGCTTTAATATGTAACCCCATAGTTAGTGAATTTTAAAGCTGCATGGTGCTTTTAATAAACACCCTTTATTTATGGGTTGGCTTTACAGGAAGCTCATTCCATGGTGACATTTGTGGGGCAGAGGGTGCAGGTGGACGTGTTAGGAGAGCAAATAATCTGTGAGTAGAGGGGCACTGGTGGACCTTACAAAGCACCTGGTGAACCCAGGATTCAAAATTTGTCCACTAGATTAATGTGTCCTCACTACCTGACCCTTTCCCTGGCTGTTTTACCTGCTATAGAAGCAAGCGTCTCAGTTCCTGCTTCAGTAGAGCAAGGTTCCAGTTAGGAGACTCCTCCTCCGTCCACCGAGTGTCCCCAGAGGTGAGCACAGGGGCACTGTCTGCCCCTAGAGGTCAGGACTGATAAGCTCTCTGCTCTCACTGAAGCTCCTTATACCTCAGGATGTGATTGATTGACAGAGAGGGAGGCCTGGCTCCTAGCACCGCCTGTGCTCTATTCCACAGATGCTGGGCTCTGGGTCAAGTAGGAGCTGTGTGCTGGCTGGTGTCTGCCATGGTGAAGGGGGCTGTGTGGAAGTGATGAATTGGAAAGTCCTATAGAGTTTGAGGACTCTGAAAGGGCAGATTTGTGACCTCTTCAGAGATGTCAGAGATGGTAAATAGAGAATAGGGGACCAGACTGCTGACCCCTCTCTTCTCCTCCTCTGCTCCTTCCCTATGGTCAGACCACCTGGTGGCCTTCCCTGCTGGGCAGTCACGGTGATAGTCGCCCTATGGCGACTGTGGGAGGGTCAGCCTGTGGCCAGCCGCTATTTCCCCTTTGTGGAGTACCTGCCCCCTGCAGAGCTGGTGAGGCTCCAGTGCTGCCTCCTAATTTAAATAATTCGTCTTTAGGGGTTAATGGTACATATACCATCTTTAACATGAGACTCTTACGGAAGATTTGTGGGTTCTCTCTAGAACCCGCCCCCACACACAACTAAGCATAGAAATGCTTAAATAACAAAATCACATCCAATTACTTTTCTTTCTTTAGCTAAAATCTTAGTTTGGTAGGAAAAACAGATTCTAGAATCTTCTGTTTTAGGGGATGTTTCAGAAAGCAAATGTTGATTGCTTTCAGTGGTGGTGGTCCTCTGACTGTTACAAACTCGCAGTAGTTGAACAAGGGCATATTCTGCTTCTGTGGAAATCAACCTTCGTGGCCTGAAGATGAACTTTGACGAGTGACCTGGCACTGAGGCTTGCGAAGGTTTATATAACCCTTGACTTACTGGCTGCCAGGCATGTGACTCTGGCTGGGCTTTTCCATTTTGTCCTGAAACTGCTTGTATCTTTGTGTTTTGCCCTCTCCTTTCTAGGAGGTCCTGCCTTCTTGGCTTTTTTTGTTAAAGGTTCATACCCTCTATGTCCTATTTAACATTTCTGGTACTCTTCCTCAAAATCGTGTTCGCCCAGTAGTTGTTTTCAAGGGAAACTGAAACTATTATTCAGTCACAAAAAAAAAGTTTTCCCCGACGCCCATCTTTGGCTCAAGAGCCACCAGTAGGCAGCTGCTGCCTGCCATCCCCAGAGGCCTGCCATGCCAGGGACTTTGGCTGTCATTGTTTGGTCCAGAGTCTCACCTGACCAGTAGGTTGTCAACTCCTTAAGATTATGGGCTAGATCTTATCCTAATTTGTATCAGATCTTAGCACAGTAGACATTGTAGAAAAACACTCAATTATTATTTGTTAAATTTGTCATCTGTTGGGTGCTAAGGGACAAAACTTAGACCTGTATTCAAACTAGCCATGGGCTGGGATGAGGTGTGTGACTGGCTAAGGTGGAGGGGTGCATCCCAGGGGACTCCTCTCAGTTGTCTTCAGCATCAGAATTCAGAGGCCACACTGATTTTCATCTCAAATTTTAGCTGATTTTAAGGAGTAAAAAGTCTTTGGTGCCCCTGGGGTCCTTATATGGCTGGTATGTATTATCTCTTTTGAATCGTTTGTATACCTCATTTACATAGAGAACTATCTATGTAACATTTTCAAATAATGAAGTAACTATGATGCATTACTGACTTTATTAAATATAATTTACCCAAAGCTTACAGGAGGAGCTGTATGTATCCTATTGAGTTAACATCTGAGTGATTGTTGCCTTGAATCATTTGCAGAAAGTGTTTCTCTTTCCGAGTCTCAATTTAGGGTGTCTTGCTTAGCTTTCTGAAAAGAGGTGGCTGCAAATTCTGGACCTCCTGGTGGGGATTCTGGAGCAAGGAGGCCAGAGGGATGATTCTAGTATAAGATGCAATTTCACTTTAAATGTAAGCCTTTAACCATTTGTATGTCATAAGCGTCTATAGACGCAAGCAGCGGACTTTTTAAAATTAAACTTAAAATATCATGTCAGTTAACTGATTATGTGGATTATCAGGCTGTTTAGTAGTGGCACTTGGTTAATGAGGGGAAACATCACAGTAGAAAAGATAAGGACATCTGATATTCTAGATTTTAAATAAATCTCTTATTTTCATACAACCTTATACTATGGGTCTGGGGAACATAATGTGATTTCAGTGGGCCTAGATGTGTGCTGTACATAATTCCTCAGAGGGTAAAAGTGCAGCAGAAATAGCTTTAGGAGCATAAGGGATTGAATAATTTATAAAGTTGCATGCTCTCCTTGCTCGCTCGCTCGAAGCCTTGACATTTGAAAGTAGTACTGCTCTTTGTCCTAGGAACACAGGTGACTCCTTTTAAATAGGCGGCAAAGATGCATTTCCTTAGGGTAAGGAGCAATGTCCACTGGAGTCTACAGTTTCCTGAGAAACACAAGGCTCACGGCGAGGCCTGGGCCCTCAGTAGTGCTCAATAGTTGGGTCATTGGATTGCTTCTGAAAGCTTAAAATATGCAAAGTGCGGTGCCGGTCAAGAGTCCAGACAAGGTTGAGTAATGGGAAATAGCCTGGCCTGGACACCAAAATGAGTATGAAAACCTCTTTACTCAGGGAATGCTGGCCACAAAGTGAGGGCCAGTTCCTTCCACAGTGAATTATGATTCCTATTAATGTTGAAATATAACCAGAGCTGTGCTGCGCTTCCTGAGAGAGGTTTTGTCTGCATTCAGTGATCTGCTGTGAGGAGAATGCGAATTATGTTGTGCAGGGATATAGGCCACTTCCTCACTGAACCCACTCCACGCAGAGGGAACCTTCCATCCCTCAGTTTCCCAGGAACCAGTTAATTATTGCTCGCCAGCCAGTTTCTTTCGTGGTTCTGGTTGTAGGAAGGTGCTGATCAGATTCTGTAAATACTGATGAATCCTCCAGAGTTACACTCATGGAGTCTTTGTTTCAAGAGTGTCTTCATGGTGAACCGAGTTTCCTGAGCTGTTCCTCTGTGGGATGGATGGTTAAGAACTTTGTGCATCTAAAAGACGTGGGCTAATATCCTTGTCCATCCCCCACCACATTTTTTAACAAAGGTCTTGAGTTATTGGGAAATTCAAATTTATTGTTAAAAATCCACGTTTCTCATCCAGGTGCCATTTCACTTTAAATATTTCTTGATTTCATGATTTAAAAGTATTGGTGCCCACTCCATGACTTAGATTCAGCACTACTAGGTGGACATTTCAGTGATGGGGAAGTGCCTCTGTCTACATGGTGTAGTGTGACCCACGTGCGGCTCTGGAATACTTGCATGAGTTAAAGTGAGGAACTGAATCTTTAATTTGTTCAAATAGTAACATTGTTGGTGGCGTGGCTGGTGGCTACTGAATTGGACAGCACAGGGTTGCGTAATAGGATGGGGTATGTGTATGTTTCTCAGTTACTGGAAGCCTTCACTCTCTTAGTTCCGTGGGTTCAGGTAGGGGCATTTGTTAGGAAAAATGCTCAGCAGTCCCATTGTGTCATGCACTGTTAAACAGTTTGCTTTTCAGACAGATAAAACCTGGATAAAACTTGAACTGTTCTTTCCAGAAGTGCCTCTTCCATGAGCTGCAAAGCAGATTAGCGAGAAGAATATCCTTGGCTGGGCTCAATTGTTCAAAGACTTGTGCACCCTTTCTACAAGAACAGGACAATTTGTGTTATGACAATGGCTGACAAAATGTTTAATGAAAGCTGCAATTGGCAGTAACTAAATTCCCTGAGGTTTCTTTCCGCTCCTCTTGCTACTGAAAGGTACAGAAATGCTTTTGACAGCACCTGTCCTGCTGACAGATGACTTGTTTTGACAGGAGAATCTGAAACCTTCAACTTCAGGCACATTCAGATGTCCAGCTGGGTGGGGATTGCTCATGTTTGTAGAAATAAGTGAGGTCTTTAGATTTGTGTGCATGGCAGTTGCCAAAAAGAAAGTCCTCAGTAAAGGGTTTTCATTGTTTAACTCTTTGTTCTTGAGAACTAAGATGAGAATTCACATCCCTCTCTGTACAGTTCTTGGGCTGAATAAATGTAGTCCATTAATTACTGAAAAATGAGTGTCAGTAAGCATAGTAGTCAAAGGGTTAAGAAAACTTTATTTAAAAATTGTTTTTAAAAAAGCCATTGTTGATAACATTATTTACAATAGCCAAAAGATGGAAACAACCCAAATGCTCATCCACTATTGAAATGATAAAATGTGTGTGTGTGTGTGCCTGTACACACACACACACACACACACGCGCGCGCGCGCGTGCGAGTATTATTCAGCCCTGTAAAGGAAAGAAATTCTCACATATGTTACAACAGGGATACACCTTGAGGATATCTTGTGAAGTGAAATAAGCCAGAAATAAAAGGACAGATACTGTATGGTTTCACTTTCAGGAAGTACCTAGAGTCGTCGTATTTCATAGAGTCAGTTTGAATGGAGTTTGCCAAGCCTGGTGGGACATAGGGGAGGATGGGGAGTTAGTGGTTAAGCAGTACTAAATTTCTGGGACAAGATGAAAAAATTCTAGGGATGGCTGATGCTGATGGCTGCACAACAGTGTCAATGTGCATTGAACTGTACACTTAAAAACAGTTAAGATGGTGCATTTTATGTTATCTGTATTTTACCACAATAAAACATTATGCTGGCAGTTTGTCTCCCTGGAATGAGTAAACAAGAAAATGCCTCTGAGGATTTTATTTCAGATTATAGGCATCAGGGAGAATCTATAATAATAAAAGCATATATGCTAATTAGACTGGATGTCCTTCCGGACGAAGGGACTTCGGGGGAAGCCTGGGTCCTGGATGCCGGAGGGAAGCCAGTTCTGGCAGCTGGGGAAAGGAAGGCCTACTCTTGTATGAATTTTGTGCATTGGGCCTCTGATACAGTAAATATTTCCCCCATGTCCTTGTTGACCAACAGTTTGTCCAAGTGGCAGGACTAGTCCCTCCTCAGGCTTAAAGCTCAGGCTCACAAGTGGAAGCCACTCTGGGGCCTGCACTGCATTAGCTGTCGCCTCTGCAGTCCCTGCGGGCCTCCCAGAAGATGCCCATTAGAGCCAGTCTGCTCCACACCCATTGGCTGATGCTCAGCTTTCTGCCATTGAAAGTCTGACCAATAAGAGCTTAAGCTCCAGGGACAAATCCATTCATCTTCCTCACTGCTTACTGGTCTTAGGACTCGGCCCGATTCTCTTTGGCTTTGTGATAAGATCAGCTTATGGAAGACTCCTTTTCACATAGCCTTAAGTGACTTCATTCCAGATAGTGTAAAGTGAGGCTGCCAGTGGATTGCCTAAGACCCAGTTCCTGTAACCCAGCTCCAACCCTGGCTACACATACAAGCCAGAAACAAGCTACTTGTTTTGATCCTGATAGCCTCAAGAGCTGTGGGCTAGGTGAGAGCTTGGAAACTAGTGGTCCTCAAGCCAGATGTAGTTTGCAGATATATTTGTTTGGCTCATCTAGGGTTTCTTTCTTTCTTTTTCCAAGAATTGAAAAGACTTCATGTGAGAATTCAGAGTTTGAGCTTCTCTTAACAATAGAGGAGCCTAGTCTGCACTGGCTTTGGGCAGGCAGGTGAGCACTGCTGTGTCCCTCAGTCCATGCCTGCAGGGTTGCTGTCCACATTGCTTGTCTGCCCCTCCCCCCACCCCGGATCTTGCCTTTGTGGTTTCTGAATCTCTCTCTGATATCTCCTCCAGCTCAACACCTTCCATCACCTGTGCTGATGTCAACTCGTTCCAGTCACTGTAAACTCACTGATCTCTAGATACAGACACGATATTTTACACCCACCCCCTCCCTTATGATAATGTACTGAAAACAGAAGACAGTTTCAGTCCTTCTGGTCCTTTTCTGATGTGGGCAAAGTCTCTCCATTTGTGGATTTTCTTTCCCGAGTCTAACCAAGTGCAGACAAGCTCACACTTGACTTTGGTATGTGGTTTTAAAAATTACCACCTTCAATTTTTTTATAGTAACATAATATCTACACAAATTGCTTTTCATTCAGGCCATGCCCCAAACACAGATGTGCCATTATTGCACGTGTGGTTTGATTTTTATTTAGATGAATGTCTTGGGTTGGCAGTGAAATGGCTATCACTCTAAGCTAGTATTGATTGGAATGTCGCTGGCTTACGTTTAAAAGGTAGATGCCACTTTTGTGACATTGTGCCCCTTAAGAGTTAGACTTTAAACTCATGATTAGTAGCACTGTTACTTGGCAGTCATGTCAGTGAACTGATAGCTGAGAAGGAAATTTGACCTCGCTGGCTTCCACAGGCCGACATGTACTGTGGCTAGAGCAGGGTGCACCATGAAAGAAGGGCCCAATGGGACCACATCTCTGACTTCTGTTCTCATGGATTAATTAACCTACTCTAGGTGAGGGTGTGATCTGAGGAGCTCACCTGACCACACAGTTCCCAGCTTGTTGCGTGTCTGCCTCTGTGGGTACAGCTGGGAGTGCAGGGCAGAGTGATGTGACTGAATAATTTTGATAGTGCCATCATTTCGAGAAGGCCAGACACATGTGTGGCTTTCGTGCCTTTGGTTAGCACCAATCACAAATTTCTTGTGACCGTGGCTCCTCTCTCCTGTGTGATTTGGGCACTCTTAATATTTATTCATTGATAGTAGAAGCACTGTGTTGATAGTATAGCTTTGTGATTACAATCTTACAGTGTTCACTTTCTTGAGTCCCTTCAGCTCTGACTAGACATGTGAGCAATTTTCACTATTAAGTTGTGCAGACAGAATTTCTCAACCTCTGAATATTACTGTTGACTTAGGGCTGGATAGTTGATTGTTGTTAAGGGCTGTTCTGCTCATTGTAAAATGTTAGCAGCATACTTGGCTTCCACCCTCAATGCCAGAGCCACCTTCCCTTCCTTGCAGTAGTGACAACTCAAAACTGTCTTCAGACATTGCCTACATCCTCCCTGAGTGAGAACCAGTGCTTTTAGACAAAAAGGGTCAGCCCTCCACCCTTTTTCTTTGCTATTGCTTGATGCGTTAGTAAGACATTGACTAAAATGTGCCCTTTATTTTTTATGTTTTTTTTAGGTAGGTATTTAAAAAATGCTTTTCTTTATTGATTAAGGTTATTACATATGTTTCTTTATCCTCCCATTTTCCCTGCAAACCCCACTCATGCCCTCATCCCCCTGATGTCTGCATCCATTGGTTAGACTTATATGCATGCATACAGGTTCCTTTGGTTGATCTCTCCCCCTTTAAAACAGCCCTGGCCTTGATAGGGAGGGTACAAAGCATGTGGACCAGCACTCTCTAATGAAGGTAGTAGGCTGGCTTACTTTAGAATTTCTTTCATGTTGCTAAGTGACTAAATGGTATTGATTAAAATTCATTTCAGTTTAGACAAGCTCAGATGATTTGAGATTTTCACGGGGAGTTGTTTATAGATACAAGTGGCAGGAGGTATAAAGATTGGTGTCAGTAAGGTTATTTAAAATAATGTATGTGATAATGGCAATCACTATTTTGTTTGGGGGTGGAATAGAAGATTCCTGAATTTTGGGTGTATTGAAATTTTGATTCAGCTGCTTTTTTTTTTCTTTCTTTCTTTTCCTCTTCCTTTACCAGAAACCTGAGTTACAACAAACTTTCCGAGATTGAACCTGCAGGTTTTGAGGACTTGCCAAATCTACAGGAAGTGTGAGTGTTTTCCCCAAACCTCTTGGGGGTTGGAGGGATGGAGAACTCCTCGGGGAAAACCCTCTCCTGCGCAGCATCACCCAGTTGGGGTCTGAGCTTCTGAGAAGGAGCATCGTGGTAAGGTTGTGGGATGCAGACACCTGTGCTCCCTCGCTGCAGCCATCTCTTCCTCCTAGCCCAGTGGTCAGCAAACTCATTAGTCAACAGAGCCAAATATCAACAGGACAACGATTGAAATTTCTTTTGAGAGCCAATTTTTTTAAACTTCTTCTAACGCTACTTCTTCAAAATAGACTCTCCCAGGCCATGGTATTTTGTGGAAGAGCCACACTCAAGGGGCCAAAGAGCCGCATGTGGCTTGCGAGCCACAGTTTGCTGACCACGGTCCTAGGCTGTTGGTGATAGTGTCGAGGCCCATAGGTACGGTTTCCTGGAAAACACAGAATATGGGTCTAGGGGAGGTCCCTCCCTTGTGGGAAGCCTTGTGGACCAGCTGGGTTAGCACACCTGGCTGATACTTGCCCACAGTTCCCAGAAAACAGAGTACAGAAGCGTGAACAGTAGAGGCTTACTTTTTCTGTCTCCTCTCCAGACAGAGCTGGGCATGCTTCCCGCAGAGCTCAGGCCGCTACCTCTTGCAGTGCCCTTTAAAGCGAGCCTCAGTTTTTTTTCTTTTTTATAATGTAAAGAATTCTATTTTAAAAATAGATGTTAAGATTATTAGGAATTTTAGTTCCACAGGGACTTTAGGACACTTTAACATAAGTCATGCATACCCACTGCAAAAAATTTGGAAGCTATAGAAATATGTGAAGACTGATTAATTAAAGTCATCTGTATTCTTACCCAGACATAACCATGGTGAGCACTTAGTGAAAACATACACCCTTGCATATGGAAGTTTGGAGTCAGTCTGTAGATACTGTAGTCATGGCAGCACCCAGCTACGCCTTTGGTGATGCTATCCTTACAAGGACACTATGCTGATATAAATCATTTTCTTCACAACAATTTCCCCCACTTTACAGAAGAGCTAAGTACACTGGGAGAAGCTAAGTACACTGTGCAGTGTTACATGGTTGGTATACCTGAGAGCTGAACTCAAATCCATTTGATTCCAAATATTCTGCATTTAATCATACAGTGGCACCACCTACAGTAAATTCCCATGTCCCCTCACTAACCCGCAGCATTCTACTGAACGTTTTTCAGACAGAAAATCCAGTGTTTGACAGCTTGCATCATTGCATCTTTCTATACCATCTCATTCTAGGCCCAAGCATTTCCTCCTCCTCCTTCAGACCCATGCTGGCCTACAAATTCAGCCTCCCTCCTCCCCTGCAGGTGGCTCTCCCCTCCCCTGAAGTCCCAGTGCATTTGTAGGCATTTGTAAGCAGGACAGCAGGGTGAGACAGTCCCTCCTGTGCTTCCTTGCGACTGTGCCTCCTCTCCTGCCTCTGCTGACACTTGGGAAGGTAGGCCGGGTTGGTCACTGTGCTGAGCACTACACTTCTTACAGTCATACTTTCTCCAGACACTTTTGTGACAGCACCACCTTCCCCGCGTGTGGGAGTCCTAGAGGCAGGGTTGCATCGTATAGATGCAATATGGGAGAGCGGCAGAAACACCCTTCATGGGAGATGGGAGCAGACAGACCTGGGTTGAGGCCTGGTCCTGGCCCTCAGCAGACTGTGCCCTGGACAAGGTACACAGTGCCTCAGCACCTCTTTTTGCTCTTCTGCAGTGTGGACATAGCTGCGCATTATTGTTGTTGTTACTGCTAATTGGACATGACATCCATGGCCTTGCAAGTGAGAAGTACTCACTGAAAGTTATTTCTCTTCTGCTTCCTTCTAATCCCATAGCCACTCAAGCTGGATACATTGTTACAAACCCTGAGGACCCATAGGTTGAACTGGGACCACCTCCATCCCTGGTGTCACCCTTGGGTGGGTGAGGCAAATTCCCCAGTGCCCAAAGCAGTGTAACTTCCCACATAGGGATAATACCTAATGGAAGCAGAAAGAGGCTGTCGGGAGTGAGGCATGGGAGAGGATATTGAAGAAAAAAATCAATTGCTTCTAAGTGGACAGGCTCAGGGTTTCCCAGGAACTGTCAGCTCTTCTAACCCTGCGAGCCACCAGTGGAAACCTCAGGGAGGGGAACGGCTGGCTGGCGCTGCAGGCGGTGGTGTCTTAGTGGTAGTTTTATTTTGGAGGCCGGGACCACAGAACACCTCGGCCTGGTTGAGAGAAGCGAGCCTGTTGGAGGCTCCTGGAGGCCATGAGGACATTTGTGCAGCTGCTGTGGGCCCCATGGCTTCACCACCCACAGCTCAGAGGAAAGCCCACCAGGAGGGCCTCCGCCAGGGTCCCGGTGGCCGGGCTCCTCTGTTAATAAGGGGCTATTTATACCATCCTCTAAAACTGCCCTGGGATCACATTACTGCCGCCGCCCGAGAAAGCTGCATGCGGGTGCTGCCTGGCTTTCCCGGGCCCTTCACCTCCTAGTAAAATGTTCCCACAGGCCCAGCAGCAAGTGGGCTCTGCCTGTGGGTATTTACTCCCCAGTGTATATGGCGCTGAAGGGAGGGCTCGAATAATAAGGGTGTCATTTTGAGGCACTGCTTTTGGACTGTGAATCGCCACCACCTATTAAGCATTTACTCTGTCCTAAGGTATTAGGTGTAATTAGTTCAGCTGGATCTTGCCCAAAACCTATGCAGTTGGTAAAATCCTCTCTTGATAATCCTGCTGCTATCACAGTGGCTGGGTTCCTGCCTTAAGGCAGGGTGATCCTGCAGCACCTGCCTCAGTGGCGGGTCTTTCATGAGCTCTGCAGGTGATATGCTGGCCCAGAGCCCGCACAGGGAGCGCCCGCCTGATGTGAGCTTCACAGTGAAGTTTCACAATGCTGACACATCTTTCTGGCCCTGTGGTGCGTAAACTGCATGCCATACAGTCTTGCTAGTTATAGTTACTATGCCATATTCTCAAGTGCCTTAAAAGCACTAATGATGGCTATTGATTAAGTGACCCTGATCCCAAAACCTATGCTCCTACTTATTATTTATGACTTTTAAGAAATAAGACTAACTGAAGTCCCACCTTCCTGCCCAATTTGACTATTATTAATTGCAGCTCTCTTTGTGTTTGGAAACAACTGAAGTGTCTGAATAGTGGAATGGCTAAATAAATTTTGGGTCATCCATGCTGCTCATGCCAGCAGAGGAGTGCTCTGTAGCGAGTTAAAAGAGTGATGGAGGTTTTAAGGTACATGACTAAGGGAGAAACTGAGGCAGAATCGTCTCTGTGAGACGCAAGCATCCGTGCACAAGAAAAGCATATGCTCCTGGTGGCCAGCAGTGGGAGCTTCCTAGAGGCAGACCAGAGGACAAAAGTGCAAGGGAGCTTTATTTTTTAACTTTATATTCCTGGTATTCCCTTTTGAAAGGGGGTTGAAAATTTTATTGTGTGCTTCTATCAGCTATTCAGTAAATTAATTAATTAATTAATTAAACAAAAATCAAGAAAACTCCCAAGATCTATAACCCAGCATTATTCCTTGGGTTGTTTTTTATTGTTTGTTGCATTCTAATTTGATTGGGTAATAATAAGGTACTCTAAAGTGGTTTTTCCCCAAGCATTGTACTAGTCAGAACTTCTTTAACCAAGTCAAGCAAAGGGCGGTTCTGGAAACAGCTGAGGATCTGAAGGCTGAAACTAGGAAAGGCCCATGTGTTGGTGCTGCCCAGGGCTGGGCAGCCCCTGCTATCCATTTGCTCAGTGGTCGGCAAACTGTGGCTCTCTAGCCGTGGTTTGCCACTCTGTTGACTAATGAGTTTGCAGACCACTGGCCTAGTCACACTCTCCCAGCTCAGGGTGGGCCACAGTGCTGAGTCATGGTCCGGCATCATTAGGAAAAGATTCAGTTATAGAACCCAGACATTGTAGGGGCGTTGTTAGGGCCTTGGATGGAAGCGGATTGGAGGGCGGGGGTAAAGGGCAGAAAACCACAGTTCTAGAGTTCAGAAGATTTCGTTAAACACAGTCTTTAATCTCTGCAGTCTCCTTTCTGGCAGAGACTGTGCAGCCCTCCCCAGGGCCCTTTCCCTGTGGGCCTGACGGGGCTATTTTTGACCAGTCTCTATTTCAGTCTGGCAAGCGGGTTGTGTCAGAGAGCCAGTTTGGCCTCCACTGCCTTCTGCGGATAGTATTCTTGTTTCAACAGGGAACAGGGCGGACAAAGAAAGCCCTAGTGTGGAGCTAACAGACGTACATTTAGCTAGAGGTTCTTTTTCAGAGACGTGATCGAGAAGGAAGCTAGCCACCACCTGTCCTTCTAAATCAGGCAGCTTTGTAGATGAGAGCCGGGAGTCCTGCTCTGCTTGTTGGCTCTGGGCTGCCCCCTGCACCCCCCACCCAGATGCCTTGTTTATCTTTAGTGCTTCTCAGCGCACCTGTGCATTGCGCTTCCAGCAGTTTTGTCAAGACTCGAACTTTTATCATGATGTCCCTTTTCCTTGTTCACTTATTTCTGTGAACTTGGGTGAAGCAGCTGATTGTGTGCAGGAGGCTGCCTGAGATCAGGCTCGATCAGCAGAAGTTCCCCTGCAGGGAAGTCTACTCTCTTTGGTTCAGGTTTAAAGTCAAGTCAATCCCTAAGCTGAAACAACTATCATGTCCACTAAGGGAGTAGGAACTCTCCACTTTCTGGTCTTTTCGCTGTTGGTCTTCTCCGATTTGAAATTGCACTTGGGTTCAGCTCCTGTCTATGACCCTGGGGTAGTGACTTGAACTGAAACCCAAGCTGGAGAACTTACCTATAAGTCAGGACTAATAGTAGAACCTGATACCTTATTCAGGGTTGTGATGATGAAGTTACCTGATGCATGTAGAATGCTTGCTCTAGTTATAAAGAAAAAAAGGGTGATGGTTAGGAATCTAGCGTTCGGAGTTAGATTCTCAGGGCCACTGGCACTTACTGCTCATGTCCATCCTCAGATTATTTAATATCTTAGTGTTTCAGTATCCTCATTGGAACAATAAAAATGTCCCTGGGAACTACCCTCTAGAGGTCTAAAGATGAGTTAATACATTGGCGAGCTCTCAGAGCTATGTTTGGCACATAGCAAGCCCTCAATAAATAGGCTGCTGCTATTAAATTGCTGTTACCACCATCATCTGTGTCTTCGAATAAATCTCTAAGAAGTGAAGAGTTCTAAATCAGGCTTGCTTTGACAAGATCTGAGGGTCTCCTTTAGTAATAAGTGCATTCATGTTACCATAACATTTATTAGTAGACTCAGACGATGGAGACTGTTCAGTATTCCTATGCCAAGATGTGAAATAGACCACTGCAGGGCTGGAGGAGAGAAAGGGTGAAGCAGAAACCATCTGATTTAGGGGAGTCAGATAAGAAACTGTTAAAGTGATGGATTGTTCACTTCAGCACACAGGCCCTTGTGTAATACCACCTTAGGCTTAACTTTTTAAGTGGAGAAAGGATTTGCCACATGATATGGATCTCCTTTCTCTCTCCCACCCAAATGCTTTAGTCGTGAAGCTATTGAAACAGACATGCAGTGTCCCATGGCCCAGTAATTGCCAGGCTTCCTCTCTAACTGACTTTGGCACCGAAGAAAGCCAATAGGACAGTTTAAGGACTTTTTCTTCCTTTTTTTTCTTCTTCTATTCATTTCTATCTATACAAGATGGCACACAGTCAGATTATTCCACTCAAGCAAATGCTAACTGTATGCTTGTCTAACTACAGCTGGATTTTAGTGACCTTGTCTTCAAGCACTGACAAGATGGACTATAATATAGGACAAACTCCCTTTAAAAATGAGATTAAGATAACCTAGCTTTATCCCCCCTTGATTCTGCATCTCAGATACAATTTCTTTTCAGCCTGTCATTGGCAGAAAGCCTGACCACTGGGCTTTGGCTTTCTCAAGGATTTTGGGCTCACTTCACAAGTGTGATTTTGGATTCTCTCCCCAGATTTGGAAATACATGTCCATGTAAGGAGGCCAGATTGCAGCCTCTGGGGGCAGCCTGGGTGCGCTGTGTTTTGGTTTGCAGACGTCCCCTTCCATTGAAAGATGTGAACTCTGGAAATACAGATTTAGATGTTCCAGCAGAAAAGGGAGGTTGGAAAGAGAACAGCTCTGGTCTGTGGAGAATTTTCAAAATGTCCGCATGCACATATGTGTCTGTATGTATGTACTTCTAGGAAATGTCCATGTGCACAGATGTGTGTTTGTGTATGTACTCCTGGGAAATGTCCGTGTGCATAGATGTGTCTGTGTGTAAGTACTGCTGGGAAATGTCCATGTGCACAGCTGTGTGTTTGTGTATGTACTCCTGGGAAATGTGTATGTATGTATGTACTCCTGGGAAATGTCTGTGTGCACAGATGTGTCTGTGTATACATACTCCTGTGAAATGTGTTTGTGTGTAAGTACTCATGGGAAATGTCTGTGTGCCCAGATGTGTCATTGTGTACATACTCCTGGGAAATGTGTATGTATGTTTGTAGTCCTGGGAAATGTCTGCATGCACAGATGTGTTATGTATACAGTCTCCTGGAAAATGTCTGTGTGCACAGATGTGTCAGTGTGTACATACTCCTGGGAAATATGTATGTATGTATGTACTCCTGGGAATGCGCTTGGAGGCTTCATCAGAGTTCAGAGAAACTGGGATCGTAACTAGATGAGAGTCTCCAAGCCCAGTACCCTCATTATTGCACAGTTGAGGCATCAGAATCATGCCCATGTCCAAGCCGCTGCGATCTTCACACACATATGTCTCTAGCTCTGGGTCTCTGCTTGCAAGAGGGGATGCGTTTTCCTCCTCAGATCCTCCCTGAATGTCCCAGTCCACAAAGTGGTCGTGGGCACTTCTGTCAGCACCATGCATCTGACCCGAGTCACTATTCTTTTCTGCTGTTCTTGATTTCTGAGTTAGATTCGCAGATCCTGGGATAAAAGATACACCCCCTGAGTGTTACTTCTAAACCATGGACGTGATAGGTAGTATTTGTGACCTCATGGATTTTTCTCCCTCTAAGAACTCGCTTTAAAACTTTTCATCTAATATTCAGAATTTCCATGGCTAAATTCTAATATTCAAAATTTCCACTGTTTTCTGCTTTCCCTTGTTAGAATATGATTTGAAACTCCTAATTTGAACAATATAAGTGATTATTTTTGTGTGTGTTGTTACAGGTATCTCAATAACAACGAGTTGACAGCCATACCGTCCCTAGGTGCTGCTTCATCGCACATCGTGTCTCTCTTTCTGTAAGTGGTGCATTTGGGAACTGGCTGGGTGGTAAGGCTGTGGTGTTATCTAGCTGACACTTGGTGGTGGGAAACTGCACTTGCTGGTGAAGAACAGCTTTTCTTCTTGGAGTCTTAATGATCATGACAAATGCCTTGTTTGCTTTTTGGGGATTTATAAGAATTAAAACCCGAGTTTTACTTCATCTCTAATTTGGGGAGAAATTAGTCTCTTTAATGCCTAGAGGTATATGGAATTAAACTTTTTGGTCCTAGAGGTGAAGCCCTGTTGGGTGAGTACACTGGTTAGAGGAAGCTTTGTGAATCACATCCTGCAGCTCATCTTGGTGCAGTGCACTGAGAACATGGTGCAGCTCACCTTTATGGCTTTAGAAAAGAAAGTACCCAGACCCTGAAATCAACAGAAAAGTAAAGAATTAGCTGTTGTCAAGTGTGCGACAGCAGGCAGCCTGCTGATTATTGTAGACAGCACACTGGGAAGGGACCTCAAGGAGGAGGAAAAGAAGGAGGCCCTGGGGTTGCTGTTGAAGCAGCTGAGACCTCAGCTCCCCTTCAGCAGTCAGGAGGCGGGGCTGGTTTTGAACACACCCAGAAATCTTTCCAGATTAACCTCACATGACCCAACAACTTTCTCCACCAGCTCACAGGCAGGTTCTGCAGCAGAATACCTCATTCTGCAGGATGTGTTTCCCTTTTCCTTCCAACCCTGTATATTTTTATTTGATTTTGATTTTGCTGGCGTTGTAATTCGTTTGCTCACCTGTATGTGTCTTGACACCGAAGCATGGCAGATTGAGCACAGGGACTTGGCAGGAAGGCACCATCGTATGATGCAGGTGTAGCGTGCACAGCTCTGGCTTCTGCTGGCAGCAGACCCTATGTTCAGGAGGTGCCCCATCCTTGTGCAACACCACCTTAGGCTTAACTTTTTCAAGACCCTGGGGTCATGGAACAGGGTTAGAATTTTGCCCCAGCTCTGTGTCTCGGACAATGTCATCTTTTTGAACCTCATTTACAGAATGTGTCCTTGATCTGTTTTACACACTGGGCACATGAGGCCAAGTCTGAGGAGAACACCTGGCCTTGTGAACAACACATAGTAGGTTTGACATGGTGGCTGCTGCTCAGGCTGGTGGCTAGTTGTCATATGGCCCGAAGATGTGTGGGCCAGTCCTGTTCCTGGAAAGGGCTGGAATGAAGGCTATGGTATTTTGCCCTTGACAAAGGCCTGACTTTCTTTTTGTCCCATTTAGCCTGTGTACCCAGCATTTGGAAGGCATTTAATTGCTGGCTGAAATTAAATGAGTTCCCCTACCAGTGGCTCTTTTGTTCATAGAGCAGAGCAGTGGAAGATGCTGCTTAAAGTATGGTCTCTCTTTTTGTCCGATATGGCACAGCTGGTTGAGCATCATTCCATGTACTATAAAGTCACTGGTTTGATTTTGGTTAGGGCACATGCTAGGGTTGTGGACTTGATCCCCAGTAGCGGGTGTGTAGGAGTCAGCTGATTAATGTTTCTCACATCAGTGTTTCTCTCTCTCTCCCCCTGTATCTCTCTCTTAAAAATGTATGGTTTCTGAACCAACTGTCATCAGTGTCAAGCTCCTTAGAAACCCAGAGCCTCAGGCCTCATCCCAGCCCTACTGGGTCAGAACCACTTTGACAAGGTCCCCTGGTCATTTGCCCACTCATTCAAGGTCAGAAGCACTGCCTCCACTACCCTTGCTCCTGACTTGGTAGGTAACCAAGGCCACAGGGAACACCTTTGTGTTACCAACAGGAAACTGAGGATCCCTGAGTTCCTGAAAGTTGAAAAACTGAGTGGTTCAACTGAGACTGAGCTCAAATGCCTGTTCTGCCCCCATGCACTGGGCACAGGAGTGTGGTGGCAGGTGACTCTGAACCAACTCAGGCCAGAGATGGGCAGGAACCTCCCACTCCCACCCAGGCCTGTGCATCATGCTTTGCTCAGCTGACTAAAAATACATTTCTGTTTCTTGGCCCAAGTGCCCGGAGCAGTGGGGCTGGTTGGCCTTGTTCCTGCTATTCCATTAGATGGTATTAAAATATGTAAAGTGTGTGTGTCGGGGGGCGTGGAAGGTGGGGGCTGTGTGTGAGGAGAGTCTCTGGTTTTAATTGAGTTTGGAAAATGCAGGTTAGTGTTGGCAGCTGGTGACCATCGGACTGGGCCAGTGATTTCTCTGAAACAGCAGAATTGGAAGGTCTCTACCTGCTTTTCTCTGAGGGTCTTGTGTCCTCTGATCTTAGACTGGGTGCCTGGATGTTGTCCTGCAAAGTTAGGCTAACCACATGGTGCCTTGGGAGCAGGATCAGCGATAGTTTTGCTATCATCCTATATTTCCCAAGTATGCCTGGCAGAGGATGGCCCTTGGCGGGCGTTCCTTTCCCCTTGACACGGGAAGGCCAAGTGCTGGGCATCTCTGGTCGCATGGTGACTCCAGCCGTAGGCTTCGCAGACCATGTTTTACTGATGTGTCTGGTTTTTCAGAGCCATAGAAGCATTTAGTCTATACTTCTGTGCCTCTGCATTTGGGGCCCTGGGGCTGTCAAAGGGTGACTTGGAGGGGATTCAGCGTCATCCCATTTGGGCAGCCCCCGTACGTCTGAAAATGTATGAGTCAGTGAGCTCAATCAGTGACAATCCTTAATCTCCAAATTCTTATTCCTGTCTCCTCTCCCTATTGTGGGCAGGCAGAAGGTGAGAATAGTAATAACCTTGTACAAAGGGACTAGATGGTCGAGGCCATTACAGTCAGAGGGACCAGGACAACATATTAGGACAGGTGTATAGCTGACCCTGGAACACATGGTGTAAAACTGCAGGCCCACTTATATGTAGATTCTTTTCAGTGAGCAGTCAGCCCTCCATATCTGCGGGTTTTCCATCTATGGGTTCAACCAACTGCAGATCAAAGACAATATTTTTGGTCTGTTGGGGAGAATGTGGAGGGCTGACTCAGCATTGATCTCTGCGTTTTATATCAGGGACTTGAGCATTTTTGGATTTTGGTATCTGTGGGGCACCCTGGAACCAGTTCTCTGTGGCTACTTAGGGGACTGTAGCTCTATGTGGATTTTTAACTGTATGGAGGCGGGGTTTGGCGGTCCTTAACCCCTGCATTGTTCAAGGGTCAACAGGCAGGTACATTAGGGAAAAGAGTAGACTGGACACATATCCAGCTCTGCTTCCAATGATGTGACCTGGGACAAACAACTTTTGTCTCGTTTGCTGAATGAAGGATGAAACACAGTTTTCAAATTTCTTCTGTGACTTGGAATCAGAGTCAGGCAATAATGTCACAAAAGCAATACTCCGGAGCTGCTGACTTTTAGCCACCTTCACTGCTTCCTGGTGTTTGGCTCAGACACCTGGTAAGGACCTTGGCCTGTGGGAGTGTGCTCTTCACTCTGTGCTCAGTTTCCTGTCCCCGAGTCTGAGTGCTCTGCTCCTGGCACCAGGGTTCTCTTCGCTGGGTCAGAGTTGGGAGGGCCTCGTGGGAATAGGGTGTGTTTTGCCTCTGGCTTCACTTTCAGGGCTTCAAGTCAGTTTTTCACTATCTAGGGGAACTCGAGTCATTTAGTAAAATTTCAGTTGGTTACTACGTTCTGATTAAAGGAATATAATGCAGTTAAAGTGTTCGTCACAGAGCATATTTATTTCCTGTGTGCTGAGGACAATCCGAAGCTATTTGTCCTTAATGACAGAAAAGCACTGAACTCAAAGGACAGCTTTTCATAGGATTGGGTTGGAGTAGGGAGATAGTTCTCAGAAAAAGCAACAGGCTTTTGTTAAATGGGGGTAGAATCTGCCATTAGATTTTCACATTTGAAAAACGGTTTTTAATTTGGAGTCCAGGAAACTCAAGTTACGATTCCCAAGGCAACAGACATTTTGTGTGATGCATGACTGACATTTCTGGGGAAGGAAAATCTTCTTTTTTTGTGGCGTTGCTGTGCTTGCATTGTTGAGAAGATTGGTCACAGTGGAGAGAGTTGGTTTTCAGTCCTGGGAGTCAAGCTGCTGAGATAGGTCTTCAGCCTACACGCAGCAGCTCTTGGTTCCCGCATGGTCCTGGAGTGTTTTTCCATGCGGTGCTTGGCTGCATCCATGAACTTCCAGGTGCTGGTGTGTTTCAGGCCTATCTTCACTGTGGCCTGTTCACTGTCTCAGACCAACTAGGGATCTATCAGAGACTCTTGGCACACAAATACTTGTAACTTTGCAATAGTACTGTTAAAATTCTATAGAATTGTATATGAAAGCACATCAAAATACTTCTTCTAATTTTGGGGGGGAAATTTGAAAACCATTTTTTATTGAGATAAAACATAACATAAAACACCATTTTGAACATTTTAAAGTGCATAGTTCAATGACTTTTAGTAATTCTCCAGGTTGTGCAATCATCACCGCTATCTAATTCCAGAAAGTTGTCATCGCCCCAAAACCAAGCCTATGCTCTGTGAGCAATCACTCCCCTTCTCCCCAACCCCAGCCCCCTGGAAACCACTAACCAGAAACTTTTTTTTAAGAGAAGTACTTTTCTCTTGTGTTAGCTAATAGACCTGGAAGACTTAGAATATGCATAATTTAAATAAAAGTATCAGAGGCAGATTTGACCACACAGTTATATGTTTTCTTATGACCTCTTAGCTGAAGAAAAGCTGATTAAATAAAAGTGATGGAATATCTAACATCTTGTTATTGTAACTTCTGGAGAGTAGAGCCTAAAAGGAATGAAACCTGGTGTCCTGTCTGTGACCCCATTCGGAGCTGCAGTTGGAGTTGACTGGGCCGGAGGCCGTGAAGGATGGAGGCTCTTCCTGGCTGGCTCTGCTGGGAAGTAAAATCAATAACAACCCTTAACTCCCCGTGGGCCTCACAAGACTCTGAAAAAGTGGGGCCAAATCAGTCTTCTTTAAAGCTCATTAAGACGAAGATTAATTCACATCAAAGCGTAATTAAAGAGCGGACACTGAGGACCCACCACCACTGCTTACCCCTCCCCCCCTCCCAGAGCCCGAGAGGGAGTGGGGACCCAGAATCAAATGCCAAAAACTAGGGTAGGTTCAGGACCCGGCTGAGGCGTTTAGAAATCAGGAGTAAGCACAGGTGGAATTACACGAAGCAATAAACAGTTGCTGAGCATCCCTGAAACTGTGAGAGAGAGAGAGAGAGAGAGTGTGTGTGTGTGTGTGTGTGTGTGTGTGTGTGTGTGTGTTGGGGGAGGGGCAGGGTGTAGGGCAGATGCAGTCTCCCCTAGGAGCTGGGGTGAGGCCTCTTGTCTGTCTCTTCACTAAGCTCCCCTTACATCTTGCTCTGTGTTACCTCTCCTGGAGGAATGTCATCATTTGCAGACAAAATAGAGAATTCAAATGTTTTTGCACACATGTTTATTCCCAGAAATATGAAATAATGTGTCTAAAAATGGTGAGTGTGATCTTGGATGGTGGAACTCTTTGCAAATGGAAACATAGCTGCACCCATGGGGATTGTAGGGGTGTGTACACAGTGAGCTGGACAGAGTGACTCTCCCCCAGGGGACCGGGGACTCGTGTTCCCTGGGGGCAGTTTGCTGGACCAGCCACTAATCATCGGTGCAATTGTGGACAGTCATTTTGGTGGTAGGCAATGTGGAAATGGGCAGTCCTTACCCCATTCTGCTTTAGATGCATCTTCAGTTCAGAACCCAGGTGAGCCTGTAGGTGAAGGGAGCCTGTGTTTGAGTGTGGCTCTCAACCTTCGCTGGGCCCTTGGTGCCTTATCATCTCTGGGACATTTAACACAAGCTCATCAAGAGTGTGGTGCTAACAGTGACTGGCACATTCAGGAAGAAATTGAACAGAGTTGTGTTTCAGAAGCCCAAAGTCACGTTCATGTGAATGCCTTTGTTCCTTGAGTGCCCGTACCCTGTCCAGCCCCAGACACTGACGGGCAGCGTGGCCATGTGAGCCGGCAGCATATCAGTGAGCAGATGTGAATGGGATGTGGCTGCTCTCCTGGTCTTCACTCATGGGCTTGCTTTAGCTTCATTTGCCCAGATTTTTGTTGGTTTGAACAAATTCTTTCCTCTGGATAAAACATGACACCTGTTCTCTTGGGAGACCGTGGCTTCTTCATCACCTATGTGGTTCTCACACTGGGCCACCTATCAAAAGCAACTGGAAGGCTTGCTGGGACACAGATGGCTAGGCCCAGCCCCAGTTTCAAAATTGGGGTGCAACTGGAGAATTTTCTTTGCCCACAAGTTCCTAGGCGATGCTGCTGCTGCTGATCAGGGCACTCCCTTCTCCCCCCCCCCCTCCTGCCTTGAGAACTAGTGCCTGGGCTCATGCAGGTCTGGGGCCGTGAGTGCTGGGGGACAGTAAATTATGTAGCCAAATTTGCAGTGTCACTGGTGTGGCAATAGGCATTTGTTTGGGCTGGTGGGGCTCACAAGGGTGGGTGGTGGGCAGTGAGTGTGTGTGAAGGACCAGACATGGCTGTGGCTGTGAGTGTGAGGCCTAGGATTGTTAGAAATTTGTCTCTGCTTAATTTGGTCTTTATTGGTGATCCTAAAATCTCCCCCACAGTCCCTCACCAGTTCTTAACAGAGGAGGGAGCCGTGGGGAGCAGCCTCCTGGCAGGAGGCCTGCCATTATCTGGGGATATTAGTGGCTCTCCCCTTACCTTCTTCCTGCAGATGAGTCCCTTTGTCAGATATATCTTTGTCTTGCCTAAGACTTGAATGGTCCCACTCTGTTGCCAGTGGGAGTTCAAAGGAATAGCTGAAAAATGTGCAGCTCTTGTGTCCTGTGCCAGAGTTAAAACTCAGGGCCATACCTGTTTCAACCCTCACTATTTAAGACCCGCCCTCTTGACCCCCCGAACTTCTCCTGGCCTTCGCCCCTGGGATGCTGACGTCCTGCTCTTCAGAGGGTAAATGGAAAGTGACTGAAGCTCAGGTGCTTCACGGTGGGGACCGGGTTCCTCTGCAGCACTGAGGCTGTGGGAGGTTTTCCAGCTCGTCATGTGAAGCCACGTAAACAGATATGCCTGGGACTAGAGTCCCTGCCCTCAAGCACCTCTTCTAGAGAAAAGTAGGCAGGCCTTGGTAGACAGGCACTAAAGACCAGTAGGTGTGCCTGGGTAGACAGGTATGGGCGGGAAGTAGTGTCTGAGGGACACCTCACCACTGTCAGGGGAGTGAGGCTGGAGGTTCTCAGCTGCAGTGCCTTTCAGCTGAGACTGCTTCCCAGACTTCCTTGCTCTGACCCGATTGGCTGCAAGCTGGGTGCTGGAGGGTTTCTGTGTGGGTGCTGAGGGAACACGCTGCTTCACCTTCAGCCCAGCACCCTCCACCCTGTCTCTCCCTTGTCAGGGAGCAGCACCCCTTGGCTCTTCGAACTGCAGCCTCACCAAATGCTGGGTAACACCATGCGCCTCAAGGAAAACATTAGACACGCAGTTTACAAAGTGAGCGGCTCTCTCCCAGGCCCTCAGCAGGGTTCAGGGTGCAGCCTGCCCCTTCCCAGTTTGGTGAGGTGCTCGCCTCTGGGCCGTTGCTGTGAATGGGCCAAGGTACACAGTCCTGACGTGTCATTTCCTCCCCTTTTCTTTCCCTGTCTCTCTTCTTGGAGAGTGGGGGTGGTGAGTCGGCCTGAGGAGCAGCACATCTGCAAGTCATTGCTGCGAAAGTGAGGCGCACACCAGCTGAGGGCCAGGGAGCTGAGGGGGAGGGCGGAGAAGAGGAGGTTGGCTCGGAGGTCACAGCCTCTTTTGGGAACTTGTAGTTTAGGTTCTGTTGCTGAGAGTTGGTTTTTGTCGTGTGTTTGGTTCCCCCACCTAATTTTTTTGGTGATCCTGTAAACTTTAAATAGAATTCAGATCTAGTGGGAATAGGATGCTGGCGAACCCCTCCTGGTTTGGTCTGGGCGGGCGGTGCCTCCCTGCAGTAGGATGGGGGCAGGCAGAGCTGCTGCTCAGTGCACAGTCCCTGTGAAAGGAGCTGGCCCTGCCCCATCAGCAATCTCCTTCCCACTGGGACCACTTCCTCCCTCCCCGCCTACTTCCTGCAGGTGGCTTCTCTAATCCCTTTTCCTCTGGGAAAGCCTGAGTGTGTGCACCTAATCCGAAAATGCCTAGCTTGACTTTGACCCGAATGGTGACCTTACAAGAAGGCAGGGCCTGTTAAGTCTGCTCACACCTGGGAGCCATTTTCAGCTTTTATAGCCCAAGTGGAAAAAATGTGTTTGCATTTATGCTGGGCCTTCCTCCTGTCATTGTTGGCTATTGGAGGGAGTGTTAGATTCACCCTGCTTGTTCAAGGGCAAGGGTTTTAAAAAATAGTCTACTCCGTGTACTAAGTCAAGTCATAGAAAATTGCCCTGTTTTTTGTAGTTCAAAAAGGGTCAAAACATTGGTAGTCTCATATGGTTCGGTCTTTTGCTCTGAAAAATTGTGGTGGTCAGCTTGTGTGATAGATAAACGTGACAGGCATTGGTCCACGTGTCTCCCTGGGCCTCACTGTAGCACCTCTGCAATCCCAGGAGACACAGGTCTGTCTTTGAATACCTTTTACACATGAGGCACCTGAGGCACAGAGAGGGCAAGAAACTTGCCAGAGATCACACAGGAAGTGGCAGAGGTAAGTCTTGATCTCATTTCTCTGAATACTTGTAAGTATATGGTCTGGGAGCCTAGGAGGGTCTTGTCATTTCAAATGATGAATATCAAATTGTATTGTAGGGGTGGGAGCCTCAGCATTGTGGCTAAAAGGCTGCAGG
This sequence comes from Lasiurus cinereus, assembly GCA_011751065.1. NCBI lineage: Eukaryota > Metazoa > Chordata > Mammalia > Chiroptera > Vespertilionidae > Lasiurus > Lasiurus cinereus. Next base: position 6,120,424 of record JAAGEH010000020.1, read on the forward strand.
TTGCCCTAGGCAGGACTGAGAGGTCTAAAGGCAACACGTGACTCTTAAAGTTGTGTGAAGCTCTGTAGGGTTGGCCTCATGTAAACCTGCTATGCACGGCCTCGGTATGGTTTCCATGAACTGATGCGTAGTGGCAGGAGGTGCTTCTAGAGCCCCTGAGCCCTGAGCTGAGGGTTGACTGGCTGCTCCCCTCTCTCTGAATCTCAGCCACTGAGTTATTCTGAGCTGGTTGTGACTGTTCATCTCTCCGGGCACAGTGAGGAAGATTGCCTTGCTGTGGTCTCTGCAGAGCCCAGGCGGTTTGACAGTGCCCTCAGCTTTTCACATAGTGGCTACATGCCTTGGATACCCCGCCTCAAGGGGAATTTCTCCACCCTTCCTCACTTCCTGATGTCACCCAAAGAGCTGGGGTGAAGATGCCAATTTGTGGGGTCTTTTTTCTTCCCAACTTCTTCAACCAGTAGGGTTGCAGGGGTGAGGGACACTCTGCTCCCACTGTCTCCATTTACCTGGCTCCTTGGAGAGTCTCTAGGGCTGAGGAATGTTCTGTGATTGGCAGGCTGCTGTGAAATTAGTTTGTGAAGAACAAGTAGCTATAGGAAAAAGTAAGTACACAGGAGTCTCTTCACCTTACTCATTTCTACATTATTGGGGAAGGGGCGGTTCTGCAGAGTGGCTAAGAGAAGGTTCTAGATCAGATGGATTCGGGGTTGGGCTTGGCCTTCATCGCCCTTGCTGATTGCTCTTATTTGCTGATAACAGCAGACTGAGGATTCACTAAATATTATACGCCCTCACTACAGTGTTGGTGTCTAAAGAACGTGCTCCAGGTGCTAGACACTTTTTTTGTTATCACTGATGACTTTTGTCCCTGTATCTTCTGGGGTGGCGGGCTAGCCCTGCTCTGGCTGCTGTGTCCTGAGGGGTTTGGTTGTCTCCACATGGAAGCAAGAGGCTATTAACATCCCCTGGACATGGCCCTTTCCTGCAGGCACCCATATGGCTGGTCTGTGAGCCAGAGGAAGTTGCTAGGTGATCCTGGGGGTGTGTGCACAACTCATGTTGTGGAAGCTTTGCCCAGAGCAGTGGGGTTCATTTCTCCCCTCTTTTCTCATCACTTCTACCTGGGGTAGGTGCAGCAGCAGCAAAACACTGAGCAAGTGACTCTCATCCTTGGCTGCATCATAGAGTGACCTGGGGGATTAAAAAACCTAGATGCCCAGGCAAATCTTATGCCAATTAGATCAAATCAGGAGGCAGGGGGGTTATTGCAGGAGGGGCACTGGGCGCCGGTCATTTCAATGTGCAGCCAACAGGTGTAATGAGCCACAGTTGGGTGATTGCAGGTGAGAAGTATTGTCCTCCAGTTCTTTCTTTTCCTTTTATACCTGTCACTCAGCGACCTGGCTAACCCCTCCCCCAACTTCCCACCCCCACCTTCTCTCCACTGGAGGGAAGTAAACACTGAAGCTGGTCTTCTCAGCCCTGATGGGTCTGAGGGTAGCTGTAGAGGTGGTAGTTGCCTCTTTCATCACTGATTTAATTGGAAGACCCCATGAATTTACCACTTAAAATGCTAGGACATCTGTAATACATACTATCTATCAGCAATAAAAAAAAAATATATATATTAAAAAAATTTTTTTGAATCCCAAGGAATACTGTAAAAAAAATACAAGAAAACTGCTTTGCCTTCACGGTGTTTAGTCTGATGGGACACAACCACCTCATTGGGTGATCATAGATGTGACTGTGGGTTTGCCGTTCAATCCAGGTCCTTTCTTCTCTGAAAGTCAGACCCAGCTCCTCCATGCTCAGTCTCCCCGGAACCAGAGAAGTCCCATCAAGTGAAGCAACACAGTGAAATGACAGGCTCTTTACAAAGTTTTTAAAAACAATTCCAAACGTGAGGTTAGCTCTTTGAAAAAGAGAATATATGTGAATACATGCTGGAGAGTGACAGTTGCCTCTAATCCCACCCAAAAGTTGCATTGTAAGAAAGCAAAAGTCTACTGCCAACATTGATATAGGTAATATTGAGAGGCTTATGTCTGGAATTGGACCTTAGATGAGTCACAAAAAGTAAGAAGCATTTTGGAAATGAGTAATAAAAATGCCTTTAGAAAAAAATGCCTTTGTTTTAGAATGTGACATGACATTTTCTCGATATTAAATGTGTTCTTTTGTAAGTAGACAAACAGTGCTTATCAGCATCCATGCTGACGTTCTTCTGCCTGATAACTGTTGGTTGGTTTTGGGCATCAGTGAGGCCGCCCTTGCCGACAGCAGGTGATAAACCTTTTCACCAAGTGGAGCTCCTTGTGGGTCGGTCAGGCTGTCCGTCCCTTCCTTCATCCTCTAGTGTGTGTTGACAAGAGCCCTGAATTGGTGATTCTCCAGTAATTACGAGAATGCCTATCTTCTCTTCCCCTATCCCTGAAATAAAGCTCTAGCCCTTAAGAGGTCCAGTTTGTTGTCCAGGGAAACAGATCCAGGAAACAGGACTGGTGTACACTGGACATCATCGGGTCCATTTCCCAGATAATCTCGCGGCTCCTGCTCTCTTACCTCGTGGCCTCGTGGGTCTCCACTGGGAAGGCGGGAGCCTGCCTGCCTCTCACATGGCCGCTCCCTTGTGGGATTTTAGCAGAGAATTGTGCTCCATTCTTTGCCCATGTCAAGTTGGCTGTTGGTTTGTGTAGAGTTGACTCACCGTTCTCCTCTCAAGACATCGCCCCGCAAGTGCATCTACTTATTGATACCAGAATGTGGGTGGCTCTGCAGGGAGGAGGTGGTGCCAGGAGTGGAAGGAACCCCAGCTCCCAAGTGTGTGTGGCCTCCCCACTCAGCAAAGCAGTGTCCAGAGTGGAGCCAGGTCCGCCTGACACATACCCAGCATAGGACTTTCTCCTTTGCCTCTCCTATTACTTCTGTCTCAGCGGGAAGAACAGGGCTGGTGCCCTTCAGCCACACTTAACCAGAGTCGAGAATACCCTGGGCCTTGCCCCTCCTGTGGACTGGGAGGGCCGGTTGTACCTTGTAACAAATTGTCCATCTCAGGCTGAGAATACTGTTCTGGGGGACCCACTGGCTGTGAGCCCTGGGTTCCTAGTAGAGGCTTAGATGCTTGTGAGTTCTGTGCTGTGGGCTCGCTGCCCTGTTGAGGGTAGAGTTGAGAAGTTGGCTTACATTACCTAGGAGTTAGCATCCTGGCAGCTCTTCTGGTTCATGACAGCAAACACCCAGAATGAAAGCCCATGAACCTTCCCATGAACCCCTCGCTAAAGAGTCCTCATGGCCTCCGCTCCCACGATGCCCCGGCTTAGCCCTGCTCTTCCTCCCCTGTGTCTCCCTGAAAATTCTGATGTCATCCCTCTTCATCCAGCCCCCAGGGAAGTCCTGCCTCGCGTGAACCCCTGCCAGTGCTTGGTGAGGAGGTGAGTGGAGGACTCCTCGGTGGCTTCCGAGCACCTGTAGAGGGGAAGTCTTGGCCCTTTCAGAGCTGGCTGTTCCATTTCCTCTTGGCCTCTCTCACCTTCTGCTTGAACTTTACATCAAACACCCAGAATGAAAGCCCACGCCTACTTGTCTCTCCATCCCAATGCTGCTGCCTTGGTGTGGTATGGCTGTCCTAACCTGCTTCCCCCATGGCATTGTCCCCATCGTCCATGTGTCCATCACATCTGTCTTTTCCTGTCTCCTTGACTCAAGTGTGCATTTCGAGCATTGGGGATGGGGTGAGGGGAACGAGTGTACTACAGTCAAGTTTACTTTTCCTTACAGCAGCTGCACATGACAAGCATCTCATACATGTTTGAATGAATAAATAAATTCACTAAAGGAATGAATGGGTCAGCCTAAGAATATGTGATGGTGGAGTACAGGGCAGGTATTTGATAGTTTTATACATTAATTTTCAAAATGAGTGGACAGACTTGGGACAAGTGATAGCAGAAATCATCTGTTGGGGGTTCCTAGAAGGCATGGCTCTTTAGATAAGAGACAGGACTTGCTTTGCTTGATTTGTTGAAAAGCTGGGCAGGTGTTTATAGAAGAGAAAGCAGTAGAAACTGCCCCATGTGGCTCGGGGAAGAGTGTGGGCCTGGGGCCCCATTATCTAGGTTTGAATCCTATACTGCTGCTTCCTCCTAGTTGCTTCTTAAGCCCTTCCCCTGGCAGAGAGTGGGGAGAGGAGGTCCTCCGCTCACCTGTGAGGGGCCAGCAGGTGGTTTGCAGAAGGTTTTCTTTGAAGTGAAGATGAGTAGTCATTGCAGCTCCCTCACTGTGCCCAGCTTGTTCTGACTACTTCTCAAATGTAGTCTGTCAGTTGAGAAAGCCCGAGTTAAAGATGAGCAACCTTCTTCGTTACAGGACATGCTAGAGCCTTTAATAATCAGGGTGAAGCAAGGTGTCCCTACATAAAGTGAGCCTCCTGGAGCTCTTGTTCTGTGCGATGTTAACAGTTACTTCATGAAAAGGGGGCCTTGTGGTCACTTAAGCGTAGCAGAACCGAGCAGGAGGAAAGGTATCTTTATTGAATCCTCATCACTTTCTTTAGCTGACCTGCTTTGGGCATCTGCACGGGCCCATAGGGAAGATATAGCCTCTTTTGCAGAACCTTCCCATGAACTCTGACTATGGTTAGTGTTTCAGGGATGGCGCTTCAGGAACCTTGCGCCTGGCAGTACAAGCTGACCTGTGTCTGTACCATCTAGGCTTAGATACCCTGAGAGCCCTCCTGCTTGGCCAGGTGGTGCTGGGCTCGGCTTAGGTGCCAGGCACAGAAATACACAGTAACTCCTGACACACCAGGCAGGGCCATACCCATTTAATAAGCTTTATCTTCAACACCTTTCTTACTACTTCCTAAATGGTGGGAAGTAATTAAACGAAGCATGCACACCCCTAGATGGAGAACCTTCACAGAGCCCAGCGGTATTTGATGCTTGGTCCCCCCAATACTGATTAAACCTGTGGTGGTGGGGGGTATGGGAGATCTGCACGTTTGAAGGAAACCAAATGAGGCAGCAGGTTGGCTGTCCGATTCCACATGAATTCCACCAGGTCCTTTATTTTACTCCACTGTGGTTTCTTTGTTGTTTTAATTAAACTCTTCATTTTGAGATAATCGTAGATTCACATGCAATTATAAAAAATAATGCAGAGACCCCCATACACTCTTAACCCAGCTTTCCACAAGGGCAGCATCTTGAACTTTTCATAACCAGGATATTGACGTTGATACACTCAAGATGCAGACCATTCCCTCCCACCCCCCACAGAGCCCTCCTGTGGCCTTTTCCTAGCCACACTCACTTCCCCTGCCTGCACCCTTGGCAATCTCTAACATGGTATCCATTTATTCTTCATTTAAAGAAAATATAATAAAAGCCTAAGTGACCATCACAACCGAAGGGACAACTGAACAGGCTGTGTGGGGCTTCTAGGCTGGCAGGGAAGTTAATAAGGGATGATGAAAAGGCTGAGCAGCAGGCTGCGTGGGGTTACCAGGCCGACAGGTGGCAGTAAGGAGCAACCAGGCTGGTGGGGGGCAGTTAGGGGCGACCAGGCCAGCAGGGGGGGCAGTAAAGGGTGACCAGGCTGGTGAGGAAGCAGTTGGGGGTGTCTAGGTCAGCAGGAGGGGCAGTTAGGGGTGATAAGGCCAGCAAGGGGAGGGGCAGTTAGGGGCGATCAGGCAGGCAGGCAGGTGAGCAGTTAGGAGCCAGTGATCCTGGATTGTGAGAGGGTGTAGGCTGTGCTGAGGGGACCTGCCCCCTGCCCCCGCCTGGTGCATGAATTTTGTGCACCGGGCCTCTAATGTTATGTAAATGGAGTCATATAGCATGTAACCTTTGGGGACTGGTTTTTAGGGTTGGCTTTTGGAATTGTGGTAGTATAAACCACATTTGGTTTAATCATTTGCCTGTTGACATCTGGAGTGTTTCTAGATTTTGGCTGTTATAAATAAAGCTGCTGTGAGCGATTGTGTATGTGTTTTTGTGTGAATGTAAGTTTTCAGTTCTCTGGGATATCGCTGCATTGTATGGCAGTTGTGTGTTTAGTGTTTTAAGAAACGGCCACATGATTCCACATGCTGCCCAGCTTCAGGTTCCCAGCAGCACTGGGTACATGCCTGGCTTTGGCTCTGGCTCTGGCATACTGGCAGCGCTGGTGAGGTTGGGGTTTTGCTCTTGACCTCCTAGGAAGTGTGCATTGATGCTGCTGTGGTTTAGTCGGCCTTCCCTTGTGGTTGGTGATGCGGAGCATCTTTTTATGGCCTTTTTTGCCATCGGCATATTCTTTTTTATGAAATGTCTTTTGCCCATTTTCTAATTGGATTGTTTCATTTTGTAAGTCTTGAGAGTTCTTTCTTTGTATATTCTAGATACAGTTTTGTGTTGGGCATGCCATTTGAAAGTGCTGTCTTCCTGTATGCAGCTGTTTTTCATCTTAACAGCATCTCCCACAGAGGTGTTTCGAATTTGTGAAGTCTGTCAAGTCTGGGACCTAGACCTCACTTTAGAGCCCCTAAGTTTCTCCGTTTTTTCTGAAAGTCTGTAGTTTACATTTTATGCTTGGGCTCATGATGATATGTTTTTTAAAATCCAAAATCAAGAAAAAAAAATGGAAGCTTGTGGTTTTGAGAAACAAAGCAAGTGTTGGGTCCTTAGGAACCCAGAAAGGGCAAGATGAGGGGAGGGTGTGGCTCTGGTGTGGGCTGGGTGTGGGAGATGGGCCGTTTTGATGTGCTAGCAGGTCTTACCCTCTTCAGGATGGATAAGAAGGACCCATTAAAGGGCCGACTGCTTCATCCCAACCATACAGGTCCTCGCCTCCCAAAGTGCATCCCGAGTGTGTGCTGCAGGCTTGGAAAGTTGCATGGTTAAGAGATTTCCTAAATCATGTGATCAGATCAGAAGTCTTTCAGATGGGACAGGACGCAGGCGGGTTTTATTTTTAAAGGCACATCAGTGGTATCTCTCCCAGAGAGAGAGGATCTTGTCTGGGAGGCTGCAGCCAAGCGCGAGCAGCTTTGTCCTCTGCTGGCATCAGAGCTGCCGGGAACTGGCCTGGGAGGTGCAGGGAGTGTGCCAGGCCCCTCCTCCCCCAGGAATATCAGGGGCACCCTACATCCACTATCTTGTCTCTGTCTTTTAAAAAAACATACCATCATGAGGCCATCGGATATAGCTTCTTATGTCTCTGTCATTCCAGAGAGGCATAGTCTTGAGTCTGGGTACCTGGGCTTGCATCCAGGTTAGCTGGGGACCCCCGATCCGGCCTTAACTTCTGATTGTGGGTTGGCAGTGCCTTCTCTGGCTGGTAGGCAGTGAGGGATGAACAGAGTCTTTGCTCCCTGAAGAAAGCCCAGTTCTGTTCTGTCGTACTCACTGACACTCTCACTCCTCTATTTGGAGACCATGCCAGTCATCTTAAATACGCTTAGGGGCGGGCAGTCTGGCTGAGCTCTGCAGCCACTGTGCAACATCTAAGTGCATTGCTGGGTGGAGTGGGGAGGTGCTGTCCAGAGAAGCCGTCTTTCCCAGGGGTTCTTTTTCCACTTCCATGATGAGGCATTCCATGTCCCAAGTAGGTGTGGGGTAAGGGTTCACAACTGAGTTTCAGCCCCAGTTGCTACTTGCTGCTGCATTAGCCTGCCTGGCCTCAGCATCCCACTCTGTGAAATGGGATGATAAGGATGCCCTCCTTGCTGGTTGTCATGAGGACCAATGAGCTGAGCCAGAGTCTTGTTAGATGTTAGACCACAGTTCCTGCTGTTATGGCTCCTGCTACTCCAGCTACCATTTCTGCTAAGAGGGAAGGGGTGTGCCTCCTTGGTAGCTGAGTGGCAAGTTGGAGCTTCTTGGGGGGTCCACAGCCCATACCACCGATTCTGGTGTGAAATTGTTCAGGCTGCACCAGAGGCCCGGCCTCCCTTTCAGGCTCCAGCCGCACAGGCCTCTATGTGCTCACATCTGGAGCTGGCTGTGCAGGTGCTGGGGCCCAGGAGCCTCAGGAAGCCAGCTGTCCCTGCTTTGAAGAAGTGCAGGGATGTGGTGGCCCTGGGCCCACCCTGCGGGCAGCCCTGGAAGAAAGGCCCCACAGGGAAGGCCCTTACCTTGCGACTGAACATAAGGATCCGGGCCCGCAGTAATAACTATTCAACATATTTACCTAATTGATAAGCACATTAAAATAATATGCCAGATGTGGGGGAAAATTCCCTCTCATCGCACTGTGTTGGAGAGCAATGTTCATGTTGTGAGCTAAGCCAGTTGGCTGCTGGTGAGCAGTGACAGCTTAGACTTGAGACCTCAGCCTACCTACCTTTTCTTGCTGATGTCTGAGAGGGAGGCAGTCAGGACTGACCAGCCCTGCCTCCTGCCTTCTCTGGAGCCTGCTGGGGACATTCCAGGCATCTGAGTCTGAGGCTGACGTGGAGAGTGGCCCCGGGCGGAGGTTATGAGTAAGGTGGTTTCATTTACTCAAGTCCTGGTGGTCGGTTAACGAGGGGCAGGTTCCACTGGCCCTGATGACAGAGCCTGTTGGCCTTGGATTCCTGGGTGACCCTGCCCCACCCTGCCCTGCTTACCTTGCCAAGAGCATGTGGACTGGGAGAGAGAGGGTGCCTGCTGTCTTGTCATGGTGGGGTGGGGACCTGACTTGCCTGTGCAGAGTGAGGAGAACAACCCATTGCAGCTTTCTCACACCCGCAGGAGGGCTGTGCGCACACCTGCTGACAGTGTCTGGGGGTGGAGCCAGGCCATAAGGGGCTCTCCTACCCCCCTATTCATGATAGCCGCCTTCTCTCCACCTGGCCCTCCATTCTCTGCTTGCCAGGAACAGCAGTTCAGCCCTAAGTCTGGGGCTATCTGTGCGCTTAGAGTGGGTTAGGTGGGTTAGGTGGGTGGGCTCTCCTTGCCTCGCCTCAGAGTCAAGCAAGCACACAGGGCCTTGCAGACTGTCACTGAGGAGGAATCAGGGGAGTCCAGATCAGCTGCAGGGCATCCATGGGCTGCTCTGGGGCTGCTCTGGCCTCACAGCCTGGTGCTCTGACTCTTGGGGCCCTGAAGCGTCCAGTGTGGTGGAGGGGACCACCTCCTGGTTTGGGTCTGTGGGCCCCAGGGTGCTAGGTGGGGAGGGATGGAGTGAGGAGGCAGGGATGTGCTGGCACTTCCAGGAGGAGGCCAGTCTGCACGGCCTTTACTGATTCTCGGGTGCTGGTTGTGGGTGGAAATTCAGGTGCAGGGGCTCCTTGCTCCTGTCTTCCCATCTTCTTGGTCAGACATGGTAGCACTCTCTCCTGCCCAGATAGATGCCTGGATAAGTTACCTCTGCCCTGTCACAGAACTGCCCCCCGACATCCCTGCCAGAGTGTTATAGGGCACAGCCTTCTCCCTGGAGAGTGTGGTCAGGCCACTTTCTGGTCCATGGTGAGTGATAGGAATGCTCCCAGCTGAGTCCTCGAGACCCTTCTCTGCCAGGCCCCGCAGGAGTTGGGAGGTATCTGTGCAGATGGAAACTGGCTGAGTGCCCCAAGCTATCAGAAGTGGGCAGGATGGATGGACTAGGTCCACTGCCTGACAAGAGAACTGTCACCTTTGCCAACCCTGGTTGATCAATGGTTGGCTGTGTTTGGGGTTAAATTGAACGTGGGAAATGTACAATTAACTTGAAGATCCATTTTATTTGACCTTTTCTTTTAAACATGCGTCAGTTTTTCTACCTAAAAAGTGAATTGTACATTACACTTTTAGAAAAGTTAATGGGATGCTTGGTCTTATGTCCGTCTTCCCCCTGAATATCATTGTTTGGGTTGGCGGTAGTGAAGGTAGGAGACTGAGCTAAAGTTTTAATTTATTTGTTTAATCAGCAAATATTTATTGACTGCCCTTTTAAGTTCTAAGCATAGCCCTAGGTGCTAAGAATATAGCAGAAAAAAAGATTGACTAAAAATCCCAGCCCTTGTGCCATTTATATTCTGATGGTGTAATGAACTCAGGACTACTTCATACCTTAGGAGGTTTTGTTTTGTTCTGTTTATACTTAATAGACTTTTAGAGCAGTTTGGGGTTTTACAGAAAGATGGATGGAAAGTACAGAGACTTTCCATACCCTTCCTCCAGGCTCTACCCTTACTAACATTTTGCATAAGAGAGGTGCATTTGTCAAAATTGATGGGCCAGTAGCACATTATTATTAACTAAGCCCACAGTTTACATTAGGTCTCACTGTTTGTGTTGTACATTCTGTGGGCTCCCTGTAATGTTTAATGCCATGTGCCCTTGCTCAGGGTGTCACCCAGAATAATGTCACTGTCCGAAGGGCTCTGTGCTTTCCATGCTCTCTGTCCCCAAACTGCTGACAGTCACTGGTCTTAGGCTCCATAGTTCCGCCACTTCCACAATGTCACCGATTTGGGGTCAGACAGTAGCAACCTTTTCTAATTGGCTTTCTTCACTCAGCAGTGAAGAGGTTTGGCTTTGTTTGTTGTTTGTGCATCTGAAAATGTAATGCAGACACCGCTGGTTTGGATTGGACACTGAAAACTTGTAGCCATTCCCAGGTTGGGTCACTCTAGACTTCCAGAGTCTGGGGCTGATCCTTCCGCACCCAGGTTTCTTCATTCAGGGCCTTGGGTCCAGTGGACTTGCAGAAGCCGACGGTGGGAGGGCCAAGTGGGGTCTGCTGCCTGGGCTTATGACGTCACATTTCCCCTGCAGGAGTTAATCAGGGCGGTTCATTGAAGACCCTAAGCAGTGGTTCTTAACCTTTCTAATACCGCAACCCTTTAAATACAGTTCCTCATGTTGTGGTGACCCCTAACCATAAAATTATTTTCGTTGTTACTTCATCGGAAAACACAGATATTTACATTATGATTCATAACAGTAGCAAAATTACAGTTATGAAGTAGCAACGAAAATAATTTTATGTTTGGGGGTCACCACAACATGAGGAGCTGTATTAAAGGGTCGAGGCATTGGAAAGGTTGAGAACCACTGCCCCAACGGGAGGGGAGGCTAAAGGAATTGAATGGCTGGGAGGTTGGTTGACACAGCTCAGTCCTGACTTTGGAGGGGTTGACCCCGCCTAGTGCAGGCTGTTTATCCCGTCACTGGCCACTGTTGTTTTTTTATCAGATCTCCACCTGAATAAACAGATCCTGACCAACTGTCATTTGCAGCCAGGCTGAGAATCTGCCAGGATTCTTCAGGGAGCCAGTGATTTACCAGCAGAGTGTGTGTGTGTGTGTGTGTGTGTGTGTGTGTGTGTGTGTGTGTGTTTGGGGGGTGGGGGAGAGAGAGAGAGAGTGCGCTCTCGCATGCACTGCTGACTCTGATTCCCACTTCCTGTCCAGCAAAAAACCCAAGCTGTGAGGCACTGGTTTCTTGGAGCAAAGGATGGATTTGTGCAATAGAACAGATTGTCTTGCTTTCCTTTTTAAAGAAGAATGTGAAGCAAGCTAATGAGAGGACCATACTCTCAATTGTCATTTGGAGGAGAAACTTTTCTTCAGGTTGGCCTAGGAAGCTCTTCTTTTTAAAACCTCCTTCCCTTCATTTTCAAGGTGCATGCGGGCTCTGGTCTTCATGCCGGTATATGCACCTTATATTTTGCCAGTTTGGGACTTAGAATTATTAATTATATATTTTTCCTTTTGTCGATCATTAGGTCCTCAGTTATATAAAATGATTCCATTTGATAATGAACAAGATTAGATTGAGTGTGGCCTTGCTTTTTGTGGGGAGGAGTGAAGGAAGAGAATGCGGTTGAATGAAGTAGCATGAGATAAGGCACTTGGATCAGATGGCTTTTGGACTCCTTTCAACTGTGGGGAATTGGTTTAAAGGAAAACAGCCGGTGTGTGCTCGGGCCACACAGCTGCTCAGCGGCTGGGAAGCAAGGCCACGCAGCACATTCACGCCACCAGAGTGCATGCACATGTATAAAAATGCATGGTCTCTACTTATGATTTACACACTTCTCAGTTTGCCTGAGATACTTCAGTAGAAACATACAGACAGACAGAACCGTTGCCCCACTGACCATGTGGCCTGCTTGGTAGGACTTCCTTTTTTAAGGAAGGAGAAGTCATATCTTCATGTGCTCTTGAAATGATGAACAGCTTTTGGCACTGGCAATCGCACAGGGACCCTAGGTGGGCACCAGGGCCACTCTGCCCTGCACTGAGTTTCACACAAAATCACTAATTTCAGGGTCACAAATGGTTTCGCATTGTATGGACTCCATGCACAGGGTGTAAAGTTACACTGTAGCCCCACGTGGCCTCAGGATGCATGTGCCCGCCATTCGCTCAGGTCAGACTGTGGAGAGCCTGCTTGTTAGTGAGCAAGGCCCTGTACCACCGTAGTGAGAGCCAGGCAGCTGCAGGGGGCCTGCAGCAGGGTGTGGAGGGGTGCACTTTCTAAGCCCACGGGAGGGAGTGGGAATCGGAGTGGGTGGGGAGAGATTAGTGGCAAGGGTGTGACAACATTGCTGCATTCAGGGCTAGATTGAGTGGCTTTGTTAAGGAAGACATCTTACACGTGTGATATTGAGGTAACGTTATGGGAGATTAGTTGTTTCTGGTAAGAGTCCTTGGTTGGGACTGACTGCACTGTGTGGCCTGCAGGCTGTGACGTTGGGATGTGCACAGGATTCGTGTCTGCCTTCGGGAGAGCCTGAGCGAGCAGGGCCGAGAGCCAGTGTCTCCCTGGAAGAGGCTGCTGCTGGCTGTGCAGAGCCTGGGTCATCTTACCAGGAGGTTGATTGACATAAAAACAACCTTCTTCTTCCAGGAAGAGGCCTGGACCCCAGGAATGACTACACTCTTATCCATTTCAATGCTTGAGGGGGACGCCAGGGGGAAGTGTGTGATTGGGTGTCGGACATGGAAACTGCAGGGAGGACGAGGGGCAGTATGCTCTGCAATAGGAGGCATTAATACAGAGGCAGAAAGTGGTTCACACACAAGCCCAAAGCTGCATTGGCCCTGGAATTGGAATCCAGGTCCCAGCTCCAGAAGTCCAAATGGGTTGCTGCAGTGTGGTCCAGGGCCAAATCTACTAGTAGTTTTTGTCAAGCAAGTTTTACTGGAGCACAACTATGCTCATTTGGGTGCTGTCTGTGGCGCTTTATCCTCGACTTCAGAGGTGAGTAGTTGGGATGGATACTGCAGTGATCCATGAAGCCTGGCGCACTGGAGGTTACATCTGCTGATTTCAGGAGCCAAGTACAATCCACGTGGCTCTGACCCTGACCCTGCCTCCTTTGGCCCCCTCACTCTTGCTTCCTGGCTGTTTACTGTGACCTGAGATCTTTTCCATGCCAGGGGAATACCTTGAAAAGTGTGAAATAATCATTCATGATAAAAAGTTTTAAAAGTTGGTTTCAAATGCCTCTGCCTGTCTTACTGTCTAATTTAATGTCGGCTCAGAAAATGTAGCCAAGTGGCCAGAGCTTATCTTTGAAGATTGATTTTATTTCTGAAGCCATGAACAGGTGTTGGCTTAAAGCTTCTGCTTTATTAAGGTCTCCTCACCCAGAGGGTAGCCCGAGGGTAAACCTACACGAGGCAGAGTGAAGGCATGTACTCTGGCCACACGCTCCCCTGCCTGTCACTACAGAGCCCTCGTGTTGTTGTGTGAGGAGGCTTCTGCTCCCTTCCTTCTCTTTTTTGTAAGCCTAGGACATCACTCTGTCTTCCTTCAGATACAGGTGTGTGAGGATACCGTTCTCCATGGAACTGTTCTCTGCTTCCCACCAGAGTGTCCTCACTTGCCTATGGCTGCGCTGTGCTGTGCAGAGCCTCTGAGGACTGGCCACTCATACAGGCCAGGGGCGGGCACAGAGGCGAGGCCTGGTGGAGGCCAGTTGTGCGGATCAGTCTGGGTTGACCGGGAAGCAGCCAGCTGGTGTTCAGATCTAGGCAAGCTTTTTGTAAGGTTTAGGGGCTGGATAGTCTCTTGGATGGACTGTGGGTGGGCCTGCTGCCCTGGTGACTCCAGAAAATTCCAGCAGCCCTTGAGTCTGTTTCTTCAATGGAGAAGCTAGGGATAAGACTAGGACCCACTTCACGCGTGCATCCGCTGGGGTTGGCCTGGCCTGGCCTGCTGCTTGCAGGTGTTCAGTTATTGGCTAGCTTTGCTATAAGAACATGGACAAGGATTCAGAGGTTTGAAGATAAGTGTGCACCTTCTTTGGAGCTGAGCTGTTTAGTTACAGGCGTGACGGCCTGACCCCTGTATTGCACATGCCCAGTTTTGGAAAGTGAATGTGGGATGAACAGGGCAGCAAACACGTCTTCACAGCCATCCACTCTGGAGGGGGTGGTCCCCTGAATACTGGCTGTTGGCTCTAACCCAGGTGGATGGCAGTGTGGAGGGATATGGGGCCTGCCCCTCTGGTGGGCAGGGTGGGGTTTGGTGGGTGAGTCCGGGGCGGGGCTAAGTCCTGCTGCAGGTGTGGGAAGGAAGGAGTCAGCCACCCTGAGTCCTACAGAAGTTTTGGTCTTGGATCTGCTTTGCAGCCCTTTGTCCCGTGGCTGGTTTGACACGTACCTTGCTTTTCATGTTTGAAGCTAAGAGTGAGAACTGCGCCTGCCCTTCGTTCCTCAGAGAGGCATCGGGCCTGCCTGCTTGCATAGACGTAGCAGAGGGATAGATAGGGACCAGTCATTCATTAATTTTCTTCATTCTTTTCCCAAAGCACCTCCAACAAACTAGGTCCTGAGCTGATACAAACGGGAGCATGTTTAATTGAGCAGCTGCTATATGCTGGTCACCTCAGCCCCATGGGCATGGGAGCTCCCACCTCACTTTACAGATGGGCTCTTCCGAGGTTTCCACCTGTAAGTGGTGAGCCTGGGATTTGAATATTGGCAGATATTGCCTGTGGCGTGTTCTTCAGCTGTGCCTTGTTACAGCCTAGGAAGAACTCGGGACCATGAGTCCAAGGGACACCTAACACAGTGTGTTCTTGCTCTGGGAGAGAAGGGAGGCAGAGTTGTGCAGGAGCACAAGGCAGTGAGCTCAGCTTTCCTCAGCCCGAGGAGTTCAGGAAGAGTTTAATCTGGGCTCTAGTCTAGAGTGTAGAGACTGGCTGTGAAGGAGAAGATGGCACGTGTGTCCGCGGCAGCAAGAGCAGCAGTGCTCGAGCCCGAGGAACTCAGGAGCCCTGTGGGCTGGATGGTTGGACTCCGGGCAGCACTGCCCCAGACCATTGGCAGCTCTCTTCATCCTTCATCCTCCTTGATGGAATTCATCTGTTTGCATCATTCTCTTTGGCTTACGTGCTAGTGAGCCCTGAGTTTGTACCAAGCCTTAGCCTCTCTGAGTTCACTTGTCGTCTTTGTGGTTCATTCAACAAATATTCATTGAGCATCTGTTGTGTGCCTCACACTGTTCCTGTGGTTAGAGAGAGAGTAGTGGACAAAATAGACAAACACATCTGCCTTCATGGAGGCACATCTGCAGGAGACGTGTTAAACTAGAAATTAGCAATTTCGCTGGTGTCTTAGAGGGTAATTAGGGGCATAAAGTAGGTAAAGAAGTGGAGTGTGTGAGATAGAGGGGTGCAGGGGAAAAGCTTACATGTGCTTGTGGTTTTAGACATTGTAGCCAGGGAAGCCCATTGAAAAGGGGACTTGAATAAAAAGGATATACAAGAAGTAAGGGCTGAGACCTGTGGGTCTTCGGGGGAAGAGATTGTCAAGCAATGGGACAGGTGAGGCAGAACTCGCCCTGCAGTGTCTGAGGCCAGTGTGGTGCGTGTAGGGGTGGAGGACAGGAAGTGAGGCAGCAAGGTAGGTGTGTGGCCATCACATGGGCCTTGGAGACTTGGTCCTAAATGAGACATGCAAGCCATTGTTGGAGTTTTGGGCATGAATTAACTTTTTTATTTGCTTTGTTTTGTTTTTAAATTGTGGTAAAATATACATGGTAAAATTTGCCATCTTAATCATTTTAAGTGTATGGTTCAGTACACACGTGTGTGCAAAACTCCAGAGCTCTTTCCATCTTGCAAACTAGCACTACACCATTTCCATCTTACAAACTAGCAGCTCCCCATTCCTGCCCCCTGGCCCTGTAGCCACAGTCAGCTTGCTGCTTCTAAACCTAATGCAAGTGGAACCATACAGGCGTGTCTTTCTGTGACTGGCTTATGTCACTTAGCATAATGTCCTTAAGGTCCATCCACATTGTAGCAGGAGTCAGAATTTGCCTCTCAAGGCATAATAATAGTCCCTTGTATGTTCACCACGTTGTGCTTCTCCACCCGTCCATCCACCATCGGTCCATGCACACTGGGCTCCTTCACCTGTTAACTGTTGTGAATACTGCTAGGAATATGAGTGTCAGATACCTTTCAGTCTACTTCCAGGTTTTGGATACATTCCCAGAAGTAGGACTGTTGGATCATATTGTAATTTTGTTTGTGATTTTTGAGGCCTCACCATACCATTTTCTGTAGCAGTCCCACTAGGTTTCAGTTTCTCCACGGCCCTAATGATCATGATGTTGATCATCTTTACATGTGCTATTGGCCATTTGTATGCCTTTTCTGGGGGGGGTAGCATTGATTCAAGTTATCTGCTTATTTTTTAATCAGGCTGCCTGAGTGGTGTTGAGGGTGGGGCTGTCTGTACATTGTAGATGCAGCCACTCCGGGATAGATCACAAGTGGGCGAAGACCTACCTGTAGCCTTGTGGCCTGCTCACCTGGTTAGCTTGCTGTCTGCAGACTGGAGCACACGGCGTCCCATTCAGTGTCCCTCTGCTGCCATTGCCTGTGGGCCCTCCCCTTCTTCTCATCTCATGTCAGTCTGCATCTGTGTTGCCACACCCTCATCTGGCCCTGTGACAGGATTCCTGCTCATCAGCCTGGCCCTGGAGGTGTTTCAGGCGTGGCCCCGCCTACCTTGCCAGCTCCCGGACCCCATCTGTTCTGTGCTGTGGTGTCCCTGTCTCCCCGGCGTCTGCATCCTGCCTTCATGTAGGACTCCAGCACCCTGGTCCCCAGGCTTATCCTTCCTGCCTCTGTGTCGCCCAGGCTCCTCTGCCCTCTCTCATCTCCATGGCGCCTCGTTGTTCCCTCGGGAGCTCTCCCAGCTCCCAGTTAGTCTGCACCCCAGAGCCCTTCTTGCAGCAAGGCCCAGCATGGGGCAGGGGCGTTCACTGGTTCAGTGAGTAAACAGGCTGACAGGGACTGGAGATGTGTGTAAGATGAAAGGGAGAGAAGGCAAGGAGAAGTATGGGGTGCCAGCAGCCCCCTCTTTGTTCCACTTCAGGCCCTGGCGCCCCTTCCCGTCTTTTCAGACTCATCCTGGCTCCCACAGTTCCTGGGTAAGGCTCGTTCTGCTGCCTTTTTTTCCCTACTCTTTTTTCCCATACTTTACATAATAAAGGTTTCCTTTTATTTTATTTTACCCTTTCTTTTTCTTTTTGAATCAGAAGACTGAAGAGACTATCTTCACTAAGAACTTAATAAAGAATTCAAAGGAAAGAGCTTTGCGGGGGCAGACGGGGGCGTGAGGGGAAGAAGTAGTCTTTCATTCTAGAGATTCCCTGTGTGTGGAGCTGTGCCTTGTAAACGGGCCCTTGGGTTCAGAGCCTGGGAGAGTTGTGAGAAAACAAAGGAGGGGTGAGAGGCCCCGAGCTTCTGGGAAAAGGGCCTTGTTCACGCTGCTGGAGCGGATTTGGTCAAGTGTTTGTTTAAAAGAGATGCCACTTGGTAAGCAGTGCCTGGCTCATGTGTGTGCTGGAGAATGTCTAATGGCTGCAGACCCTGACACTGCTGACTCCGAGTCTGGCCCGGGGGGCGCCGTGACTCAGACCCAGGGCTGCCCCCGTCACACTGGTGTCTGAACCTCGATGAGGCTGCAGTGGTGAGACTGCCAGGCTGGGCCAGGCCCACGCATGGGCCACTCCCTCCAGCCTTGCTTACCACGGATTGTCTTCCTCCTGATAAATAAACACTGGCTCATTGATTAGACTGTAGCTCTGTCAGAAGCAGGATTAAAGGGACATTTAAACCATTGCGGTAAGACACCTTTCTTGGAGGGGGTGCAACACAGAATCCTTACGCTAACATCTGCGCATACTTCCGTGTGGGTCAGGGTGGATCACCATGTCCCCAGAATGAGTAAGAAATTGGGTCACGGGCCAGGTGAGTGGTGGCGGCAACAGAGAGAACAAGGAAAGGCCTAGGTCTGAGGTGGCAGCTGCAGGGGCATCGTAGGACCCTGAGTGCTCTAGGCTGAGATGCGGAGCTCACATTTCCAGGCATGGAGCAGGAACAGAATGGCCAGGGCCAGAGGCAGAGGGCGGGGATTTAATCTTGTTAGATCCAGTGCCGGGTTCCTGATCTCCTGGGGGAGATTTTGTCTTTTTTAAAAAGTCCCTTGTGCCTATCTCCACGCCGGGCACATGGTAGGTGTTGGTAAAATGTGGGGAGTTGTAATGATGTGTTAGGATGAATTAAACTGGCTGTGGGCTCTGTTCTCAGCAACCCTGTAAGTGGGGGGTGTGGAGGGGGGCTGTTGGACCAGGGCCTGAAGGTTCGAGATGAGAAGCACTGGGAACTGGCTAGTCGCACGGGCACTCGCTGATGGGAGGGCATCTTCGAGCCCCGGGTTCTGGTCGTGCCATGCGCTCTGCAAGTATCTGAAGTGTCCCCCTGTGTTTTTGCCCTGGGGGGAGCAGCCTGGACTTAGAACTCGGACAGACTTGCCCAGACAGACATGGGTGCTCTGTCTAGCACCCACCCAGCTGGTGACAGCTGGAGGGAAGGGAGAAGAGGGGATCACATTTGGAGTGTCACTGCATTTATAATTTTCTGAAGGAAAAACAGGAAAAAATGTGTCTAAACGAAGTGGTAGAGAAAGTAATTGTTTCTGTGCAAAAAGACATGCTCGAGTCACCTCCCTCTGTGTTTCAGGCAGCACAACCAGATCCGCAGTGTGGAGGGGCGCCAGCTGAGGGCCTTCCTGGTGCTGGAGGTGCTGGACCTGAGCTGGAACAACCTCACGGAGGTGAACAGCGCCTGCTTCCTTCAGGGACCGCCCTTAAAGGAGCTGTAAGTGCCTCCGCGCTGCCTGGCGCCAGGGCTGGTAGCAGGAGGGCGCTTCTTTTCAGCCGAGGCCATGCTGAGGCCATGGGCTGGGCACAGAGCTCCTTGTGCGGCCTCTGCATGGCCGGGGGCCGGGTGCCCAGAACCTCGTCTTCTATGGCAGTCTTAGAGACGGATAGGCAGCTAAGGCCGGGGAGCAAACGGGTGAGCTTAGTAGACTCACCACTAAGAGGAGATTTGATCTTCAAATACAGGCCTGTCCTGGCTGCAAAACCTATTCTCTTTCCCCCTTATGGGGCTGCTTCCCAGGAAGGTGGAGAGGAAAGATGCCAGCACTCGAGGAAGGACAAGGGCGGGCCTCTGCAAGGCGGGCCTGTTCTGTCCTGTCCAGTGTGTATGCCTAGCATCACACACTATAGAAACGCACAGTTGGTGCACTTGAGAGAGCAGGTACTCTGGGCTGTGGGTTTTCAGAACCGTCTGGATTTTGCTGTCAGTCTGTTTTGCTTTTACCCACCTTAATGTGCTGTACCATCGGACGGCAGATGGGAGGAAAGTTAAAACCTATTTAACCACTGCCTGTTGGTGGGAAAAGGCTGCTTTAGGGAAGAAACTGAAGGCCCTGGCGGAGGAGACATGTTCTGATGATGTGTGAGTGCACTCCCACCCGATTTCTGATGCACTGGATGGGGTCACGGCGGCCCATTTGCTCGGTGGCCCAGGCTCAGCACGAGCATTTTCCAGGGCCCCCAGGGAGATGAGAGGTTTCTCTCAGGCTGCACGAAGGCCCAGGACTGGAAACGGGAGCCCGGGGCCACCAGAGGCCAGGGTGGCAGAGCCCAGGCCCCGGTGGGCTCTGCAGAGCTGCCCCCCACCTGGCACCTACTTGCATGGAACCAGGACACCACCACCTGCTGAGCAGAGTGGAGCGCCCTTCTCTCTGAGCCTGAGTACAGGGGTGCTTTCCCCCTTGGCACACAGTGGCCATTGTGCCTTCATCCCAGACTTCCTTTAACCCGGAGTATTGGGGTGAGAGGTTCAGCACCATTTGCACAGGATCCTCATGTGCCTTGTCCTGGCTGCTGCCTGCAGGGTGAAGCGACGAAGATGCCTGTCTCCTCCTTCCCTTTAGAAAGTTCTCTCTAAGCTTTCTCCTTTTGGCTTAAGCCACCAAAACCCACATTTGTTTGGGGAATAGGAGAAATAGTTGTCACGTTTTTAAGGGGATGTCAGTGTTCCCCCCTTTTCTGTCCTTTCTTCTCTCCTACTGCTCTGTTAGTGCATACAGTGGGACCATAGAGGCGGGCTGTGGGCTGCTGTGCACTGGGAGAGGAGGTGTCCTTACACGCATAATCCTGGCAGTGGGTCCCATCGCTGTGTGGCTTGTATTCTGAAGGGATTCTGGGCCAGTCTCTGTAATTAGAGTGTGTCTTTGATAGATTTAAAATAGCTACCATGCATGGGTTTGTGCACATTTATTACATAAGCCATACAACGAGACCCACTTTAAAATTAAAGGCTGTTTTCCCATATGGTGACATACTTGGGCCTTGCCTCACAGTGACTTTCTGCTTTCTAGGGCTTCTCTCACCCTGAACCCTCACCTTGGGTTATAGGTGCTGCGAAGGAATTCTGCAGGTGGTTCTGCAGGTGGCAGCACCCAGCAGAACTGGAGTGTGGGGGTGCCAGGGATGGCAGTGCTTATTTCCACTGTCACCTCCTGGGGTCGCCCACTGGCCGCAGTGCCTGGGCTCCAGGCAGACACAGCTCCGTCCTGCATGGGCAGTGCTTCCTACTCCTCACCTGGCTGTCCCCTGGGGAGTGCATGGGTGACAGTGTCTCAGGACACTTGTGTCTCTGGGGTGGTGGCTTATTTTCCCAAGTTGGGAGGTCTGGTGTCCGTAACAGAACGAGGAAGGCCTCCTGCTGACCACTGTATTTTCTCTCCTGGATCATTCCAGCAACCTGGCAAGCAACCGGATCGGCACCCTGGAGTCTGGAGCATTTGATGGTCTGTCACGGTCGCTGCTGACGCTTCGCCTGAGCAAGAACAGGATCACCCAGCTTCCTGTGAAAGCATTCAAGCTGCCTAGGTTGACACAACTGTGAGTGTGGAAACCCACATGTTAATCAGGTCACCAAACCTGAGGGAGGCCAAACCTCCCCAAGGACCCCGCACCACATGCAGCTCCCTCCTCGCTCTGGGCCAAGCCCTGTGTGAAAGATCCGCAGTGACCCAATGGCGACACCAATCAAAGCAGACTAGATGCTGGTCTGGTGCCTATGGCTCTCAGGCTGCTGAGACACACTGAGGATGGAGGGCACGACCTGTGGCCACGCTTCAGAGCACAAGAGGACTCCTGCTCCCAGCCACCCGGGCGGAGCTCAGCCTGCATGGGCTCCTTATTGGTGGTGGAGGTTCTGTCTTTTTAAAGGGACTATACAGTCATGGTGCCCAGCGCATGGGCAGTGGGAGAGGAAGTTAGTGTAGCTGGAGGGAGTCCTGAGCAAGAGAGAGGCCATCGTCTTCATCTCCTAGTTGTGATTGATTTATTTTTTCTGAAGAAAGAATATCTTTGTTTAGTTTTTGATGACCAAGGCCCAGTACCCTCTGGGAATGGTACAGAATTTGGAGTTAAGAAAACCTCTATTTTCAGAACCCAATGAAGTATTTGTCCGTGTTTATTTCCTGCATCTTCTTTGCAGCAAAAGAATATATCTCAGGAAAATAAGATTTGGTTTAAACAGAACAAAACAGGTGTTCAGAGCAAGGTGTGACAGCATGATGGGGTGTACCCAGTGCTGCTGCTGCTGCCTGGCTTCACACACGCACCCCACCAGTGCCCAGTTTCTGCTCCCTGCATCCCAGGTCCTGTCACTTGGCAGGTCTGTGTGAGGCAGGCCATGAGGTTCTGCCCAAGTATTTGGGGGAAAACCAAGGGCTTTCTGATGAATCTGTGTTCCCCGGCCCTCCCCCAGTGCTGCTGATGGACCCAGCTCCCCAGATTCCTGAAATCTTTTGGTTAACTGAGGTTTATCACACAGACCCGAAGCCAAACGTGTGCTCCATAGCATGTCCATTCCCCTCAGTCCCCGTGCGCAGTGACTGCTCTCCGAGACTGGAGATGCGAGTGCCTCCAGTGGGAAGTGTCACTTCCATTTGGTCTCGGTGGTTAGATTTTTCCTGGGTGAGGTGTCTGGTGTGGGTTTCTGTTGCTGAGCTGAGGCATCTCATCTGGGGCATTTGCATCCTGAGTCCTACCCCCTCCTCGCTGCAGACGGCCATCCCAGAGGAATGGGTGCTCCCTCGCTCAGGAGCTCTCCCTCCTCTTTGTTCCTTAGCCGGGGCCTGAGCAGTGTTGGGGCCTGCCTGGTGGGTGCCCTGAACACGAGCTCCACTGGGACCCCCATCTGGATTTTCCCTGCTGCCTGGAAACCCAGCAGGGACTGTGGGAATGGCTGCAGGTGAGGGGTGCATGCCAGACGCTCTGAACCCACTGGCTTTATCTCTTTAGGGACCTCAATCGGAATCGGATCCGGCTGATCGAGGGCCTGACGTTCCAGGGGCTGGACAGCTTGGAAGTGCTGAAGCTGCAGCGGAACAACATCAGCCGGTTGACGGATGGGGCCTTCTGGGGGCTGTCCAGGATGCACGCGCTGTGAGTGTCTGGGCCGCGCCAGGGGCCTGTGTGGTCTGTTTGCATTGCCCTCTGCCCAAGGGTCGTTAGGACTTTGCCAGGGCCTCACTCGTGTGTTTGGGGACTCCACATAAGGGTGTTTCCCTGGATGGTTAGGAAAATCTCAGGGCAGTTTAGTGAGAACATTAGGTAGTGAAGACGGGGCCATCCTTCTGGGACTCCCCCTACTTCGCGGCTCCCCTCCCATACCTTTCTCCACTACACACCCTACAGAATGTTTTCTTCCTCATTGGGGTCTGACAGTCTGATGTGCAGGTGGGCCAACATGTACAGCTCGTCCTGGGAGATTGCTCGTTTGGTGAGCTCATGGGGCATTGGTGCAGTTGCCCCTTTGTCCAGGGACAGATGTGCACATCACTGTCCGTGACACTGCCGAGTCATGCAAAACCACAATAACATGCAGAGAGGGCAGAGAAGGCAGCTGGCCCGCTTCTGTTTTTAGACATTGACATTTGTGTACTGTTCGTCAGATGGAACCTGCCTCGGAGGTGCACATGTGCTCAGACTGGGAGGAAAACGTGGTATCCACCTCCTGCCCGCATCCCCTCTCCAACTTGTGCTCCCAGGGACAATCACGTCCATTCTCTGCTTGCATTTTCCTGGCTGTCATCCTGCTGGTGGCTGTGCCACGTTAGATACTTGACCATTGTCAGTTTGTCAGTCTGAGATGTCTTGCTTTATGATCAGTGGTTTCACTTGTTCAAGACACTGTCCCGTTCCCTCCAGTCTCCACACACGATGTTACTGTGTTTTTTATGTTTTTTTTTTAACTAAAGCAAAAACAGTTCTAGTTCCTATTCCATTGTGCTGTCTCTCGACCATGCCTTTTACATTCACACACACATACTCTTACATACATTCACATACTCACACATATACATACTGACACATACACACACACATATACTCATATTCACATAAACATGCTGACACTCACACTTAGATATATATTCTAACATTTACATACATACACATAATGCAATCACTCTTACACATTCACATACACACACTAACACATATACATACTGACACACATACACATACATTCTACATATACATACACATATACACTCACACACATATACACACACTTATACTCACACATTCATACATGTGTTGACACACACGTTTCCTCAGGCTCAATATTACAAAGACTTTGGGTAACCACATGCACACATACTCACATATACTCACACATACACACATACATGCTCACACATAACATGCACATGCACACACACACACATACATGCACACACACACTGAGGAGTGATGACGTTAGCACTCTGGTTTTGCTTCTCCCTCTCTTCTATACCCACCTTGGACCAGGTGTACCTCTGTTTAAGTATACTTCCACTTGACATCTTAAAACTGTCATTTTAGACTTTGACATCTAGGTGGTTGTGTGCTGGTGGGCTGAACTGAAAAGAGAATTTGCAGAAAAGCACAGTGAGCCCACACACGTGGTTTTCATGTTGAACAAATCCACACACGTTGGGTGATCAGCTGCCTGTTAGTTGCAAACGTGCTTTCTTTGTGCAGCAGCAGAAAGTGAGGGGGATAACAGCGGAACATGGTTGCCCAGAGTCCTTATAACACAAGGTGGGCCAACATGTGGGTAACGGACTTCTGTTCTCGGGGTCAGGCCCTGCATGGCCAGGCTGCAGGGCCAGGAAGCCAGTGGCAGTGTCCTTGCTTCCTCTGACGGAAGCGTGAGCCCTCAGCGCTGTGCTAGATTCTGACATGTTCTCTCGTGTCCCTCTCAGCAGCCCTGTGGAGTAGTACTCTTGGGTGCCTCCATTTCCCAGATGTCCAGGTCATGCAGCTCACAGAGCAGCAAAATTGGGATTTAAATCCAAGGGGTCTGACGTCAGAGCTAAAGCTGTGTCTCTGGCGGTTTCTTCATCTGTAAGGTTTTTCTTTCATGGGCTCTGCCCTCTGTGTGCAACTTATCTGCCCCTTTGTGTGCTTGCTTCTGAACTTGGCCTGGACACTCATCATCTTCTGTTTGGGTTTGCCTGTCTTGTCCTCCACGTGTGCGTACACTTGCGCACACACATACATACGTGCACACACCCCCTCCCCCCGACTGTTATTGGGTCCTTGGTGCCGACCAGTGGCTCTGCAGTGTCGGCTCCTGAGCACCAGCCCCCTGTGCTGGCCATGGGGAGTGGCTGGGGCCCGCCTCCTCCTTCATGCATGTGGCTCTCATTGCAGGCACCTGGAGCACAACAGCCTAGTGGAGGTGAACAGCGGCTCGCTCTATGGCCTCACAGCCCTGCACCAGCTCCACCTCGGCAACAACTCCATCTCTCGCATCAACCGCGATGGCTGGAGCTTCTGCCAGAAGCTGCACGAGCTGTGAGTGTCGTCCACTGTGTGTGTCGCCTGCTGTGCACTGTGCCGATTAGACACTGCCTGCTTGGCATTGCTGGAGGCCTGATGCATCCCGCAGCTCAGTGGGCAGGGTGGGCTCAGGTGGGCAGGGATCAGAGGAGGCACTGGCCTGTCAGCAGGGAGGTCAGGGCCCAGCACCAGGCCCGGAGCAGGATCCTGAGGCTGCAGGCCTCAGTAGTTTGAGATTGACCCTGCTCCCCTCTCTCTGTTCCCCAAGGGGTAGCCTAGGCCACCTGGGCTTGGAGAGGGTCTGGGCAGCCCGAAAGAGGTTCTCCTTGCAGCTGTTCACAGAGCTGTTGCACATTAATGGCTACAGGGAACACGGACTTTTTTTCGGGAAGGGGTTACTTGGGCTCAAATACAGAAAGGATTGTGGCCTGAGAGATGGTGACAGGCTGACGGATGATTGACATGCCCTCACAGTCTCTGCCTTCCTGCACATAGCCAGGTCGTATGGCTTCTCCTCTTCCCCGCCAGGTCCCCTGCCCTGGCCTGGAGGCGAGGCACCTGTGCCTATGACTGTGTTTTACTGAAACAGAAGGTCCCTCATCCCTTTGAGAGACTCTCCAACAGGCCCCGTTGGGCCTGAGAGCCTGAGCTGGTGTCCAGGGTTCCTGAGTTCGTGCGAGGCTTCTCTGGGCAGGCGGCTGTGGCCAAGGCGGGCAGCCGATTGGACATGCCCCTGCCCTGCTCCCACCCCAGCTCTAAAAGATGGTTGTTCTGGAGGAAGAAAGTGGTTTCTCATTGTGTCTGTTACTTCAGTTTAATAAATGCAAGGTTTCTCAGTTCCAGTCTTTGTTGAGGCCCCTTTCACCAGCTGCCATGGCTGATGCCCAGGAAGGGAGAGGGAACCTGGGCAACCTCAGTGACATTGCTCCCCCTACCCCTGTCTCTCCCTCCACAGGACTCTGTCCTTCAACAACCTCACCCGGCTGGACGAGGGGAGCCTGACCGACCTCAGTAGCTTGAGCATCCTGCGCCTCAACCACAATTCCATCAGCCACATTGCGGAAGGCGCCTTCAAGGGACTCAGAAACCTGCGTGTCTTGTACGTCTCACTGTAGGGGGTGGGTGGAGGGGCCCCCACTGGGAGGCAGATGGGCAGTCAGCTGCTTCATTGAGGCCCCTTTCACCAGCTGCCAGACAGAATTGGACCCAAAATGGACCTGTTCATTGCACAGTCTCACACCTTTATAATCAGCTGGAAAAGAACTGGTGGGGGTGTCGACCCAGACCCATATACTGAAAGGTTGTGGGTTCGATTCCTGGTCAGGGCAAGTACAGAAGGCAGTCAGTTGATGCTCTCTCACATAGATGCTTCTCTCTCTCAACCTTTCCCTCTCTCTAAAAGTCAGTTAGCATGTCTCGGTGAGGACTAAAGAGAAAGGAAAACGAAAAGCATCTCTGGTTGGTGAGAGAGCAGATGGAAACCTGACTCTTAGTACCGGGCCAGGTGTCTGCTCTCCGGGGTGGACACAAACCAGGCTTGTCTACAACCCTCCTGCCAGGCCTGGCATTGGCCCATGGGGAGCAGATCAGGTGGGGGAGCTGCTTGTTTAACACGTCAGGCCTGTGGGATGCTGGGAAAGCCCGGCCTCACTGGACAGGCTCAGCAGCCGCTCTTCTCTCCCTCGAGTGTCGCAGCTGGGCGCTCAGAATACACTTCGATGTTTCAGCCTCACGGTGGCAGCTCGGGTGTCAGTTTGTCCTCCACTTCATATGAAGAACGAGTTGAGAACTGGGTGGTGAGCTGTCTGTCTGTCTTCCCCAGGGACCTGGGCCATAATGAGATCTCGGGCACAATAGAGGACACGAGTGGCGCGTTCATGGGGCTCGACAGCCTCAGCAAGCTGTGAGTATGGCGTCTGACATCTCCTGGGTCCCGTGCAGCCAGGGAGAGCTGGCTGGCGTTCGTTTGGGAGGAGAAGTCTGAGTAGAAGAGAGGGAGATGTACTCCCAGCTTCTCTGGCCAGTGCTCTCCTGTGGGCCTGGGCATAGGTTTTTTTTAGGGCTGAAGACCTGGTGTCCCGGCCTGTCAGAACACTTACATCCCACTTAGAACTGATGTGAAAACAGCCAAGTTTTCCATTGTTCTTTGCACAAAGGAGTCTTAACCTCTTCCTCAGTTTCTAGAAATTGTGTGAAATGTGTAAAGTGAGTCTTGAATCAGTATTTTTGTTGTCGATCATAATTTTTAGCAGTAATTTACAAGGGGAATGTAGCTGTTTTTCATTCAGGTGTCTGCTGTTTTGCTTTGTTCTTCTGAGTTCCTAGACTTGGCCAGTCATTCTGTGAGGCTGTGCGTGTCACATCTAACAGTCCACAAGGGCAGGCTGTCGTGTGGCCTTTGTAGTGGAGGAAACAACTGGAAGGATTTGCCCAAGACCACATGGCTGGTGGGTGACAGGGTGGCACTTACCCATATGTCTCCCCAGCACTCTCTGCAGGAGTGGAGACCGGAGCAGTTACCACTGTTCACCTGCCTCTCCAAGGGGGTTTGGGGGAGGACAGACCCGGGGAGACAAGCCTGAGGCCCTGAGCCTTCCCCTGACAGCAGGCAGCGGGGTGGGAAGTAACATCTGGGAACAGTGGTTCGGAGGGGCCTGGGGAAGGTTCAGTGGGGAGAGTGTACAATGAATGTTTCTGATGTGTTTTGAGAAGTGGTTGTCATACTTTCTGTACTCAAAAGCTGTGTGGGCTGAGGACTGTGTCTCTCCTTGGGTCCTGTATTCTGACAGTCCAGTCAGTCCTTTTCCCTGAAAATGCTACCCTCCCCCCACCTTGGGGCCCCTTCCCAGCCCCCTGACAGCACAGTGGGGGGTCTGTCACATTGGACACAGGAGCCTCCTCCTCTGAAGTTGCTCTTCCTCCATAGCAGCCTTGCCTGGGGCTGTTTTCTGCCAGTCCAGCCCTGCCCCCACCCCAGATGTCTGCGGGGAGAATGTGGGCCTTGTTTTCATCTACCAGCTGGGTGATCAGCCCTGCATAATTGAGAACTTGAGAGTTTGTTTTATTGCTATTGTCACCATTAGAAATAATAGCCTGCCCTCATTGTAAAAGAGGTCAGTGTGACTGGTATAAGCACAGATTTCACCACAGTCAGAACATTTGCTAGGACCTGGAGCTGAGTAATGTGAGGTGGGCGGTGCTTCGGGGCAAGGGGTTTAGTGTCCAGGGTGCTGTTACTGCTTCGTTGGGGGGAGCGGGATGCAGAGGAAGAGGGGAGGCCACTAGTTAGTGTGGCCACCAGCATCTGTGTGCATGGTTTATTTGGTGTAAAATATAAGCTGCAGACAGAGGTGGTGGACACTTGGATGAGACTCCACATCCATGCAGATTGCCTCCAGGAGAAAGGAGAGGCAGTGGGGTCTGAGCCTCCATGCCCCCATCACCTCCGGAGGCTGCAAACAGCTGGCTTTGTCTGAAGGCTACACTCAGTTGCTGGGAGTAGGGGGTTCTTAAGCAGAGGCCCCAGAAGAGAGTGTGTTCCTGGCGGGGCATCAGGAAGCTCCGACAGACGTGGGCTCATGGTGGCCAGGCAGCAGACGGAGGCAGTGCCTCCTCTGGGGCTGGCGGCTGCATCTATCACATCTTTCCGAAGAAGCACACTGGGGTTTGCCACATTCTGAGGGCTCTTGCAGTTCAGCTGGTGCTGGGCCCATCAGGCTGCCCATGTCCTTGGATCTCTTCAAGGCTGTGTTTTTTGCCTTTTGTCCTTTCAGGGAGGTCTGGGGCTTTGTTTTTCTTGTGGGTCCCAGGATTCACGTAGGTCTGCAAGAGGAGCTAACCTGAGTTGAGATCTTGCTTCTCACTCTCAGTGGACTCTGGATGAGGAACCTCCCCTTTTCCCCCTGCATGAGCCAGGCCAGCTTTTGCCTTCCCCACCTGCCCGCCCAGGCGTCATCCCCCAGGTCCATAGCTCAGATCTCCAGGGGTCGACTCCCATCAGTTCCTCTGTAACGGAGCTCCCGGGTGCTCGGCAGGACCCCGTGTTCGGTAGCCAGCTCCCTGTGGGACAGGCTCTCATCAGAGCGCCTGGTGATGGGGAGGGAACCCTGAGACCTTGGGTTCTTTTTGTCCCCATATCCAACATCTTCCAGGTGCTGCCCCCCCTACCTCCGAAAAAAGCTTTCCTGTGCATTGCACAGCCTTTCTGTATTAGATCGTGATTTCTAAGAAAACTCAGCCGTTGCTGCTGAGTTTGGGAGGGAATTTGCTGCAAGCAAGAGCTCCCCCAGTGGGTGGGCGGCCCAGGGTCCAGGCAGGAGATAGGAGGCTGACCTTTGATAACACCTCTGCTGGGACATGGTGAACCTGGTCCATGGGCATCATTGACAATCTGGGTTCTTGCTCACGAGGCCAAGGTGCTGCACCTGCAGGAGGCCCTGAGGGCCTTTCGAGTTAGGTCCCAGCTCCCTGGGGCCCAGGTGCAGACTAGGGCGCCATCTCCATGACCCTCCCCTGCCTTCTTGGGGAACCTCAATCCAGAATGCAGTTTTCAGAAGTCAGTGGTATTTGGTTCTGAGTTTTCATTTCCATCTCTGATGGTTTCCTTGCTCCTATTCGGCCACAGCTAACCTTCAGCCCCACCCTTGGGTGGTCCGTGGAGAAAGGCAGCCAGGCCCAGGTGATTTCCACTTAATGTTGTGAGGGGCCTTTCTGGCAATTCCAGCCAGTCATCACCGCTGGATTCTAATGAAGATAAAGTCAGTCTTTCCTTTTGCAAAGGGAAGGCCTGTGCTCTTCACCCCTGTGAGCTCAGCCCAGGTCAGGTTTCCACCTGCCTCTCCCGGACACTTGTCAAGCTATCAGACAGCCTGCCCTAATTGTGTTCTCTTTCTCCCACCCCTCCCTTGTCGACACCCCCCCCCCCCCCCCCCCCCCGCTCCCCGCTCCCCCGTTTTGGGTGTTTGGAAACTGCAGATCTCTGTCTGGCAACAAGATCAAGTCGGTGGCTAAGAGAGCATTCTCCGGGCTGGACAACCTGGAGCACCTGTGAGTACCTGGGCAGACCTTCCCTACCCGGCTACTAAGTGTGCTTGGAAGCCGCTGGCCACTTAACCACAGTTATAAGCCAAGGCACAGGTGATCAGAAATGCCAGCTGCTTCCTTCTTGTTGTAAGTCAGCCTCAGCTCTGGCCTTTATTTGCCTGTGCCAGGAGCATATGCACTGCACACAGCCCTGGGTTAGCTTCCAATTAATGCAGTCGGCGATGGATAAGTCCCCTCCACCTCCTGCTCTGCCCCAGCCCAGCTCAGTCCCTCCACACTGCAGGACCTCGCCCGGCAGCGCAGCCTGGCATCTCCGCTGCAGTGGCTTCAGAGAGCTTCTCGGGAGGTTTTCTCCTCGTGGTTCCGAGGAGGGTGACTCCAGGGCTGGATTTTCAATGTGTCTTGCCTATGGTCCAGGTTGACCTGTTGGAAAGGTCTGCCTTTTTGGGTGGTGAGCAGGCCTCTCCTTGTTCTTGCTCCCCTGAAGGCTGGCTTGCTTCTGATTATTCCTCGTGCTCCTGCCCATATCTATGAAAAGGCACGGACAATGGAATCAGGGCCAGACACGGGTCTGGCTCCCACCAAGGCTGCCTGCACAGCCAGGCTGTCCTGAAAACCCCCGAACCCCTAGCTCAGATGCAGGCTACCTAGAAGGTGCCCAACACGCTCTGCCTCAGTAAAGAGTGTTTTTTTGCAGGAACCTTGATGAGAATGCGATCAGGTCTGTCCAGTTTGATGCCTTTGCAAAGATGAGGAACCTCAAAGAGCTGTGAGTACCTGTGGTTCTGGGCCCCCATTAGTACCAGCAATTTCAGAGCAAGAAATGCCTTATTTGGATTGTGCCTCATCTTATGTAATAGTTGTTATCACTTATTGTTGTGTTTAAGTTAAATTTTCTTTTATAAAGATTCTCTGTAGGGTTACTCTGGACCAGGGGTAAGCACACCACATTCCAGCTGTTTCCAGCTCTGGGTGCCATAGGGTCTGTCGGAGCAGTGCAGACTGGCTGTAGCAGGCAGTGGCCATAAATAGTGGGTAAGAGATGGGCGGTACCAGGCAGCTGGGTGTAGAAGAGATGGCCTGGCTGCGCTTGACCAGCGCTGCTCTAAGTCACGGGACACGAGCTCTCTAGACCATGTAGTCACCCCTTTAATTAGGTCAGGGACACAATTTCATCTTTTGGGTTTGCTTAAAATGAAGGGTCTGTGTTGATCAGCTGCTTTAAAAGGGCTGTGAGCAGGGCAGAAGTTACGGTGGAATGTCCAGGTCCAAGGCCCCTGGGGTTCACAGTGTGGTACTGTGCTATGGGCTGTCATTGTAGGCCCATGGGTGACGGCTAGAGCTCACCTGTGTCCTGTCTATGGCAAAGGAGCTAGTCTCGGGATCTGGGCAGCGGTTCCCATGTTCCTTTCTTCTTCCTGCACAGAAATCTGGTGCTGTAGCCAGTAAGTCCTGGCCGCAAAGTTGCTTCCCTGAGGTGTGGCTGTGATTCTCACAGGAGTTATCAAAACACAAAGCCACAGGACCTTCTGCACCCTGACGCTCCTGAGGCTGCTGGGGACGCTAGATTGCAGTCAGGCAGGGGTGTAGGAACCAGAGCAGAAAGCAGGCCATGGCGACACCCTCGTGGTATGACTTGAGTGTGGGGTTCCAGTCCGTCCAGTAGGTGCTTTTCAGAGTGTCCTATGTTAGAGAGGGAGTACATGGGAGGATGGGCACACGGACAGAGGTGTGATGTGGCACATAGAGCTGAGCATTGATTATAAAGTCTTAATCGGTGAGTACGTGAGGTTTATGTTACATTTCTTCCAACCTTTCTGTTATTGAAACTTTTAAACTGTAATGTTAAAAATATCTAAGTAATGGGAAGAGGATACTTGAAAGAAAGGGAAGGAAAGGGAGATAAGATGTCCCTTTTGGCCTTCTAAAAATTCCGGTTTCCTGAGATAGTGTTCTAGTTGGAAACAGCTAAACCTTCCAGGTGTGGGACACAGCCCTTCCACCCCTGCATCTGCAGGCCGGAGGCACAGCTTGGTCCTTTGCCTGCGTTTCCCATTAGTCGCTGTGTGTACCAGCTGTGCCTGGCCCTAAGCCCAGCCTTCTGCTGGAGAAACAGCGAATTCCACTTGGTCATTTTCTTCCCCCATCAGATCAAGGCAGGTTGTACTGTGCGCTTAGTCATCCTCTGGGTAAATTTCCACAGTGATGATTAGAAACACACTCTGAGCTGGAGTTATGAAATGTAACGAGGGCGCCCCAGAATAGAGCGTTGGGACGGCTGGCGGCTGCCGAGGACGTTGGCGAGGCTGCACTGGGAGTTGGGGCAGTAGGCGTTCAGTCTGCAGGGCCTTGGGTCACTGGCAGTGTCCTTGTCCAGTCTCAGCCCAGCCTTTCTTTGTAGCAACTTACGTGTGTGGACGGAGGCCAGGGTCCATGCCCTCCCTGACCTGTTGGTCCTTAGGAAAGTTTTTTCTCCGCTGAGCACCGGTGGTTTTTGCAACCTGAGCTCCTGAGGGGGCTTCATTGTGGAGGATGGGAAATCCTCTGAATGGGATGTGGGGACACGGGCTAGCAGAGATGCTGAGTGTGTGGTGTGAGGCTTGACCCTTTCCACACACGTTTCTCACCCAGGACAATGTCTGTCTGTTCCTGTGGCTCAGATGAAATCTGTCCCTGTCCCCCACTGGGTGCTAGTGCCACACAGAGAAGACCCAGTCTGGCTGGATATTCATGTCCGAGCACCAGGCTTTCCTGCTGCTTGAGAGGAAGGGGCGGCACCCAGATCCCCTTTCTGAGGTGACCCATGAGCTTCTGTCAGGGAGCGCTCCCCTCTGCTCATCACCAGGCCATTGACTCTTCAGCAGAACAGCCCCCCAAGGTCTAAGCACAGACCTGCCCACCAAGTAAAGATAAAAGCTAATGTTGATTTGAAGGTTTGACCTGGGAAAGTGTTGCACTTATACTGGCTTTGAGGCAATTGTTCTGTCTTTAAAAAGATACTTCCCAAAGTAAGCTTAGTCAGTGAAGATGCCCAGCTATTGGGAGAGGCAGGAAGCGAAGGTATAACGTGGCTTACAGGCTTCAGCGTTGCTCCCTGGCTGTGACCAGGCTCATCCTCAGTAGCCAGAGTGAAACAAGGGAGCACCAATGCTGTCCTAGCTGCTTCGTGTGGCATCTGAGGAAGATGGTGCGTGAGATGGAGGTTGATGGCATGATGTTGGCCCATGTGACACTTGGGAGTTTCCAGGCACGCGTGTCCTGGGATTGATGTGCAACCAGGAGCCCTGGTGTCTCCTGGGCCCCGGGAACAGGGGCAGTGAGACTCTGGGTTGGCTTATCTTGGAGTGACTCCTCAGGAAGGAATGTCCAGAGATGGCAATTCCAATTTCTGTTTAAAAGCGGATCCTCAATTGCTGAGAAATGAAAATGAAAATATCCTCTGTTTTGGTTGGAGCCTCACAAACCAAAGTGGCGCATTCCCATGCCCGGCAGCGCGGTGAGCTCAGCTCTTTGGGAGCAGAGCCATGGGCCTCCCTGGTGCTGGTGCAGAGATACAGGTGGATAGGAGCGTGGGCCAGGCCCACCCTTTGAGGAAACACACAGCCCTGCCACCAACAAAGAACAGTCATGTAGAGGTAGCGCTTACACAGAGTCGGTGCAGCACTGAGATCGCAGTCCCAGGCCCCCTGGTGGCTCCCTTGTTCCAGGAGCCCTGCTCTCTGAGGCCCGGAGCATGAGCATCCTGGTCACGTGGCTTTCGGAGGACGTGTTTGAACATGGCTGGTGCTGTGCACGTGGTCCTTGGGCCTGCGTGTCAGCATTATCCCGAGCATTTTAGATGCCGGGTCATGGGTCCATCAAGCCTATGCAGCCAGAAGCTGCATTTTATCAGCATCTCCAGGTAGATGGCCTGTGGCTGTAGAGGGACCAGGAGGGAACGGCAGAAGCTGACCAGACAACGGGTCGCTACTGTGCTGAGAGCATTTCTCTGTTTCTCTTGCAGCCGTATCAGCAGTGAGAGCTTCCTGTGTGACTGCCAGCTCCGTTGGTTGCCCCCATGGCTGCTGGGCCGGACGCTGCAGGCCTCCGTGACTGCGACCTGCGCCCACCCGGAAGCACTGCAGGGCCGGAGCATCTTCTTGGTGCCCCCGGAGAGTTTCGTGTGTGGTAAGCCCATCAGTGGTCATCTCCCGTGCCGGGCACAGAGCCAGGAGCTCGTTACGGGGTGGTTCCTGTGACCAGAGTGAAGCTCAGCGTGGTTTCCATCAGCCGCTGGGTGCTGCTTGCCTCCCACTGAAACCACATGTGGTATTTACGACAAGGCCGCCTCTTTATGTGGTTCCTGAAGTCCACACTTTAGGCAGAAGGGAGTGGGGTGGTTCAGTTACAAATCAGAAGAATCAGTTACAGGAAGATAGTTTGTTATTTCAGGAGGGCTCTGGTGCCCAGTATGGCTATGGATTTGCTCAGTGTCTGAGGCTGGGTTTTAATGTGTTTTTTCTAACCCCAAGAATGAAAGGTTAAATGCAGGAAGAACGAGTCCCAGGAGAACACACGCTGTAGTAAAAATAATTCCTTAATGTTGATTTGCCTTCTTGCTGTTTCTCATACACTTGTAGCTTGAAATTCTTTTTCCTTCTGATTGTTGGGATGCAGCTCTTGCCTTTGGCTCAAGGGTGGTTGGGCTCCAGCACAGATAGGAGTAATGTAGTGGCCAGGGAGACATGGTCCGAGAATGACCACTTGTGAGCTGCTCCGGGCTCTGAGCAGGAGCGAGGCTGGAAAGGGTGGGGGGGGTGGGGAGGGGATCCCAGGCCTGCCAGGAGTAGCTGGGCCAGCATAAGTCCTGCTGCCTCCATTGGTCCTCCCCGTCTGCCGAAGCTCTGATCCCTGCTCTGGTGATCATAACCAGGAGCACCCCTAGTGATATGGGGGCACCTGTGGTCTACTTCTTGTTCCTACTTTGTGCGCACAGCCATAGCCCATGTACCTCCCTTCCCCCACCTTTCTCCCGATCAATACAGCCTTAAAGACCCTGCCAATGTGGTAGCAGTTTTTCTTAACTCATCAGTGTCCCGGGAGCTCCCTGCAGAAGGTGGGGTACATGTCGCTCCCACCTCTGGGGTAGATGGCTGTGTACCTAGTGCTCCTCAGGGCCTGGTCCTTAGGGCACCAGAATGGTCAGAGCTCTCTGAGGTTGAGTGCTCTGCCCTCTCTCCCTTTCCTTTCCCTTTATATGTAACACGCATCCTCCAGCCTGTGGCCCTGGCATGTTCTGGGTTATAGCACCTCTTACCCCCTTGGGCTCCCACCCAGGCGTCATCAGGTGTGGGTGGGAGCCATGGAAACACTGGTAGGGAGCAAAGGTGTAAGCTCTCTGCTAGTCTCCCATTCCTCTTTTATAAAATCGAGATGTGAGCATCATACCCACTAGAGGCATTGCAGGAATCAGTTCAGATAACAAGTGAGGGTACGGGCAGGGAGAGAGGGAGCCCTCTGCATGCAGGTGGGAGGGAAATGGTGCAGCCCTTTGGAGACAGTATGTTAGTTCCTCAAACAACCAAACAGCAATTCTACTCTTAGCTCCCTACTGGGGAGAGATGGAAACGGACATCCACGTGAACACCTGTGCATGCAGGTTCACAGCAGGTTTTCTTTTATTTCTTTTTCTTTTTTGCACTATATATTTTTTTAATTCTCATTCCAGGATATGTTTTTCATTGATTTTAGAGAGGTGGGGTGTGGGGAGAAAGAAACACCGATTAGTTGCTTCTTGCACATGCCTCAACGGGGGATTGAACCTACAACCTGAGTATGTACCCTGACCAGGAATCGAACCCACCATCTTTCAGTGTACAGGACGATACTCCAACAAACAGCCCCACTGCCAGAGCTCATTATGGTTTTGATTTGAATTCCCCTAATGACTGATGTTGATCATGTTTTCATATGCTTATTGAACACACACACACACACACACACATAATCTGCTTTGGAATAATGGCTATTCAGATCCTTTGCCTATGTTTAATTGGTTCATTTGTCTTTTTATTGAAAAGTTCTTTATAGATACTAGACCCTCATCAGATATATGATTTGCCAATATTTTATCCCAACCTGGGTATTATTTTTCATTTTTTGATGGGTGAGGCACAAAAGTTTTAATTTTTGATGAAGTCCAGTTTCTCTTTTTTCTTCTGTCATTTCTACTTTTAATGTCATATCTAAGAAACTATTGCCTAAGACAAGGTCACAAAGACCTTTTCTTCTGAGAGTTTTATGATTTTAGTTGCCAGATAGACCTCCACTTTTGTGTTTGTTTGTTTTTAAGACGATTTTGACTATGGTGGTTCTCTTGCATTTCCCTATAAAGTTTTAGATCAGCTTGTCTATCTGCAATGGACACAATTGGAATTTTGAAATAGGGGTTCCATTGAATCTGTACATTAATTTGGGGAGTATTGCTGCCTTAATATTAATTCATGAAGATGGGATGGCTTTTTGTGCGTGGTTTTGTTGTTGTTGTTTTGAAATGATTTATTAGTTCTAATAGTTTTTCAGTAAATTCCTTAGATTTTCTTTATATGTGATCATCATGCCATTTGGAAAAATATAGTTTTACTTCTTTACCAATCTGGCTGTATTTTATTTATTTATTTTTGCCTAATTGCTCTGGCTAGAACCTCCAGTACATTATTGAGTAGAAGTGGTAAGGGTAGATATCCTTGTCTTTTTTTCTGCTCTTAGGGGAAAATATTCAGTCTTTCATCATTAAGTCTGTGGATTTTTCTTAGATGACCTTTATCAAGTTATGGAAATTCCCTTCTAATAATTTATTCATAAAAACATTTCAACTTTTCTCATGAGAGGGCATTGAGTTTTGCCAGGTGCTTTCTTTTTTTAGCACCTGTTGATGTGATCAGGTAGGTTTAACCTTTATTTTTTTGAAATGGTGTAATACCTTAATTTGTGGATATTAAACCAACCTTGTATTCCTGGGATAAATCCAGCTTGTTCTTGCTGTATGATTCTTTTTACATGTTGTGGGATTTGTTTTGCTAGTATATTTATTGAGGATTTTGTTGTTTTCACTTGTAAAAATTGGCAATTTTCTTGTTTTTAGTGATGTTTTTGTCTGGTTTGTTAACAGATAAAATACTTGCCTCAGAGAATGTAGTTGGGAAGTGTTCCCTCCTAATACGTTTTTGGGAAAGAGTTTATAAAGATTGGTGATAATTCACCCTTAAATGTTTTGGTAAAGTTCAACAGTAGTGCCTTTTAGGTCTGGGCTTTTCTTTGTGTGAAGTTTTAAAATTATTAATTCAGTCTGTTTACTTGTTAGAACTATTCAAATTATACATTCCTTCTCCAGTCACTTTTGGTAGCTTGTGTCTTTCTCAGAATTTTGCATTTCAAACTGTATTCTTGTTCATTGCTGTGAAGTTGGTAGTAATGTCCCTTCTTTAATTCCAAATTAAAAATCTTCTCTTTTCTGCTCCTGCCCTTTCATCTCAGCCTGAATGATTTCCTTTTGTATTTCTTGTAAAGTAGGTCTGGTAACAATGAATTGTCTTAGGTTTTTTTTGTGTGTTTTTTTCCTAAACCTGAGGATGTTTTACTTTCACCTCCATTTTTGAAAGGATGGTTTTCTCAGATGTAGGATTCTTATTTGGAATTCTCCCTCTTTCAGTATTTTGGCTATGTCTTCCTGCTGATTTGACCTCCATGGTTCTGATGAGAGATTAGTTGTCACTGTTAACTGAGGTCCCTTGTGTGTGATGAGTGGCTGTTCTTGCTGCTTTCAAGATTCTCTGTTGGCAGCTTGACTGTGATGTACTTGGGTGTGGTCTCTGAATTTATTCTATTTCGAATTTTCTGAGCTTCTTAGATGTGTAGATGCATGTTTTTTACCAACTATGGAAAATTTGGGGCCATTATTTTTTCAAATACTCTTTCTATTCCTTTTCTTTCTTCTTCTTCATAGACTCCAATTATTTGCACGTTATTATGCTTCATGCTTTCCCACAGGCCTCTGTGGCTCTCTTCACTTCTCTTCATTCTTCGTTTGTTTACATTTCTCAGACTGGATTATCTCAATTGACCTGTTTCAAGTTTACTGACTCTTCTGCCCACTTAGCTTGGCTCTTGAGTCCTTCTATTGAGTTTTCCATTTCAGTTATTGTACTTTTAAACTCCACACTTAGATTTGGTTCATGTTTGCAATTTATATGTCTTTATTGGTATTCTTTATTTGGTGAGGAAGTATTTGCATACTTTACTTTTTTTTAAAATATATTTTATTGATTTTTCACAGAGAGGAAGGGAGAGGGACAGAAAGTCAGAAACATCGATGAGAGAGAGACATCGATCAGCCGCCTCCTGCACACCCCACACTGGAGATGTGCCTGCAAGCCCCTGACCGGAATCAAACCCGGGACCTTTCAGTCCGCAGGCCAACGCTCTATCCACCGAGCCAAACCGGTCCTGGCCCTTTACTTTTCTTATACTTGGCTTCCTTTATTCTTTGAACATATTTACAAAGACAATTTAAGGTCTTTATTTATTAAAGCCAAGAGCTTCCTTGAGGACATTGTCTGTTGACTTTTTTTTCCCTGTTTGTGTGTTTTGTAGTTTTTTGTTGAAAACCGAACATTTAAAATAATCTGAATCAGTGTCCCCTCTTCCCCCAGGGTTTACTGTTGTCCTGTTAATTAGTTCCTTATAAAGCCTGTTTATGCAGCCACTGAAGTCTCTCCCTGGTTACATCCTTAAATTTTGTCAGCCAGGAAGTCTCCGCCCTTTGTGCAGCATCACTTCATTTGCACAGATCCTGTTAGGGCTGGTTGCAGGCAAGGAACTGGGCCTCCAGTTCCCTTGCTGGGGGCACAGCCCTGCACATGCATTCTCGGTCCTCAGGAACATGGCGGACCTCTTCAAAGCCCTGCAGCACTGCAGTCACCTGGTTTTCCATTTCCATTTCTGGCCAGCCTCTTGTTGCCCCAATAGTTTCACTGCCAGGCAGGCTGCTGCTTTCATCAGATGCCCTCAGGCTGGGGCTCCCCTTGCTAGCACAGGGCATTGGTCAGATAAACTCACCCTGAGGGTGGGCTTAGGGGAAGGCTCCACACCATCCTGCCTCAGTGATTGCTAAGCGGCTGGGCTTCCAGGATACCACAGAGCTGTAGAGCGAGATAAAATGCTACAAAACTCACTTTTCTTCTAGAGATTTATTTCCTTGATCCACACCCTGTGGGTTGTTGTAGCCTCTGGTGGAGTCTTTGGGGATAAAATAACTTTTTCCCATAATTCTGAAGCAGTTGACCCTTTGCTAGTGCTTTCCTTGCTTTGACACAAGTGCGTATTTTCACAGGTCTGCA
This sequence comes from Lasiurus cinereus, assembly GCA_011751065.1. Taxonomy (NCBI): domain Eukaryota; kingdom Metazoa; phylum Chordata; class Mammalia; order Chiroptera; family Vespertilionidae; genus Lasiurus; species Lasiurus cinereus. Next base: position 6,159,962 of record JAAGEH010000020.1, read on the forward strand.
TTCTGACACTCACAAGTGCTTTGAGTCAAGCTTATAGGTGAGGCCTGTGCAGTCTCACTGAGTAGCTCCTGACTCTGTTAAGTGTATTAAATAAGGAGCCCGCTGGTTGCTTTGCTAGTGGAGCACCAGTGGACTGATTTGTGACCAAGGCATGTGTGATCTTAGAGGTGATCGCTGCTCGTGGATATAAAACTGGATGAGGCAGGCTCTCCAGGTGGGAGTCCCTCCGTGTTGGTGGAGCTGAGGACTTGCTGGAAAGGCAGCTGATGCCTCTCGGTCCTAAGTGCCTGGTGACTTACAGTGGCTTTTCTCTCCCCAGAGGACTTGCCAAAGCCACAGATCATCACCCAGCCGGAGACAACGGTGGCTGTCGTGGGCAGGGACGTCCGGTTCACATGCTCGGCAGCCAGCAGCAGCAGCTCCCCCATGACCTTTGCCTGGAAGAAGGACAGTGAGGTTCTGGCCGATGCCGACATGGAGAATTTTGCCCACGTGCGGGCACAGGACGGGGAGGTGATGGAGTACACCACCATCCTGCACCTCCGCCAAGTTACTTTCGGGCATGAGGGCCGCTACCAGTGTATCATCACCAACCACTTTGGCTCCACCTATTCGCACAAGGCCAGGCTCACTGTGAATGGTACGCAGGGACCCTCTGGCTGCCCTGATGCTCGGCTCCTGCACATCCACACGCGGCCGTTCTCTGTTACCGTGCGGAGGGACTGAGACGGCCTGCAGAGGTGTCACAGTTGCCTGGTTGGGCCTCAGAGCAAGCTTTGAAGATTCTCAGTAGAGTCTTTGTTTCGGGGATAAAAGAACTTTTATCCACTTATTATGTTAAGTTATCCATTTATTATCTTCCATAAAATAAGATGTCTGGTATCCAGATCCAAGATACCTGATCCTGGGGAAGTGGCCGCCCTCTGAGTAGATGGCACAGACTTGGAGCCAGAGGCCAGCCCGGGCAGGTCAGCTAGTGGTTGGGCAGCTTTGCCCGCCTCCCAGAAGTTGTGGAGTGCAAGGCTGGTGTGAGTGCAGCCTGAGGGCAAGCAGTCCTGCGGGTGTTTGACAAGGGTTTTTAACTCAGGACACAGTCTCAGAGCCTGTCTGGTTGGCTTCTTCACTACTGTTTGTTGTAGTGAGTTTAGGGCATAGGAGGAGTTAGCTACCCCCCCCACACCCCTCTTAGCCTAATTAGATGTTCCTGGTTATTAAACTTCTAATTAAAAAGTGGTGGAACCAATGTGTTCTCAGGTCCTTGCAGACAACAGGAAAACATACCCATCACCACACTGGCTGCTTCTCTTGGCATTTCTGGGGGACTCTACATTGTTTCTCCAAAACTCAGTGAGCTGTTAGCCTCTCCAGTAAATAACGTTGAGAGGCCTGTGACTGGATGCTGACCATGTGTGGGTATTGGGATCAACATGTGGGACAAATGCTTTCAGCTTTGTGTGCAGGGCCTTGGCCCACACCCTCCAGACAGGACTTTTAAGAGGGAGCTCTCCCCCTTCTCCAGGGGCAGGCACCTCCTCCTTCCCGCATAGGTGCCTCTTGCTGGAGTAGCAGTTTGGTTTCCCAGGCTCTCCTGCCGGTACTTAAGGTGGGCAGGCACCAGGCCTGCATTTATGGGGTGTCTTGGGACGGACTGATTATGTGCGAGGGGGTCGCCAGCCTCAGGGGTACCAGAGAGACTGATGGAAGTGCTCTGCTGTGGCCACAAGCAGCTGGCAGCCTGGGGGAATGAGCAGTGGCCATCCTGGGGGTAGGCAGATCTTGGTACACAGGGTGGTAAGGTGGCGAGCGACAGCCAGACATGGGAGGGCTATTGCCAGAGGGTTTTCCTGGCCATGGTTCTGGCTTTCCCATGACCTGACCTGACTGTTTTACAGTGTTGCCATCGTTCACCAAAATGCCACACGACATTGCCATCCGGACTGGCACCATGGCCCGCCTCGAGTGTGCTGCCACCGGCCACCCTAACCCCCAGATCGCCTGGCAGAAGGACGGAGGCACCGACTTCCCTGCCGCTCGTGAGCGACGCATGCACGTCATGCCTGACGATGACGTGTTCTTCATCACGGACGTGAAACTCGATGACATGGGTGTTTACAGCTGCACTGCCCAGAACGTGGCTGGCTCCATCTCTGCCAACGCCACACTGACTGTCCTAGGTTTGCCTGCGGCTACACTTGGTGTATACGTGTGGGTGTGGGTGACAGGTTTTCTTAAACTTCACAGATACCTAGAGTTGATGTTCTTCAACCATCTGTGGAGCCTGGTGTGGGGCAGTGTAGTGGCTGTTTGTACTTCAGTGTTTTAGGGTGCTTTCTAAGATTTCTTTTTGAGTAAGTGGATCCATCTCTTTAGAAAAAAAATAGGGCTTCCGTGTAAAACAGTATGAAACACTGTAGATGAGAACTGCTCTGGAAGGGCCAGGGAAACATGGGCCATCACAGGAGAGCTGCAGACAGTAGATGGAGACATGGGCTGTCACGGGACAGCTGCAGACTGTAGATAAGAGACACGGGCCATTACGGGAGAGCTGGGGACAGTAGATGGAGACACGGGCTGTCACGGGAGAGCTGGGGACAGTAGATGGAAACACAGGCCGTCACAGGAGAGCTGGGGACAGTAGGTGGGAGTTCATTCTTGCTGCAGCAATCCTACCTGGGAAAGACTTGGCCATGTCAGCAGGGCCCGGAAAGTTTGCCCTGATGAAAGATCTGGTGCGGCCTTGGCTGATGTATTGGATTTTCTGTCCTGGAGCCCAAGGCCCACAGAGTAACGGTCCTGTCTCTGCTTTGCAGAGACCCCGTCCCTGGCAGTGCCCTTGGAAGACCGTGTGGTGTCCGCGGGGGAGACAGTGGCGCTCCAATGCAAGGCAGCGGGGATCCCTCCGCCCCGCATCACCTGGTTCAAAGGGGACCGCCTTCTGAGCCTCACTGAGCGTCACCACTTCACTCCCGGCAACCAGCTACTCGTTGTGCAGAACGTTGGGGCCGAGGATGCAGGCCGGTACACCTGCGAGATGTCCAATGCCCTGGGCACTGAGCGGGCGCACAGCCAGCTGAGTGTGTTGCCCAGCCCTGGTTGCAGGAAGGATGGGACTACTGTGGGCATCTTCACTATCGCTGTGGTGTGCAGCGTGGTCCTGACGTCCTTGGTCTGGGTGTGCATCATCTACCAAACCAGGCGGAAGAGGGAGGAGTACAGTGTCACCAACACAGGTATACCTTGCTGGCGGCTGGCTTCCAGGGAGGAAAGCAGTGACAGTTGGGAAAGCCTGTCCAGGGCTTTCTGTATATGTAAACTCTAGGACCTTAGGGAACCTGGAGCCATTCTGGACAGTGAGCTTTAGTGTCCCTGGAACTGTTTTAACTCCCAGGAATGGGATGTTAGATGGTAAGACTGTCAAATGTAGCACCGTGACCTGGGGTGGTCAGTGGTGTTCTGGGCGTGTGCCTAGTTGCCGTGGGGAGCCATTACTGCACAACTCTGTGTCTGTTGGCTTTCTCTCCCCTCACTGCTTTCTGTCTGTGCACTGGGATCTGATGGCCACACCTTTCACACCTGGGGAGGTCTCCTGAGCAGGACTCCAGGTTCTGCATGGCTGGGACTGCTGCCATGGGAGATCCTGTGTTTGTGTCCTTGTCACCACAGAGGACTGGGACCTGGAGGTGACTGTCCTGTCTCCTTGCAGATGAAACCATTGTGCCCCCGGATGTTCCGAGCTACCTGTCTTCTCAGGGGACCCTTTCTGACCGACAGGACACTGTGCTCAGGACTGAGAGTGGCCCTCAGGCCAATGGGCACGTCGAGAGCAATGGTAAAGCCACAAAGTCTGATGCAACTGTTCCTATGGTGTTACCTTGAGCATGTTTGACCTGGATGGCAGGTGACTCGAGCCAGTTGGGTGTTTGGACCTTCTTGTGCAAGTTCTTCAAAGTTTAAAACCCCGTCCCCAGGAAGTGCCTCTGTTGGGCTCAGTGTCTCTTGCTAAGAGCCTTAGCTCCTCTCAGTAACTCTCCCAGGTGACCACAAGCTGCTCGTGGGAGATAGCGTGTGCTCAGCACACTTGGCTCCCAGGACCTCCTGTGCGCTGCAGCAGGCCTGCTGCTAGGAAGAAGTCTCACCAACGGGCCTGGGCCACCCCTCGAGAGGCATTTTAGAAACACTGTCTTCTAGCAGCAATGCCCACTCTTTTCATAAGTATGCCTGTGAAGTGCTGGGCCCAGCGCTTCCAACAGTGTGGGACTCTATTGCAGGTGTCTGTCCAAGAGACGCAGGCATCTTTCCAGAGGCCGACGGTCCTGGCATCACGTGCAGGCAGCCCCGGCTCTGTGTTGGGTACAGCAAGGAGTCGTGGAGAGTGACAGAGAAAGCCAGTGGCATACCTGGTCCACAGAAGATGGGTGAGATGCTTTCTCAGGAAAAGTGTTTTGTTCTTCAGATCCCAATCTGGGTGGACCTCAGAGTGAGGCATTATAGGTCTAAGGCCACCCCAGAATTGGGTTTTCATGCCTAAACAGGAAGTGATGTGGGGCCTGGCTGAGTGTGCATAGGATATCTCTAAAGTACTCCTACGGCATGGACTTTCCAGATTTGTAAGCAACATCAGCAGGGCTCTTTGGAGGCTCCTTGCTGATGGGTCAGAAGCTCCTGGTGCTATGAGGAGCCATTCAGATAGGATTTCTTCCTGTGATCCCAGTTGTCTGATGAAGAAATTAAATCTGAAATAAACATGGAAGACAACATCCTTAACCCCAGGGGATTTTAATGATCTCAGCGGGCCTGCCACCGATGCTGGGGTGCAGCAGTCTTGGGGGTGGAGGCCTAGGCGCTGGTGCTGAGTGTCTCCACTGTGTCTTGCAGAGCCCGGTGGCCCAGCTGTATGCAGTGACAGCCACACTGATGTGGACAGTTACTCCAAGGACCACGCCTTCTGTCCTCAGTTGATGTCCAGGGACAGTACACGGCCAGAAACACCAAACAGCCAGGAGCCTCATAGGAGTGACCGAGAACATTCTCCGCATCTGAACAGTCTCCATAGTGGGACCAGTGATGGGTCTCACCCTGACTGCAGGGAGTCCCTCTACCCTAGTAACCATGACAGAATGCTGCTACCCTGGAAGAGAAAGCCAGGGGTACCTCCAGAGGGGAAAGGTAAGCCTTTACTGCCTTCCCGCCCCCAGCAGGGGGCAGCACAGAAACGCCAGGCCAGATTTGACAGGCCCTCCTTTCTTGCAGTGTCCCCTCCATGGATGTTTGCAGGGGTGTGTGAGCCGGATTCCATAGACCCCCAGCCTTCACCACTGACCCCAGGCAGTTCTGAGCTCACACGAGCCGCCCTGGACTCTCCTGACGTCCCCAGTGAAGGCCGGCACTTGCTTCTGCTGAATGGACACATCCCCAAAGCAGGTGACTCCGGTCCCGAGTCCACGCCACTGACAGGACAGCTGCCTGGGAAGCGGAGCGGGCCGCTACTGTTTGCCCCTCGAGCCTAGGCGCTGTCTCCAGGGAGAGAGGCAGGTGTGTGCTGTGAGGAAGCTTGGGTTCAAGCGTCACTCTGTACAGTTTTAACTTCCATGGGGAGTGTCTGCAGTTTAAAGGACTTGCAGCTGAAGCATAGAATGCAAGAGGCTATTGTGTACATAAGAGTTTTCAGAGATTTCATATATATTATATATCTTTTACAAAGGATATTTTAATCTTTATTGCATGGTTAACAGAAAAAAATCATACAGTTTTGACAATATTATTTTTCATATCAGGTTGCTGTTTCATTTTGGAATGTGGGGATAGTTCTGGTGCCTTAATGCATGGATGGAATTTATAGACGCTAAAACCACATTTGCTTCTGGAGTGGTGTGGGGGAGGAGGAAGCCCTGGGACCCCATCACACATGACAGGGCAGACCCAGATGCTTCACAGGCAGAGCTGGATTTGCATTGGAAGCAACTTCACGTCCGTTACAGGAGCTCAGTGGGTGCTCCTCGCAGACCTCCTTCCTGCGCACGTCAAGCACTCTGCACTGAGTGACTTTTCCTCATAGGTTCAAGTTCTTTCTTAACAAGCTCAGTGGGGGTTAGTCATCACAGCCTTTGGTCTGAACAATTAGCCTGCCTTCTGTGATAAGTGAATGTCTCTCACTTGTCATTTGAGGCTTTCTATAAGACAGAGGTTGCTGCTGTTGGTACCTGTGGATTTTTCAATAGTGATGCTTTAATTCTACCAATGTAATTAGCATTATGTTGGTGTTAGGGGAGAATGAGGATCAAGTCCTTACTTTCAGGATGAGCAGACTTATCTCCATGGAGGATCCGGGTGCCCTGTGCACATCCCTCTCTTGCACAGATGAGCCTATGTCTTGGGTTCTGGGGGATTTGCACTTGTGAAGCCTGGAACTAACCACCTGTGAGTGCCAGTGGGCATTTGAGCGAAAACTGCATTCAAACTAACAAGGTCCTTAGAAGCCAGAAAGCAAGGTCCTTCAGCCGGTGTGCTGAAGCACTAGTAGGTATTGACAAAATGGTGTCTATGTTCATTTACTGTCAGATAATCACTGTTCCAAAGGTAAGCACATTTAGAATTTTGTTCTCAACAGTTAACTGATGTTACTTCCACAATATGTGAATTTGCTGCTTCTGAGAGGCAATGTGAAAAAGGAAGTATTACTTTTATGTACAAAGTTATTTATTTATAGAAATTTTGGTACAATGTACATTGAAAAACGTGTAAAATACTGAAGTGTCTAACAAGCGGCAGTGAAGTGTCTTTAATAAAGTTCACTTATAAAATTAAGTGTGCGGCTCGAGTCATGTATACATTAACCAGCACTGCCTCGCCCATTGAATCCCAAAAGCACCCTGACAAGTGCAGTCCTTCTGCCTTGACTACCTTTGGAATCAGTGCATGACATAGCAAAGCAGATCGCACACTGTGGCTCCCAGCAGGCAGTGGCAGGCTCCTGGGATTCCAATTTTCTGGACCTTATCAGTCAAGCTCTAAAATGGGACCTTCCCTATCATCCCTCTCTCTCCCATGGTGAGCTCAAAACTACAGGCAAAGCTGATTGGAACTAAGAAATGATACTGCAAAGCCGGCCCAGATGCCTCCAGGCCCCAGCATGCCCTTCACTCTCCAACCCGGGGGCCCACCGGTCACTGAGCTGCTACTGCTCGCTCACTTTCATAGGTCACTTGGGCCACTGGACAGCTCTGTCAAATACAACTGTATTTTCATGAGTTAAATCTGTGGGTCGAGAACAGCCAGGTTACCAGCTCAGAGGCATCTGTAGTTACTCTTTCTAAATAAAGCTGAGAGTCACTACCTCACATGACAGTCTCCTCTCCTGTATTGTCTAGCCATTCCTCCAAAGGTACACCCTCTGCCTTTCTTCAGTCTGCTGCCAGGCAGCAGGGAAGGAGGGGCAGATACAGTCAAATGAAAGCTAGGAGAGGCCGGTCTCAGATCAAACTTAAATTTATTAAGGGGTTCTGAGAAAATCGTTAAAAGTACTGCTCTAGGCATCGTTTTCTCACTTAACTTTCTGGCAAATATGTAGATGGCATAATCCCAGCTGTTTGTAGCCTGGAAGTCGTGCTCCGTGTGGACCGGCGGGGACTGGGCTTCACTGCTTGCATGTTCAGAGGGCCCAGCGGCTGTGGGAGGAGGAGCTCTCACCTCAGCCCCCTGAAGGCATGGCTGCAGGGGGGGGAGGGGGGAGCACTCACAGTGGCCCCCTGTAGGCATGGCTGTGGACCTGTGGTTCACGGGCTCTCTCTGCCAAGTTCCAACAGCAAGCTATGCGTTTGGTCATATGCACCAAGAAAGATGAAACCTCCCAGGCTGATGGCTGCCATTCGTGGGAAGACCCCTGCAAATAATCTGGGGAAAAAGTAGAGATTTTTTTTTTCTTGATTGTGTGTGTGTAAAAAAGGAAATTCCAATACCAACAGCTTGTTCAACTCAACACATGATGATTATACCCCACACAGTATTTAGAATGTGTGTTTTTCCTTTTAGAATAGCACCAAGTACATTCCCAAGTAGACTTGTTGATGCCTGAGCCCAGCTGTTTGTTGGTGAAAGTGGCTACATATCAAACCGCTTACTTGTGAGTGCTCACAATTAAGTCAAATAATTAAGTCAAGAAATAGTAACCCTGTCCCCACAATAGTCCTGTTTAAACCTCCAGACCACTTTTGCCTTTTAGAGATGATGAAATTGACTTTGATAAAGGAGTCAAAGGACACATTATTCTGTAAGGCCAGGTGGTCTTGGGGGTTAGAGGAGGTTGCTCCTCCCAGTGACTCAGGCACATTGGGTCCTGAGAGACCACAAGGAGGATGCACAGCAGGAGGCAGGAGACGCCTACCTTTGGTGAGGAAGAAGAAAGGAGGAAGGGGCTGGGAAGGAAGTAGAAGGTCAGCCCCCAAACACCTCAGAGTCACTGGGACAGTTGCAACTTTGGAATAATTAAGGAAATGCAAGGTAAAAACAAAAAAACCAAAAACAATGTTACTAGGGATGTACATTGGGAGTAAGTGGAAGCTAACAGACATGCTCCCAGAACCAAACTGGAATTACACCTAAAATACAGAAGAACCACCCTGAAAAATCAACTGAGGACTAGTTGGAGAGAACCCTGATAACCGAGGATGGAAAGCGGAGACTGCATAGAGACTGGTAGGAGGGGCAGAGGCTCGAAAGGGCTGGAGGGTTCCTATAGAGCTGAAGTCCCAGAGGGATATCTCAGCTATGGGGGGTTCCCACTGAGAAGAACTCTGGGGTTAATTTCCAACTTGGTTTCCCAGCAGAAAGCATCAGAACTGAGAAGGGTACCCACATAACATCTGACTGTGAAAAGCAGCAGGGTTGCTGCCTGCCAGGGAAAAAAGGCAGGAAATACAGGCACCCTGTATTTAGTAAAGGGCCAATGCACAAAATTCCCATGTGCAGCCACTCACCTTGTTCTCCAGTAGAGGTAGAGCAGAGTGAACTGAAGCCATATAAACATAAGCCAGGGTTGGGGGATCCTGATATAGAGTTCAGAAGGCAGACACCTCAATTTCCTGTGCTGAGTCATTCCCTCACACTGCGGAGGTTATACCTTTCTGGGGCAAACTTTTGTTATCCTGCTGTTTTTGCCTGGGGGAAAGTCCCTTGCCCCACACTATGCAGTTTCTGAGACCTATTAAGAGACTGAGAATAAAAACTAGCCTCCAGGCAGAAGCGATTGCCCCACCCTGTTTGAAAACCTCTCCCTACACCTGTGGACGATTGCATGAGGATACCCAAGACTTACTCCAATCTGTCTCCAGGCAGAGGCAAGTCTCTGGAGCCTTTGTGTCTTTGCCTGATCTAATTAGTAACAGCTATCGGGTCCCCAATGCAGACATCATCCCAGACTGCTCAGGCGGACAAAAGCCAGCAGGGCCCTAAGCACCTGCAGCTGACACCTGTTGTACCAGCTTTTTGGGGGAAGGAAGCACAGCACAGAATAGGGTCAATCAAGGTGTGAGACTCAAGGCAGACCCAGGCTATGGACTAAGGGGTCCCCGAACACTGGACCTCTGGCATGACAACATTGGGGTTGAACCTCTGGCGGCAAGTTGGAGGGGAGATCCCTCCCACAAACAGGACATTGATAATCAAGTCCCAATTACAAGAGAACACAACACACACAAGAGGCATTCCTAGAGCATACAGCTCAGGAGAACAAAGACCCCTCAAGACACTTTCTACATATGACCATCCTACAAAGACTTGGAGGCATAGCAGTTCTATGTAATAAATAGGAGCAAATAGAAAGAGAGCTGATATGGGAAGACAGACCACCAAAATGAGAGAAAAGAATCTCCAGAAAAAGAACTAAATGAGATGGAGACAAGCAACCTCTCAGACATAAAATTCAAAGCAATGGTTATAAAGAACTTAAAGAACTTAGCGCAAATTACAACAGCATGAAAAATGAAATAGAGGCTATGAACAGGAACAAGACAGAAATGAAGAGTAATCCATCTGATGTGAAGAACACACTGGGATTAAAAGTAGATTGGTGGAAGCAGAGGGCCAAATGAGCAATTCGGAAGACAAGGTAGAAATACCAATTAGAGCAGCCAATAGAAAAAAAATATTAAAAAGTGGGAAGAGAGCTTAAGGGAGCTCTGGGACAACATGAAATGTAACATCTACATACCCTGTTTCCCCGAAAGTAAGACGTCCCCTGAAAATAAGACCTACTTCCAGTTTTGCCTCTTGCTGTAATATAAGGCCTCTCCCGAACATAAGGCCTTCCTGGAATATAAGGCCCCCAAAGCTACTTTAAGGCGTCTGACTCCTGATTTAAAGAAACCTTGCACTGCCTTAACAGCTCCGGCTGCACTGCGGCCAGTGAGCTGGTTTGTGATGACAACTATTACTGTACTATCTATAGGTAATAAATTTCCTTTTTTTTTTTTTGTTCAACAATAAATGTGTGCCGTATTCTTCTTCTTGGAAAAATAAGACATCCCCTGAAAATAAGACCTAGCGCATCTTTGGGAGCAAAAATTAATATAAGACACTGTCTTATTTTCGGGGAAATAGGGTAAAACAAATACCAGAAGGGAAAAAGGATGAGCAAGGAACAGAGAACCTGTATAAAGAAATAATGATAGAAAACTATCCCAATCTGGTGAAGGAAAATATCACATAAGTTCAGGAGGCACAGAGTCCCAATGAAGATGAAACCAAAGAGATCCACACCTCGACACATCATAATTAAAATGGCAAATGTTGAAGACAAGGATCTTAACGGCAGCAAGAGCGAGAGAAAATTACATAAAAAGGAGCCGCCATTAGAATGTCAACTGACTTCTCAAGAGAAACACTTCAGACCTGAAGGAGTGGCATGAAGTACTCAAAGTAATGACAAACTAGGACCTAAATCCAAGACCATTGTTTCCAGCAAGGCCATCATGTAAAATTGAAGGTGAAATAAAAAGCATTCCCTGCCTTTATTTCTGGGATAATTGAACTTTTTTAACCAAGAGTATTATTTTTGTAAGCAGAAAAACAAAATTATATAATCAGCAGAAGTAAATTTACTAGTGAAAAGATGAGGTCTAGGGAAAAAAAATGGACAATAATTAAGTTATTGCCAACAGCAGTTTCTCTTTCCAGAGACAGGGAAGCCGCAGTGGAAAGCTAGGTGGTAGCTCCTCTCTCTCATCTCCCCCCACAACAGCAGAAGGAGCCCTCCTGCCCAGCCATGGCCGCCCAGCTGCTCCCTGTATGCACTGTGTTGTGGGAGGGCAACTTGCCTCCCCTTGTATGCAGAAAGTGGACTTAAGGGTAGTGTGAGCAGGTTCTTATTTTTTTCACTTATTTATTATTTTGTTAATCCTCACTAGAGAATTTTTTAGAGAGAGTGAAAGGTGCAAGGGGGGGGGGTGCGGGGGGGGGGGGAGGAGAGCCAGAGAGACATCTATGTGAGACAGACACATCTAATGGTTATCTCTCACATGTGCCCTGAACCAGGGCCAGGGATCGAACCTGCAACCCAGGTATGTGTCTTTGACTGGAATTGAATCCAGGTCCTTAAGTTCTCAGGTTAATGCGCTATCTACTGAGCCAAACTGACTAGGGCAATAGGTTCTTATTTTAATTAAGTTAGGATTTAAATAATTAATTAAAATACTACAGATAAAATTAGACCTCTTTTTCTTAGAAATAACCATGAAAATTGTATAGGAGACCAAAATACACTTGTAGGAAAAAAGTTGTTCATCTCAGCATCATGCAAATTGTTTTTACATGAGATGGCTGGTGAGGACAGAAACTCATAAATTACCACTTTGAGGCCACTGTGTCCCTGTGGCCTGAGCAGAGTCCCTCCCTGCCCTGCCTGCAGACACAGGTTTGAGGCAACTGTGTCCCTCTGGCCCGAGCAGAGCTACTGCCTGCAGAACACAGGTGGGGTAGGGAGACTGTGGCCGCAAGGTCTACCCTGCTCCATTATACCTGACTCCCCTCTAAAGCCAGTGTCTGGGTTCAGCTTTTACTATTCATGAGCTTAACAGCTCCTGGCCAGAGGCAGGTGGAAGCAGTTCATGGTTTCTTCAGATGATAATTCAAATCATTTAACATTACTGCCTTAAGAGTAATTTGTCCAGGGAGTGCCCCAACCAGATTCAGAGGCAGACTTCAACAGGCAGGGCTGTTTGAGTGAGCAGTCAAAGGAGATAGCAGACCTACACTGCTCAGCAGGGAGCTGGCGGGCGAAGAAGCAGGTGATAGACAAAGGGAAGACAGGAAGGCGCTACAGGCTGAGTAGCTCCCAGCGCTTTCCACTGCTGGGCCAGATGAGCAAATGATGCGGCACTTTTATTTTGGAGAAAGCACATGTGAGCCAGGACTTGGAATGAACCAACACGAGAGACCAAAGTGTCACCCTTCCCGCTTCCTGAGGTCAGCACCATGCCAGCTTGACACCAAGTCCACAGAGCTCAGGGCATGAGGAGAGGTCTGACCATGACTTGCATAGAATCCAATAGGAACTATACTGAAATGAATGAGTGGGATTTGGCAGCTTGACTTGATCTAGCACTGCTGCATGCCACGCCTCCAGGGCCCATGACCACCTGAGCCAGTGAGAATCTTACCTGCTACTAACCAAGCTGCTTCAGCCCTCACTTTCTCACACCATCTGTTCCATGTGGAACTGGTGTCCAAATTAGCCACAGTGCTGAGCAACCAGGCCCTAATTTCCTCCCAGGGTGGTGGCCGTCGGTGGCTGAGCATGGCATAAGGTCACTGCCTTTCACTCTTCTGAGGGTTCCTTTCTGCTAAGCCCAGTTCTTGTCCGAAAGTCCTTGTGTCCTCAGAGCTGCCACGCCACACCCATCCATCCATCCCTGCCTGCTTGCCAGACTCTCAGCTGGGAATTCTGAACAGATGGGCCATTCTGCTGCAACTGTCTTATCTGGGACCTGACCAGCAGGCAAATGGTCCCCAAACTACCCACTGGCTGAAACATACACCTGCCGAGTGCTCATGAATCCACAATCCAATGGACAATCAACATGGCCCCACCACCCTCTGCGTCCGTCCACACCAGCTGGCCCTCTCACTAGGCTTAGTCCCAACCCTGCTCCAGACAGGACTGCTGCTTTGCTCTCAAGAGAATTCCTGCTGATGATTTGAGAGAAAAATGGCAACTTTATATCTCTGCAGACCCTAGCGCTTTGTAACCTTGTGTGGTATGAGCAATGCTGAAACAGCACTTTGGAGAGAGAGCTCCTAAGGCTGTGATGCTAAAGATCTGGGGTGCTCAGCTGATAGCAGCTCAGTGGATCTCCAACGAGGGGTCAGCAGGGTGGGATGGTGAAGGTAACTTGTTTAGGATCAATTAAAGTGCCCAGACCACAAAGGCTCCCTTTGTGTGCTATGCCCGCCCTGTGGGGTCCCTGCATCACATAGCTGGGCGCCTACCCCAGGGCACCCAGAGCGGGCAGGATGCACATGGCCCACATCTCAAGTCGGGGTGGACAGGGCTGGGCCTCACCTGGCCGGGACACTGCATCCCTGGGTTGAGCAACATTATCTGACACAAGCAAAAGCAAATGCCATGTTTTGCCCAATATAAATAAAAAGACCTTGACCAGGGCATAAACAGAAGACGAGAAAGGTGTGTGTCCAACATCAGGCTGCAGGGGGACCAGCTGGTGGAGAGGAAGCTGCTGCACACCCCCATGCTTACCCTGGCAGCCCCTGGGTGCGCCAGACCCCATGCAGGGCAGAGAGGACATTCCCACCAGCCGCACTGGACCCAGCCTGCATGGAAGCACAGAAAGGAGGTAGTTATCTTGTGAAAGTCCTCAGCTGATGGGTGTTCTCAGAGGCAGGCAACCTGCTACCCTCATCTAGGGCAGTTCTAAACTGAGGGAGGGTTCGGGGGAGTCAGGACCCCTGAGTCTCGCTACACCAGAAGGGCTCACATCAAGCCCACAGGCAGTGCTGGTGGTCCCACTGCTCTGCTGGAGTCTCATGGCCACATGAGGGGCAGAGCAAATCAGACAGTTCCCACGCCACCCAAGCAGGAAGGTCTCCAAGAGCCACATCAGGTCTCTGCGAAGAATGGTCTGCTTAGGAAACGTATCTGAGACACACTTTCCACAGAGCGCCATGCCCTGCATGAAACCTGGCTGCGCTCTTAGGTTGGCCCTGTTGGCTGACATGCTAGAATTCTGCTCGTTCATTTTCCCACAAGGGAATGACTATTTTTTATTGTTTTGGTCCAGATATATGTATGGCATCCCCTAAAGTCTGTAACTTTAAAAAAAAAACTATTTCTTTTTCCTGAAAAAATTTTAACAGTTCTGACAACAGTCCTAATTCCCCCAGTGAAGGCTGAGCCTGATTGTACACAGCCACTCACCTGCCGACGGCAGGAGCAGGTCCACACACTGGGGCTCAGAGGAGACCCTGAATGCGGTCACAGCAGAGGCCTGCTAGCCCTGCCTGCTTACAGGACATAGTCAGAAATGACCGGAAAGGTAGAATGCTGTAGGCACTGGCCATGTGACAACGATGGACACTGTTTTATGGCTCCTCAGACAGCACAGCTGCTGATACAGGGCAGTGTTCCACTTCGGTCACTCTGTGTCCATACGAGCCCTAGCGCCATTAGGTAGGAACAGCGGTTGTGCCTTCATTATCTATTTTACCACTTACCTTCGCCAACATGATTCTTGTCTTTGCCACATCCAGGGGTGTGGTGACCACAGCTGCAAATCCACCTGTGCACATAAAACCCGAGCACAGGGCTGTTTATTACATGGTACTGCATAGATTTTATTTTATATTCCCCATCATTCTGCCCAAATCACTCCTTTATCACTACATCCACTTAACTGGTTCAGGAACAGGACGCCACATGAAAACATGTACCCACATGCCACTGCTTCTATGGTGAATCCGCATTGCATGGCAAGGTGACCAGGTCATGCTTTCCCTGCTCAAGCCCATGAGGCCCCACCACAGCCTTGCTCTTCTGCGGAGCAGGGAACAGCCATGTCCACATGGTCACATCTGCAGCAGACACCTGCTCACAGTGAGAGCGGTCTCTCTTAGGGACCCAAGGCCAGGCTTCCTGCGGCCACAGTTCTTTATCTGACACCAAAACGCTCCCATCACTTCTGCTCTGAGGCAAGGTGGGCAAATATGTGTATCACGGTGGGATTTCTGGTATAAATTGGCTGTTTGCTTTGAGGTTAAAGACGTTTAAAGAGTAAAGCTTTCCTACGTCCAGGCTTCTGGTGGCAGGCAGTGGGGGAACAATGCTGCTAAGCCCATTTGGCATCTGGCCAGAGCCAGTGTTGCCCTAACAGCCAATACCTTGTGGCTCCTTCCTACCTCCTCTCCCATGCCACCCGTGACACATTTTAAATGGGGTCCAATCTTTGGACTGTTAAAAAACAAGCAGAACCCATAGTATATGGTGCCAATATTCTAAATAATCTGATACAAAGGTAAGTTTTAAACCCCAGGAGGCCCTGAGGAGGTAGAAATAATAAACTCAAAGGACTTTTACAGACTTAGCACCCATGAACTCGAGTGAAGTGGGCAGTTTTGTAAAAGGCTGCACAGAGCACATATGTGGAGGATGCTCTAGAAATAGCACCTCTCCCTCCAGCTCTGAAATGTTCACAATCTGTCTTCAACCAACCAAGATGAC
Source organism: Lasiurus cinereus (assembly GCA_011751065.1). Classification (NCBI taxonomy): domain Eukaryota; kingdom Metazoa; phylum Chordata; class Mammalia; order Chiroptera; family Vespertilionidae; genus Lasiurus; species Lasiurus cinereus. The sequence goes on from JAAGEH010000020.1 coordinate 6,175,686, forward strand.
TTAAAGGTTGGCAATGACACTCCAAACTGACTGCTCAGCTTGATGAGTGGCCTGCAGTGAAGTGTCTGCTTCTAATAAACTTGGATACTGCAAGTCGAACGGGCTTTGGCCACTAGCAAAGTTCTCATGCCTTTACTGTAGATGCCTGCGGATTTTCTTAGAGATTTCTGTCTTCTCAAGTAATATGAAGAGATGTTAAAGATAAAAGCACATATGCTTAATAGGTCTTATTTTAGTACCATGAAAGTTGCTAATCAATTTGAATATTTTCAAATATCAAAGATTTCCCAAGTCACAGGCCTCACCATTTTTTATGAGGCGGTAGGAAAGATATGTGAAGGTCACGTACTAGAGTAACTAGTCTTATTTGGGGGTGAGGGAGAAAGGGAGGACTGGCACTTTAGTTAAAACGTCCTGCTCTCCACAGGTTAAGTACTGGTAACAACTGAGAGACATGCTAGCACGCTGGCCAGGACAGCAGTCCGCTATGGCAACCGTAGCTGCTTCAGTGCTCAGACCCCAAGGAAAATGTGTTCTCTGGACCGATCGGGCTCTTTGAAAGGTCAGAACTGCTTCCAGGGGCAGATGCAAGGAACCAGTTGTTGTGCGTGTGATTGCTGAGCTCTCCAGACCAAGAAGCCAGGTACCAGGGCAGGTCTGGAGCTGCCCCTGAGCAGCAGCTGAGCGTGGTCCCTGCCGGCCCCTCCCTCCAAACAGGCCCAGGGCAGGGCTAGGGCTTCACCATCCAATGTGTTTGTTTTAAAGATTGTGCTGGGCCTTCCATTTAACCAGATAAACCTTCATCCTATTCTAGAATTTCAACCCATGGGAAGACCTGTCTGTCTGTCTATCCATAACTACATCTCTGTCACTCTCTTCTCTTAGAGAATGTAAATCAGTGTTAATTATAAGAAACTGATCAGAGCACTAGAATAGCAATTACCACTCTAACAGCAAATGTCATCTTTACTTACACTGAATTACAATTTTATGTTTAGATGTTGACTTGAAGTGCGGAAGTTGGCAAAATCCTTTTTCTTCCTAGTTTAACCCCAAAGGACCTGCTGAGCATGACAAGCCATCAATACCTCCAATCTCAGGGGCCACTTCTGGATATTTGTGCCAAGCAGTGCATGGGCACAGAGTGCCAGGGAGGCCCAGATGAACCAGGCACACAGGAACGAGAAAACTGGCTTCTGACTTGAGGGCCAGCTTGCCTGCTGCTTTATGGCTATATACGACTGCAGAGTATGAAAATGCACCGGCCAGCCCGTGTGATCTCAGAGGGTGGCCAGGATGGCGAGCCCTCTGCGGCTGGGAGGCAGTACTGCAGCAACTGATATGGAAGGTTAGCTTCACAATCGGGAGTGTTTCCTAACGGTGGTGATCTTTCAGAAAGGTCTAAAGTAGTAATTAATTCCTCAGGGTCAACACTGTACCAAGGAAACTTTCAGAACAAAAGGGGTATAAACAAGAAATGTATTTTATCTTTTGCTAAATATATGTGAGTCTCTTGATAATGGATTTTTGCAGACCTTGGATAAACTCCTTCACTTATCAGAACCTCAGCTGAAAAAGTAAGATGACTGTATTAGAGGAGATGACTATGTACAGTAACTTTATTAATACTATTCTTTCAATGCAAGTGAAATTATTGTGACAGTTTTCATTTCCTGGGTGCTGGTTGTTCTTATGGAAATAGGAACAATTCCTTAGGTCTGTTCAGTTTTACCAATTACAATGTAAACACATGCTAGAGTATTGGAATCTCTTAGGGAGGGAGGGCTGCTTCTGTATCACAGGTAAGAGAGCTGGTGTCCAGGACGGCCCCAAAGCCTCATTCCTTAGTCAGAAGCAGAATGACAACTTTTGTTAAATCCAACCAGTTGGCCTGCAGGGCTGTGTGGTTCTGAGCAAGCCCTTTCTGCTCAGGTGGCGGCTTCTCTGCAGTCAATGGACACAGTGAGCCACCTTCCTCCAAGGGCCTCGCCCCTAGGCTTCAAGATCAGTGGGCATCTCATAGGTTCTTCCCCTTTCTGACTAATCTAAGTACTTAGTGCCTGTTAGAGAGCATTATTCCAAAAAAGGAATGGTAATGAATGCCATTTCCTTAATAGAAACAGTGCATTATAAGCAAATATCTGAATCAGTTACTTAAGGAATAGGGCCGGAGAACAGACACTTCATTTGGACATGTGGAGGGTTTATGGTATTGCTAACTAAAAAGTGGCCTTTCTTTATCCAGGCAACCACATTCTCAACTGCTTCCTGTGTCCCCAGGCCCAGAGGGAGTCACGTTGCTCACCCAGGGCAGGGAATGACACCTGCCGCCCTCCAGAAAGCCAGTCCAGACCACTGACCCACTTGGCATAGGTGATGACTGTGTCACAAAGAAACAAATCCCCTTCATCTCAATGTGAGCTGGCTTCATGTCTACAGGCAACATTCTTATTTTTGATTACCAATTCTACAAGTCAAGTGGGCCCAAATATTAATAAAGAATCTTATAAAATGTATGTTCCCTGTTTTCCTAATCACTACAACAAAAAACCCAATCCATCAACCATTAAACAAATTAAAAAAATAATTCTTTTCTAATAAAGTTGACATCTAAACTTTATATCTATCAATGTACTACTGGCTTCACATCTACACTAACAGTGCACAGCTTTCTGGCAAACCTCCACTTTGATTTATATCAACTACAATTCTAATTTCTCACTTAGAATGTTAAAGCTATCACTTGTTAAATTCCATACAGCCTCTGCGTTCTCATTAGAACCTCACTGGAAAAGGCCTATGACGTAGTGATGGACGACACAGGATTGCATATTGTCACTTTGCTCTTCGTTTAATGTTTAGAAAATGCCCAGATGTTTTGATGTCCCTGTTTTCTACACAGCAGTTTAGCCTTCAGTACACTGGGGAGCAGCTCCCCCTTCCCCATACCAGTTAATCTGCGGTGCTGTCAAACATGTCACGGCCATGAGTCACTGCCTGCTGCAGGGTTCGCTTAACGCCCAGCAGTGCTCAGGGCAGGCAGCTGCACAGGCAGCCCTGCCCCACAGCCAGCTTTGGCCCACACAGGACTTTATAAATCAATTTCAAGATGATCACAGGGCCTGAGTGAAGGCTTTAATAAAGATAAAAGAAAACAAAAAATTTGTCAAAAACAAATTGGTTGTCTTTCAAGGGGACACCTTTTTAGGTTTTTAATTTTCCTAAGACACTTTCTTTTCTCAAACAACTAGTAGAATTCTCTTCATCTGAACAATCTGGAATTTCTAAAGAATGTTGTTTTTGCATAGTTAATATTTTCACATTTCCCTCCTCTTTGGTCTTTCCCAGTATAATATAATCCTTTGCACCTGCAAAAGCTCCACAGACTGCTGACTGCCAAGATTCCACCACATGATTCTGCCTCCAGGACCAGAGGGCCTATGTTAAAGAGAAAGAAAAAGACAAGTTATTAAATATTTGAATTTATCGCAACCTCCTGTGGGCGAGCCCTAGGGATATGAACTTAAGTGAGAAGCTATTTTGGTGGCATTCCTCACTGATGACATAAGTAATTTTCCCAAGGACTTAACTGCATTCTAAAATAAGACAAAGAAACAGGGGTGGTAGCTATATTAGAGAGCTCAAAGGAAACACTTTTTTGGGAGTATGTATGATATACAACACATATACTTACACATTATCCACATGTGTATAAATAAAAATATGTTTTTCAAAAACTTTTTCTAAAATATATTTTTATTTATATTTCAGAGAGGAAGGAAGAGGGAGAGAGAGATAGAAACATCGATGATGAGAGAGAGTCATTGATAAGCTGCCTCCTGCACATCCCACATTGGGGATCAAGCCCACAACCCGGGCATGTGCCCTGACCGGGAATTGAACCATGACCTCCATGAACCATAGGTCAATGCTAAACTCCATGAACCATAGGTCAATACTAAGTCATGCTGGCCAGGCCAAGACAGTATAACATTGTAAATGTTTCCCATATAATTCTGAACATATAAATATCACAATTCACAAATTAGTCCAGAGCAGCATATGCCAAAATTCTTCGTTGTTTTTTCAAACTTTATCCATGTTGCATGTTTGAAGACTGCTAACTCTGTTAATTACGTATTAAAGTTTGTCAAAAAATTGTTTGTATTATTCATGAAGTTTAGGATTATGCCAAGTCTGAAATTAGGCGAAGGGGTGGCCGGGGCACGGTGCCTTGCTCACCAAGCATTTACAGTCACTTAGCTGAGGCAGCCTGGTCTAATTTCTGAGCACTGATAACACCCCTGTCCTGGAAGCACAGTCAGGGAGGAGATGGTGGCAGAATATGCAGAACTTTATCACACTTCCTTCCAGGGCCAAACTGGAAATAAAACTAAAATGGGAACATTCACCCAGAATTACCAACTGAGGAGGAGGCTTGAATCCAGGAAGGACAGAAAACACCTGGAGACCCGTAGGAAGGGTGAGGTTGAAAAAGGGGCTGACCCAGCTTCCACGGAGCAGGCAGCAAGCAGCAGGCCAAGAGTGAAGAGAGATCGCTCAGCTATGGGAGGGTTTTCTTCCTGAGAAGATTCAGGCCTGAAACCCAGGCTGGGCACCATAGCCCAGAGCACCAGTGTGGAGAACAGCAGCCTAGTAACATCCCCGGTGAAAGGCAGCAGGGCTTCAGGCTGCTGGGGAAAGCAGAGCAGGTCTGGATAAAGCCTCAGGCTTTTTGTTGTTGATTTTTTAACCCAGAGCACAGGATTTTCACTTGCAGCTCCTCACTGGAGGGAGGGAGGGCAGTGCAGACTCAAGGTGCCTAAGGAGAGGCTGGGGTGGAAAGCATTGGGGGGAGACCTGGAATAGCATCAGCTGAGAGTCCTGCATTCAGAAGTACACCCCCAAAATGAAATACACATTTTTCCTGAGAGGTAAAGGCCCCTCCCTGAAGTCATAGATCAGGAAAAGGAAGTTACTCCACCCTAGGTGATACAGCCCGGCCTGCTACACCCTACACCTGGACCTACACAGGAGACAGCAGCAGAAGCCAAGTCTACCAGTTTGAACAGTCTCCAGGAGCATCAGTGACTGGCTTAAGGGTGGTGCCACCCACCCCACTATCCCAAGAACCCAACAGGTGCTTTCCCCCCACAGGAGAGCTGATAGAAACTCCCGGTACCCAGCTGATCCCACTGGACTCTATACGAGGATCTCCACACCCTGAGGGCAGGGAAATCCTCTGGGTCACTCTCACAGGATTAGCTCTGGGACACAAAACACACCCACCACTTCCCCTGAAATCTGAATGGCACCTTCCCCGCATGGGAAACACGGAGTTCTATAATCCTCATTCTGCCTAAAGCCCTTTCCGAAACAGACTTTTGAGTGATTAAGATGGACAGCTGGCTGCTATGTAAAAGCAGGTGTAGGCAGAGACCAGGAAACCAGAAGTTTGCTTTCCCAGCCCTGGCCCCATGCTGCTAACAACCTGGCTTTAGAGTGCAGCTTGGGCCTTCCTGCTGCTGCCAAGTCCTATGGAGACAGACACAAACTCTGGAGCCCTTGAAGCTTCAGAGGTTGCTGAGAGTCAAGGGAAGACAGTTTCTGACCATGGCTAGCACTTAAGTACTTCCCAGGGAAGCCCATACTGGCAGACACAACAGTCAGTTCAGTCATTCTTCTTTTCCGATGGATTCTTATTCATCTATTCCTTTCACATGCTGATATAATTCTTACTAAGTCCCACATAGTTCACAATAGTCAGCTGTGGCACCAGAGAGCAGGATCCAAGGGAGCTCTCATGAGACACTGAAAAAGATTACCTTAATCTTGTTTATCTTTCTTCTTTATTGATTTTCTATTCTTTTAGTCTTTTTGTTTCATATGTCTATTTTTTCTCTTTCCTTTTTCTTACTCTATTTTTCCTTCTGTCTCATGTTTTCCCCCATTTCTTATTTATTCTTCCTCTATTTGTATGTTTTCCTTCCACTATCCTTTATTCTTATTTTCTTTATTTCATTTTTGCAGTTTCAAATTGCTTTTTCTTCCCGTTTTATTCTTGTACTTTTTTCTTCCTTTTCTTCTATCATTCTTGTTCTCTCTTCTCTTTCCTAATTCTCTCTTCTTTTATGGTTACTTTTGTTGCCATTGTAGGGTTGTTTTTTTGGGTGTTTTTGTTTTGTTTCTTTTGCTTCTTGTTTTGATTTGTTCTGTCAGCACCTGCACAACCGCTTGCATTATATAGTTGGTGGTGAGCCTCAGTCAGCCAGACTAAGAGGAGATTGCATCCACAAAAGGAGCAACAACATTGAAAACCCAATTACAATGGAGAGCACAAATAATTCACAATAGGGACACTCCTAGTGCACCCTGATGGGAAATCTGAGACTGCACCACTGGGTCCCACAACACACATACTACGTAAGGCCACCCCATGAAGACTGGGAGGCATAGCAGTTTGATCTAATATGTAGTAACAAATACAAAGGGAAGACAAAAATGGGAAGACAACGAAACCTCCAAATGAAAGAAAAAGAGGGATCACCAGAAAAAGAACTAAAAATGGAAACAAGCAATTTGTCAGATAAAGAATTCACAGTAACGGTTATGAGGTTATTCAAACAACTTAGTGAGAAATCTAAGCAACTTAATTAGAACTATGTGGGACTTAGAACTATACAAGCATGTAAAAGGGATAGATGAATAAGAATCCATCAGAAATGAAGAATGACATAGCTGAAATAAAGAGTTCACTGGAAGGAATCAACACTAGATTAGAAGAAGTGAAGGAGGACCCAAAAAGTGAATTAGAAAACAAGGTAGAAAACACACACACACACACACACACACACACACACACACACACACATACACACACATACACACACACACATTCAGAGCAGCAATTCAGAAAAAAAATTAAAAGCAGGAGGAGAGCCCTAACTGGTTTGGCTCAGTGGATAGAGCATTGGCCTGTGAACTGAAAGGTCCCAGGTTCGATTCCAGTCAAGGGCACATACCCTGGTTGCAGGCATATTCCCCCATAGGAGGTGTGCAGGAGGCAGATGAATCAGTGTCTCTCTCATTGATGTTTCTCTCTATCCCTCTCCCTTCCTCTCTATAAAAAATCAATAAAATATATTAAAAAAATAAAAGCAGGAAAAGAGTTTAAAAGAGCTTTGGAATAATATAAAACGTAACAACATCTGCATCATAAGGGTGCCAGAAAAGAAGAATATGAGCAAGGAATAGAGAACCTGTTTGAAGAAATAATGACAGAAAATTTCCCTGACTAGGTGAAGAAAAAGTTAAGCAAATCCAGGAAACACCGAGAGTCCCAATCAAAATCAACCCCAAAACACTCTCTCTCTCTCTCTCTCTCTCTCTCTCTCTCTCTCACACACACACACACACACACACACACACACGTTAATTAAAATGTTAAATGTTAAAAACAAAGAAAGAATCTTAAAGGCAAGAGATAAGAGTTCTATACAAGGGAGCTCCCACTAGATTTCTCAACAGAAACCTATAAATATTTAAACAAAAGGAGGCTAAATAGTATCTTATTAAATGAGTTACCTATAAGATCTAAGGAAGATTAAAAACTTTCAGGAAACAAATGAAAATGAACACATAACAATTCCAAAACTATGGGACACAATGAAAGCAGTCCTAAGAGGGAAGTTCATAATACCTCAGGCCTACATAAAAATAAAAGACAAAAACAAAACAAAAAACAAACAAGCCACAAAAAATAACAAGAGAAATTTCTAATAAATTATGTAACCCTACAACTTAAAGAAATATATAGATGAGGGTGGGGAGAGACACAAGAAAAGCCCAGAGTAAATAAAAGGAAGGAAATAATAAAGATCAGAGTGGAAATAAATTACACAGAGACTAAAAAAAGCAAAACAAAAATCAATGAAACCATTGATAAGATAAACAAGATTTAGAAAAAGATAAACAAGACTGATGAACATTTCACTAGACTCATGAAGAAACAAAGAGAGAGGATCCAAATAAATAAGATCAGAAACAAAAGAGGTGAAGTAACAACAGACACCACAGAAATACAAAGGGTGGTAAGAAAATACTATGAACAACTATATGCCAACAAGCTGGACAAAGTGGATGAAATGGACAAATTCCTAGAAAATACAATCTCCCAAACCTGAATTAGGAGGAATAAGAAAACCAGATTAGGCCAATAACAACATATGAAACAGGAGCAGTAATCGAAAAACTCCCAGCAACCAAAAACCCTAGTCCAGATGGCTTCATAGGGGAGTTTTACCAAACATTCACAGAAGAACGAATACTTATACTCTTCAAACTATTCCAAACAATCCAAGAGGAAGGAACAATTTCAAATTCTTTATGAGGCCAGCATTATCCTAATTCCAAAACCAGATAAAGGCATTACATAGAAAGTACAGGCCAATATCCCTGATGAACACAGATGCTAAAGTCCTCAACGAAATATTAGCAAATCAGATCCAGCAATATATTAAAAAGGTCATACACCATGATCAAGTGAAATTTATTCTAGAGATGGAAGGCTGGTACAATATTCACAAATCAATAAAAAAATTGAAACAAAAATTCAAATAAACAGATTGAAACAAAAATCACATGATCATATTAATAAATGCAGAAAAAGCATTTGACAAAACCCACACCCATTTTTGATAAAAATTCTCAGCAAAGTGGGAATAGAGGAATCATGCTTCAACATAATAAAGGCCATGGATGACAAACCTACAGCCAACATCATACTCAATGAGCAAAAACTAAAACCAATTCCCCTAAGAACAGAAACAAAACAGGGATATTCGCTTTCAACACTTTTATTCAACATTAGAGGCCCAGTGCATACAATTCGTGCACTAGGGGATGTGTGGGAGGGGAGTCCCTCAGACCGGCCTGTGCTGTCTCCCAGTCCAGGACCCCTTGGGGGATGTCCACCTGTTGGCTTTGGCCCACTCCCCCAGGGATCAGGCCTAAGCCAGCAGTCAGACATCCTTCTCACAGTCTGGGACCTCTTGCTCCTTACCGCCTGCCTGCAGTGGAGGTAGGAAAGACTGCCAACACCGCTGCTGTGCTTGCCAGCCGTGAGCCCAGCTACTGGCTGAGAGGCATGCCCCCTGTGGGAGCGCACTGACCACCAGGGGGCATCTCCTGCTTAAGTGTCTGCCCACTAGTGGTCAGTGTGCATCATAACGACTGGTCATTCCACTGTATGGTTGATTTGCATATAAGCCTTTTATTAGATAGGTAGTACTAGAAGTGCTAGCATAGTGATCAGACAAGAAGAAATAAAAGGCATCCAAATTGGAAAGGGGGACTTAAAACTGTCATTAGTCACAGCTGACATGATACTGAACAGAAAAACCTAAAGCCTCTGCCAAAAAACTACAAGATTTTATAAATAAATTCAGCAATATAGCAAAATTAACTCAGAAATAGATTGCATTTTTATACACCAATAATGAATTATCAGGAAGAGAAACTAAAACAGCAATCTCATTTACCATTGCAACAAAAAAAATTAAGATACTGAAGAATAAACTTAACCAATGTGGTAAAAAAACCTATAGTTGGCAAACTAGAGAATGTTGAAAAAAGGATAAAAGAAGATATAAACAAGTGGAAGAATATACCATGTTCATGGATCAGTAGAATTCATATTATTAAAATGTCCCCATACTACTCAAAGCAACCTATAAATTCAATATAATCTCTATTAAAATACCAACAGCATATTTCACAGATCTAGAACAAATACTCCAAAAATTTATATGGAACCAAAAAAGACCCCGAATAGTCATAGCAATCTTAAGAAAGAACAACAAAGTTGGAGGGATCACAATACTGGATATAAAACTATACTACAAAGCCATTGTGGTAAACACTCTGGTACTGGCACAAGAACAGGCATTCAGAGCAAAGGAAAAGAACAGAGAACCCAGAAATCAGCCCAAGGCATATGCTCAATTAATATTTGATAAAAGATGCAAGAAAATATAATGGAGTAAAGACAATAAACTGTATTCAAATATTTGGATAAGTACATGCAAAAAAATGATAGAACTTACACCCTACACAAAAATAAACTCAAAATGGGTAAAAGACTTAAATATAAGCCATGAATTCAGGAAGAAAACATAGGCAGCAAAATATTAGACAACTCACATAGCATAATTTTCACTGATGCAATGCCTAGGTCAAGAGAAACCAAGAAAAAAAAAATAAACAAATGGGACTACATAAAACTAAAAAGTTTCTTCATAGCAAAAGAAACCATCACAAAATAAAAAAGGAATCCGCTGTATGGGAGAACATAGTTGTCAATGATACATCTGATAAGGGGTTAATTTCCAAAATATATAACGTACTCATACAATTTAACAAAAAGAAGACAATTCAATTAAAAATTGGGCAGAGGACCTAAATGGACACTTCTGTAAAGAGGACATACCAATGGTCAAGAGACATGAAAAAATGCTCAACATAGCTAATCATCAGAGAGATACAAATTAAAATTACAATGAGGTACCACTTCACACCTGCCAGAATGGCTACCACCAATAAATCAACAAACAACAAAGAAGAGTGAGGCTGCTGGAGAGGTTGTGGAGAAAAAGAAACCCTAATTCACTGCTGGTGGGAATGCATATCAGTACAATCACTATGGAAAACAAGGTGGCATTTCCTCAAAAAATTAAAAATGGAATTGCCTATGCCCAGTAGGGAGGCGTGCAGGAGACAGCCAACTGATGATTCTCTCTCATCATTGATGTTTCTATATCTCTCTCCCTCTCTGAAATCAATAAAACTATATTTTAAAAAAATGGAATTGCCATTTGACCCAGTGATCCTACTTTTAGGGATATACCCTTAGAAGCCTGAAACACCAATCAGAAAGAAAATATGTACCCCTATGTTTATAGGAGCATTGTTTACAACTAGAGGCCCAGTGCAGGGATTGGTACATATTGAAAGGAAATTAATTAGAAGGTCGCCGGTGGGGTGGGATTTGGGTGAGACAGGCTGGACATGCCCTGGAGCCAACCTCCCGCAGTTCCTCCCTGGCCAGCTGCACCTGGGCCAGCACCAGAGCTAAAACGGCATCTGTGGAATGACCAGGATCCCTCTGGCAGGTGAAGGTTCCTGGGACTGGCCTGCGGGGATCCAGCCAAAACTGGAAGTCCAATATTCCCCAAGGAGTCCCACAGTGTGAGAGGGCACTCTGCAAAGTTACTGTGGATTGCCAGTTCCTGTGCTGAGTGCCTGCACCCTGGTGGTCAGTGGGCATCATACTTACTAGCCAGTCACTTAGCCTTTTATATACATACTAGAGGCTTGGTGAATGAATTTCATGAATGGGGGGGCGTATCCTTCAGCCCAGCCTGCTCCCTCTCCAATCTGGGACCCCTTGAGGGCAGTCAGACATCCCTCTCACAATCCAGGACTGCTGGCACCCAACTGCTCACCTGCCTGCCTTCCTGATTGCCTGAAATTGCTTCTGCCTGCCAGTCTGATCACCCCCTAACCACTCCCCTGCCAGCCTGATTGATACCTATCTACTCCCCTGCCAGCCTGTTTGCCCCTAACTGCCCTACCCTGTGGGCCTGGTCACCCCCAACTGCCCTTCCCTCCAGGCCCAGTCACCCCTAACTTCCCTCCTCTGCAGGCTTGATCACCCCCAACTGCCCTCCCCTACAGGCCATCTTGTGGTAGCCATCTTATGTCCACATGGAGGCAGGATCTTGTTGACCACATGGGGCAGTCATCTTGTGTATTGGAGTGATGGTCAATCTGCATATTACTCTTTTATTAGAGAGGATAGAGACCTGGTGCATGGGTGGGAGCCAGCTGGTTTGCCCTGAAGGGTGTCCTGGATCAGGGTGAGTGTTCACTAGGGGCATGGGGTGGCCTGGGCGAGGGGTCTGTGGTGGTTTGCAGGCTGGCCACATACCGCAGCCACCCAAGTGGAGACTCTGGTATCTGGGATTTATTTATCTTCTACAATTAAAACTCTGTAGCCTGGAGCGGAGTCAAGCCTTCTGCTTGCACAGCCATTGAAACTTTGTTGTCTTAAACATTGGCCAGGGTGTGTGGAAAGCTTGGCTTCCTCCATCACTAGGGGAAACCCAAACCTCCCTCCTGCTCTCTCTGTGGCAGTAGCCATCTTGGTTGGGTTAATTTGCATACTTGCTCTGATTGGTGGGCATGGCTTGTACAAAGGTACGGTCAATTTGCATACTACTCTTTTATTAGATAGGATATAGCTAAGATCTGGAAACAACCCTACTGCCCGTCAATAGATGAGTGGGTAAAAACGGTATTGTACATTTACACCATGGAATATTACGCAGATGTAAAAAAGAAGGATCTCTTACCCTTTGAGACAACATTGAGGGTCCTAGAGAGTATTATACTAAGTGAAATAAACCAGTCAGAGAAAGACAAATATTACATGATCTCATTTATATGTGGAATCTAATGAACAAAATAAACTGACAAACAAAATAGATCTGAAGACTTGGAAGCATACAACAGAAAGAGGGAAAGTGGGGGCAGGAAAGGAGTGGAGGGTGGAGGGTGAGAAGAAATTACCTAAAGATCTTATATGCTTACATGCATAATTCATTGACACAGACAATAGTGTGGTGAAGGCCATAGGAGGGGGAGGGAGCAGTGTGAAAGGAGTCAAAGGGGGAGAAAAAAAGGACATATCTGTAATACTTTCAATAATAAAGATAATTTTTTAAAAATCCCACACTCCTCACAATGACCCTAAGAGTTGGGTCCTGATATTATCTATCTCTCACCTGGTCTTTCTAATAGCAGAGCCTGTTCTCTTTCTTTTTAGTTTTACTGAGATATAAATAATATCCAATAAAATACACATTTAAAGTGTGCCATCTGACAAGTTTTGACAAATGCATACATGTGCAAGCAATGCCACAATCAAGAAAGTGAACCTATTCATCACCTGAGTTTTCTGTGACCTTGTCATTCCTTGTCAGTCCCTAAACAAACAGATCTGTCACTCTTGATTAGTTTGCTTTACCTAGAATTTTATATAAATGACTCATACATTCATTTTTGAAAAACTGGATTTTTTTCCTTCAGAATTGTATGAGTTACCTACATTATTGTGGATATCAATAGTTAATTCCCTTTTAGTTATTAATGTTTCATGGTGTAGATGTATCATTTATTTATGTATTCATCTGTTCATGAGCATTTATGTTTTTCCAGTTTTTTGTTATTACAAATAAAGCTGCTATGAACATTTAGACATATGTCTTTATATGGACACATAACTTCATTTCACTTGTGGAAAGGTAAGTGGGAAATAGTTGGATCACACGGTAGACATATGTTTAACTTAAACTACCAAACTATTTTTCAAACCAGTTGTACCGGTTTACATTCTAACCAGATCCAGTTACTCCACCTCCTTACAAACACTTGGCATGTCAGTATTTTTTTAATTTTTATCATCCTGATTGGTGTGTAGTAGTATTTCATTGTGCTTTTAATTTGTATTTTCCTAATGACTAAGGATGTTGAGGGTTTTTAAATATACTTTTTTCTATCCATGTATTTTCTTTAATCTCTGTTCAAATGTTTTGTACATTTTTATTGGGTTATCTGTTTTCTTAATTATTAAGTTTTGAGAGTTTTTATATATTCTAGATAAAAATCACTTGCAAATATTGCTTCCTATCTGTGGTTGGTCTTTTCATTCTCTTAACAACATCTATCAAAAAATAAAATTATTTAATTTTGGTGAAGACCAAATTATTCTTTTACATATTTTGCTTTTGATGACATATCCAAGAAATCTTTGCCTAACTCAGGCCACAAAGATTTTTTCACCTGTTTTTTTTCCAGAAATGTTCTGTCTTTAGGTTTTACATTTAGATCACCCATTTTGAGTTAATTTTTCTGTATGTTGCAATATATGGACTAAAGTTCTTTTTTTTTACATATGGGTATTTACTTGTTCCAGTAAATGGAAAAGACTCCTTTCTTCAATGAACTGCCTTCTCACTTTTATAAAAAATCAATTGTTTGGGTCTATTTCTGGACACTCTATTTTGCGGTAATCCACATATCTATCTTGATATCACTGTGATACTTTCTTGACTACTACTGCTCTATAATAAATCTTAAGAACAGTTGTGTTAGTTCTCCAACTCCAGTCTTTTTTAAAGTTGCTCCGACTATTCTAGGTTCTTTGTACTTTCGTATGAATTTTAGAATCAGTTTATCAGTTTCTACAAAACATCCTGCTGGTATTTTCATATGACTTGCACTGGATCTGTAAATCATTTTGGAGAATATGGAGGTGTTAACAATATTGAACTTTCTGACCCATAAAACATGGTAGTTTTCTCCACTTACTTAAGCAGCCATCATTTTCTCTCAACAGGGTTTTGTAGTTTTCAGTATATAAGTCTTGGGTTGGATTTGTCAGATTTATCTTTTAAGTATTTCATGTTTTGATGAGACTGCAGTAGTTTTAGTTTCTGTTTGTTGCTAATACCTTGTAGCCAGCAACACTGCTAAAATTACCAGCTCTCATAGGTCTTTATAGATCTCATCAAATTTTCTGTATCAATGATCATATTGTCTATGAATAAAGATAGCTTTTCTTTCCAATTGGATTATTGCCTTTTGCTTCTTTTTCTTACCTTTTTGCACTGGGTGGTATGAATTGCAATAATTAAGACAATTACCAGAAAAAGACTCTTAAATATATTAATTATAATGATTAGAATAGTCTAATGACCTACTGATGATGGCATAATATTTTTATGAATGATCAAATATACCACAACTGAAAGAAGGAAAATAACATTGGTACTAACTTCCTACTCTCAATAATTTCCTATTGAAAATATATCTGTAGAGGGTTGCTACAGAAATGGACATGTAGGGCTCTATTTATTTTGTCAACTTGAACAACTTTCTTTTTTGCATGTAATTTGCTGGTCCTATTTTATTTATTTATTTTTTACTCTTGGACCCCTTTCACCAATTACTCCCAACCCTCATCCCATGCCTCTGGCAACCACCAATCTCTTCTCTGTATTTATGAGCTTCAGTTTTGTTTTGTTTTTAAGATTTACACATATAAGAGAGATCAGACAGTATTTATCTGACTTACTTCACTTAGCATAATGCCCTCGAGGTCCATCCATGTTGTCACAAAAGCCAAGATTTCATTCTATTTAATGGCTGAATAATATTCAATCATAAACACACACACAATTTTTTTATCCATTCATCCACAGATGGACACTTAGGTTGTTTCCATATCTTAGATACTGTAAATAAAGCTACAATGAACACAGGTGCAGATATCCTTTTGAGTTAAGTTTTTTTCATTTGTTTTTCTTTTGTATAAAAACCCAGAAAGGGAATTGCTGGATCACATGGTAGTTCTATTTTGAATTTTTGAACTTCCAGACCATTTTCCATAGTGGCTACACCAATTTATACTCTCACCAACAGTGCATAAGGGCACCCTTTTCTCTATATACTTGCCAGAACAAGTTATTTCTTGTTGTTGTTATTTTTTATATTTCTTATATCTATACTTATAATAAGGTGATATACAAATTGGATGGGATGCCATCACATAACAACCAATTAGCAAGAGGGCAGGGCAGTGAGTTAGTTACCTGTAGCAGAGAGCTACAGG
The DNA here is from genome assembly GCA_011751065.1 of Lasiurus cinereus. Lineage (NCBI taxonomy): Eukaryota > Metazoa > Chordata > Mammalia > Chiroptera > Vespertilionidae > Lasiurus > Lasiurus cinereus. The sequence continues at coordinate 6,191,416 of JAAGEH010000020.1, forward strand.
AGGGCGGGGCAAAATTAGAGAGCTACAGGAGGGCAGGGGTGGAGAGCTACAGGAGAGTGGGGCAGGGGTAGAGAGCTACAGGAGGGCGGGGCAGTGAGCTACCTGCACTGGAGAGCTATGAGTGGCTGTGGGCGGGGTGGCCAGCTGAGGCAAGCGGCAGTGAGCTACTCGCGCACAGATTCGTGCACAAGGCCATTAGTTGTTTATAATAGTTTTCCTAACCAGTGTGAGATGACATCTCATTCTGGGTTTGATTTTCATTTCCCTGGTTAAAGATGTTGAGCATCTTTTCATGTAAATGTTGGCCATCTGTGAGTCTTTGGAAAAATGTTTCTAAAGATCTTTTGCCTAATTTTAAATTGGATTATTTGGGGGTATTTTGCTATTGAGATGTGTGAGCTATGTATTTTGGACATTAGTCCCTTATCGGATATGTGACTTGCAAACATTTTCCCCATTCAGGATGTTGTCTTTCCATTTTGTTAGTTCCCTTTTCTGTGCAGATTCTTAGTGTGATGCAATCTTACTTATTTACTGTTGCTTTCACTTCTGGTATGAGAGTCAATATATCATTACCAAGACCAATGCCAAGGAGATGACTGCCTGTTTCTTCTGGGAGTTTTATGGTTTTCAATCTTACTTCAAGTCTTTTAATCCATTTTAAGTTCCTTTTTGTGTATTGTGTAAGAGAGTGGTCAAGTTTCAGTCTTCTGCATGTGGCTGTCCAGTTTTCTCAGTACTATTTATTGAAAAGCCCGTCCTTTGCCAATTGCAATGTCTCAGCTCCTTTGTCGTAACAACTGACTACATATGTGTGGGTTTATTAATGGGCTGTCTGTTCTGTTCCACTGACCTATGTGTCTGTTTTTACACCAATACCAGAAACAACTTTTCTTAAGTACTAGATACCTAGCTATGTACTAGTACACTACCTAACAAATCAGATATACAACAATGTGTGGTGTTAGCCTTGAGCATTTTCTTCCCCTTAACTGATGAGAATGGTTGCTTGAAAGGTGTATTTATTAAATTCACTGAACTAAGAGCGCAGCTATAAAATAGATATTTTTAAAGTTAAAAACAGGTTTCTAAAGATAGTCTTGCCATTAAGTGTAGTACTTGGTATTTTTTAGTAAATGCATGTATTTGTGCTTCCATAGCAAACATTTTCTCCAGAGGTCTATAAGTTCTGGAGACAGCACGAGAAACAAGACATGGAGCAGCCTCTGTCTATGCTTGAAAATTATACTAATAAATATCTTAAAAACAAAACCCAAAAAACTCTCTAGAACAAAATGGTTTAGAATCAAGTGAGAAACTTCAGTGGCAAACACAGAGCTTGATAAAAATAACGACTATAACAGTAACCACAATAAACACTTACATAGAACTAAACACTTTATATACATTGAAACAGACTCAGATGGCCGAAGACAAAGTTCAAAAACAGAACTCTATAGATAAGCTTAATTTCCCACTATCACCTGCCAAAATAATTCAGTCAAAGAACATTAAAAAAAATCATTTTATATTTGAAAATGATACTAATAAATATCTTAAAAACAAAACCCAAAAACCTCTCTAGAACAAAATGATTTAGAATCAAGTGAGAAACTTCAGTGGCAAACACAGAGCTTGATAAAAATAACGACTATAACAGTAACCACAATAAACACTTACATAGAACTAAACACTTTATATACATTGACTCATGCATTCCTAATCACAATCTGCTGAGGTCTGTGCCATTTTATCCTCATTTTACAGACAGGAAGTTGAGGCTTAGAGAAAGTGAAGCATAGTGAACAGCAGAATTGGGGTCTGAATAAGATAGCTTATAAAAATACTTAGACTTGAATCTGTAAGTTATAGTTATCTTGATAGACACTTTAATTACACTTTGAACCATAATTTTTACCTGAATATTACTAAAATATTCGAGTGGGAGAACAAATTATGTCAATGCCTAAAACAACTAGCTTTAAATAGTATGAGTTTGTGTTGCTGTTTTTCTCTTGGAATTGTCCAAGTACAGAAACTCTGGAAAATACATTGAGACCAAGATAAAAAGATGAATGTTATGTACAAATTATTCATTTGGGAACAACTTTAAATTCATTAAACACCACCACCAATAACAACAAGATAAATGAATTTACTATATATAATTCTGTATTTTGAAATCACACATTTGCCCACATATGTGGAGGGTCTAGAGCAGGGTTCTCAACCTGTGGGTCGTAGCCTGTTTTCTGATGGTCTTAGGCTCTACAGCAGTGACCCACAGGTTGAGAACCACTAGCAGGATCTCCTAAGACCATCAGAAAACACAGATATTTACATTACGATTCACCACAACACGAGGAGCTGTATTAAATGGTCGCAGCATTAGAAAGGTTAAGAACCACTGGTCTAGAGGATTGTGATTAAAAAAAATGGCTTGGGAGACAAGAAAGGTTACTCACTGGAATTGTAAATATTGTTTATGACTTCAAATAATTTAAGACTAGATTAGAAAATGTAATAAAAATATAGTGTAGGCAACGATATCAGTGATTATTATTGACAATATCAGTTACCATTTGCCGAGTAACGAGCACATGCCAAACACTATGCTAAAGCACTTATATTTCTCATTTAATTGTTGAAAGTGTGTACCATTATCACAAACACAGGTGTGGGCAGGTGCTAAGAGGTGTTAAGAAACTGCCTGAGGTCACAGAGAGTAAGCAGGGGAGCTGGAGCTGGTGTTCGGTTTCTCCCAAAGCCAACGGCCTTGTAGACAGAATGGTATACATGCCACATTCTAATATTCCTCACTATACCCAGCTCCCCTGCATTGCAGCTCCATTATAATGCAGGTTAGTAAACAAAATATTTTGATGTCAATAAAAGTTGTTTTAGAAAGGTGGGTTTATATTGGAGAATTTTTAAAGGCCTATTTGAACACCAGAGATTTTTAAATTGCAATAATTTCTCAACCTAAGTATTTCTATTGCCAAAGAGGTCTAATGATCATTCATGTAGAGGCAGATAAATAACCAGAAGACTTGGAGGTGAGACACGGAGAGTGTGTCCACCTGTGAAGAATCATATGATGGAAGTTAGCACCAAAAAAATGTAAGAATAAAAAAACAGGTGGGCGTATTATTTATCCCAAGTCAATGCCCTGTTTCCTTTCTCTTTTCAACTAAAAAATAAAATTTTGGGTGAGCCCATGAGCTTGTGTTTGTATCTCATATTAAAGAGAAATGTTAAGTGCAATAATGAGGTTGGCAGTTAGTTCTTAATTTTGCTTCTGTGTTGTTTTTTATTTCATTTTTTCTCTCTTGACTGGGAATGTCAACTACTAAGTGACAACAGTCAAGGATAATCCTGGCTGAGCTGCAAGCCCCCAGCCCTGACAGAGCCTGCTCCGTACTCACCTGTCCTCAGCACTGCCTGTGTCTGGTTCATAGCTTAGTTCCTATGGTTTTGCTTAAGTTTTCTTAGCATAGGTTGACTAGAAAATATTCCTAAGGAGCTCATAAATACAGAAAATTACATTTCAAAATAAGTTTAAACTTACATAAACATTGCAAAAATAGTACAGTCCCATGGACCTTCCACACAGTTGCCCCTAATGTTGACATCTTATATAACTACTATAGGCTCGATGCATGCAATTTGTGCAAGGAGCTCAGCCCTCACAGCCCTGGCTTCGTCCAGAAGGTCATTCAGCTGTCCAGTCTAATTAGCATACTATGCTTTTATTATTATAGATAGTACTGTACAGTTATCAAAACAGGAGATTAAAGTGGGTACTGTTCTAAGCTACAGACCTTAGGTGAATTGCACCACACCACTTTTTTAAGCCTGTAAGGTATGTGATTTTGAAACACCAGCCTGTTTTTTTCAATTAAGGATATTCCTATTACTCATCAGGATACTGTGAGACCAAATCCTGACGACTCAGTGTTCTCACTACAAAAACAACCAGGGCCTTCTAATTTCTGCACTCACTGCTCAGGCCTATCAGAGGGAGAATAGCAGGATGCAATTTGGCTGCCCTGACCCCCAGGTAACAGCTGTTAGCCCAGCATTCACTCAGAGGACTGAGAGCACACCCCAAGCACAATGCCACAAAATAGCCAGGAGGCCAAGGCTGTGTTGGGTGTTTTCTAAAGTATAGCATAAAGAAAAGGCTCTGTCTTCACTTTAAAACACCCACTCAAATGTGGATTATTATCTTATGTGCAAATAACTTTAAAAATATGTATTTGGGCTTTAGTGCAGGAAAACTTAAATTTAGAACTTCTTCAACTGCTGTATTCAAAAGTAGTTATGTATTACCATTTTTAAGACGATGAAGCTTACCAAATGCTTTGCATAAGACAAGGAGAGGTACAGGTACAGAATCATCTACTCAATTCCAACTGCATGACATCAGATGATACTTTAGTTAAGACAACAGAAGAGAATGCCCTGTGGAGGTCTCCCTGCTGTCAGCCTACCTCAGAATCTCATAGCACGCTGCAGACAGCAGGCAATGCCATGCGCACAAACCCCACATACTGGGGCCCTGTCCTGTGGCTTCTGCATAGACTTTAAAAGGCAAAGCAACATTTGCCTAAAGTTTTATCTTCAATTCAGTGGATGCCCTCTCTGTGAAGTGCTCATATACTAATATATTTTAAAAAGAGATTTCTGAAGCAAGTTTTAAGCTGAAAGACAATGAAACTGTCATCTGTGCCAGCCCTAGCAATATAATTTAGTGCTGAAAGGCTAAAATCGATTCTCCTATAGAAATCATTTCTGTAATTAAAATCAGATATACCTAACTGATAATTACAGATCATTTAAAATACACAGGCTTATTTTGGTTATAATGGCAACTGGATCGAAACTATTCTGAGATATAAACAGAAAATTTCATTTCAACTACAAGTTACATAACAGCAACTTTGTGTGGGTTAATTTGTACTTTTTTTGTTGTTGATGTTAAACTGCATGTTGGTTTAATACTTGCCTTCTAAGTAAGTAAGGTGGAAACGATAATGAGAATTTATAAGAACATCTTAATGAATGACTGCTGGTAATTAAAGGAAGATTTCATTTATTATTCTTGAGAAAAAGCAAGATGAGTTCAAATGCTGAGTCTGCTCAGTAATACTTAGATTTTATAGTTAAAAGCAATATTTTGGGGGACATGTGGCCAGGTTTATAGGATGGGCATTTATTTTGATTAGGGGTTCTCTGAGTTTCCTGGATCTATGGTTTGATGTCTTATTAGTTTGGGTTAGGGACAAAAGATCCCATTTATGTTAACAATATAAATATTTCACTGAGTAACAGTTACAATGAAATTAATTATTATAATTTATATTCATGATGTTGGTTGTGAATCAACAAAAAAAGGTGTGATTACTTTTAATACTTTTGCCTGCAAAGGTATACCTAGCTTGCTAAGTTTAAGTACAGAACAATCTTCTTTTTTTTAAATATATTTTATTGATTTTTTGCAGAGATGAAGAAAGAGGGATAGAGAGTCAGAAACATCGATGACAGAGAGATATCAATCAACTGCCTTCTGCACGCCCTCTACTGGAGACGTGCCCGCAACCAAGGTACACGCCCCTGACTGGAATCGAACCTGGTACCTTCCAGTCCGCAGACCCACGCTCTATTCACTGAGCCAAACCAGTTCCAACCAGAACAATCTTCTTAAGAGTTTTAATAAAAAATGGTTAAAATGAAAGAATTGAGGGATTTACACTGACAACTCCCATTTATCTAGAAACAAATACACTGATAAGCCTCTATCCTCAACGGCACCAAAACATATAAATAGTGATCCCCTTGTTCTTGCTGACCTTCCCAAGCTCTGTCGTCCTGACTCCAGGAGAGACACTCCTCCCCCAGGCCTTGCAGCATCTTCTACACGAAGAGGGCATGAACCCTGCAATGCACATGGTGCCAGTAATTTCACCCTGTGTGAACAAGGAGGGAAGACAGGGCCTAGCCAAGCATCATGATCCCAGCGTTCACTCTTGGCTCCCAGAGTGGTAAATGGGCTTCCTCAAGGACTCCGCTTAGGGGGACAGCAGGCTCCCTCGTGAGCTGTGCTGAGATGCCAGGTTGTGTTCGGCTCAGCTGCAGGGAGTGAGGGCTATAATCACGGTGCTGTCTGCCAAGACAGTGAGCCAGAGCCACACCAATGCTATCATGCCGCATACTTAAACAAAACATGTTAAACACCAAAATGCTCACGAATAACCAGGAAGCAAGTCTAAAGGGCAAGTAAAAATAAAGCTAAATCCCTTTCCACATTTTTCAAAGGAGGTTACATAATATGAATAAAAATAATGAGTCCCTTGAAATAAAATATCAGCAGGATTTTAAATCAACAAAGGAACTGGGAATCATTATAGGCTTTCAAGGTGCTTTTCAATATACACTTACGTTTCATAATCGAATTAAACTTAGGTGGCCAACTCTCTCTTCTGTCACACTTTGTTTCACCAAAAAGTCAGTATGTCTCACTGCGGGAATCCTCTGATTAATCACATTTATCTCATTTAGACACAAACTTGCATAAGTGGGAAAGAAATGCTTAAAAGAAAGAAGACAAATGAGGAAAAAAGACAAAGACAAAAAAGTGCTTTTCATTGTTTTTTGAACAGGGACCCTAACCCACTGCCCTCCAAGCGGCAGCATCCTAACCTTCAGCTGAAATTAACAGAACCTGCAAGGAACTGATGGCATCCTGGCTGGCTGCACCCCGAGGCTCCATGCAAGTGGCATGGAAGCTCATAGGTATGAATGTGGAGCTGGAGAGGAAGCAGCACAGAAGCCACTGGCTTCCCATGCATCTCCCCCAGGCCTTGGCTCTCATGATGCTCCTCCTTCTTTTTCACCACCTGTTTTTATTACCACCTGTCTTTTCCTTTTTTAACTGGCAAAACTATCAAATGCAAGAATATTCTAAACATTTTGTTTACTGATTGAGTCTGACCTAAAAGGAGGAATTTTATATCCTTCCAGTTCTCACATTTCTTATATGGATCTTTCTCTTTCGACAGCCCTGGAAACAGGAAAATTTTACCTATTATTTTTATAAATTGAATGAAAGGACACTGTGGGACTCTAATTCCTTTTCCTTTTGCATAAAGTGCCCCATATTTTCCAGGATGCAAATTAAGAAGTCAAATGTTCTTGTAGTTTTTGAATTGTTAAAAGATGTGGCTTCATTATGTGATTTTGCTAAGACCTTAAGCAGCATCTGAGACTCTGACTTCACTGGTGATCTGGACACATAATAAATTCTTTTCTCCTATTTTCAATTATTTTAAATAAGTTATATTTAATTTAGGGCACAGCTTAGTGAGGTGAAAATCACACAAACATTTTTGCTCATTTCCTTCTCAACCTTTCATACACCTTTATAGGGACCTGTGCCCTGACCAAACCTGTCTGTGCAGACACCAGATTCTCTTAGTCTCTTGTGTGTGTGTCTCTGGAGACTGAGCACCCAGCAAACTAAGCCTTGGTCATATTAGTAAAGGTTGGGAGAATTTTGTTGTGGATGGGATGGTGAGTGACATTTTAACAATAAAATAGGAATCAACAATAAACAAGCTATTTACACTTCAACTTGAAAACATAGCTTTTATAAGGTATTGGCCTTTAAAAATATTTGTAAAATGGAAATAAAAAATCTAATTATTTTATACTCTGTACTATAATTGAAATGATAACCCACCAGCCCCTGATTTCTATTGCAAAACTATGATTTTATCTTAGGAAATCATCAGCACAATATTAATCTTACATGACCAAACTGGTTTTACTTTCATTTTGCTTCAAAGTTGGATCTGAGCTTAAAAGCCTGGATTTTATTAGTTACTGCTTTGCAAATTTGTAACACCTCGTGGCTAGAAGCAAAACTATTTAGGCCTAATAGCATCCTTATCAACCCTTTACACTGTACTGTCCACTGATTTTGAATACCTAGAAAATAGAAAAAAAAAGTGACATTCTACAAGAAATTTTATATCCATTCAAAATATGCTTATTGTTTATGTAAAGCTCAGTAAGAGTAAACCTCTATGCTATAGTTTTGAATATACTTCTAAAAGAAACTAATTAGAAATGAAACAGTGTCTACACTTATCCAACTTTGCATTGAACTTGAAAAAGAATGTAACCTTCAAACAATGAGTAAATAGTTATAAACCCTGCTGTGTAGAAGACAGCCCTAAGGAATGTAAACATAAATATAAACAATCAGAAGACAAAGCTCCTTCCTCCAAGAAGCAAAGATTCACGAGGAATTAACAAAACATGTGGAAGAATGTGGTTTGGCTCCATTCACACCATAAACTCTCTGCTGCCCGTGGGAGGTCAGGAGAGCTGGCTTGCGCAGCGAACACTCCAGTCCCTGCCCACGTGCCACAGGACCAGGTGGTTTGGGAGAGCCTGTCTGAGAAACTCGTGGCCCCCGTTTTTAAGCTTTATATCATCAAGTTAAGAAATCAACACAATTTGCAGAAATACCCTAAATAAGCTAATGTGATACAATTTGAGCTCAACTTTTTAGCAAAATTTCGACACATGAAACAGCAAAAACGTTATTAAAAACATTATTATCATGCACTATGTGCAGAGTTAGGAGTAAAATGATTCAGAACATCAACTCTGGAGTCAGACTGCCTGGTTCAAATCTTGGATGTACCCCTTAATATTTAATATCCTGTAGCCTTGGGCAAGGCACTCAAATTCTTCTTCTATTTCTGCTACAACATGAAGACAAATAGTACCTGCCTCATAGAACTGCCGTAAGGATCAATAGGAGCCGACCCATGGAGAGTGGTTATCACAGTACCTGGCACACTGCAATTTTGAGAAACGTTAGGTATTCTAGTTGTTTTTATGACTACGGATATCACTGACAATATTAACATAGTAAAAGGGTGCTGGACAGGAAACCGAGGACTTTGACTATTAGATAAAAGACAAGCTCTCTGGACCAGTTTCCTTGTTTAGTGGGGATAACAGCAACGCTGAGCTCCCTGGGTTGTGTGTGATGTGAATGAAGTGCTAATGAATGTACAATTGATCCTTGAACATGGGTTTGGACTGTGGAGGACCACTGATACGAAGATTTTTGTTAAAAGAAATATATTTTTATTGATTTCAGAGAGGAAGGGAGAGAGAGGTAGAACATCAATGATGAGAGAAAATCATTGAAGCTGCCTACTGAGGACAAAACCCACAATCCAGGCATGTGCCCTGACTGGGAATTGAACCATGACCTCCTGGTTCACAGGTCAGTGTTCAATCACTGAGCCACACTAGTCAGGCTATGTGGATTTTTATAATATACAGTTGACCCTCTGTACCCTTGGATTTCCCATTCATGGTTTCAACCAACCACAGATCAAAAACAGTAATTGCAATCAATCTATACAAAGCATCAACTTAAGTTATATGCAGATATTCAACTCTCTGGGGTTGGTGCCTCTGACTCCATGCTGTTCAAGGATTAGCTGTATAGTGCTTTGCCTAGTGCCTGGTATATACAGTGGTACCTCGAGATACGAGTGCCCTAACATACAAGATTTTTGAGATACGAGCTGTCGAGCGAGCGATTTTTGCTTTGAAATACGAGCAACATTTGAGATAGGAGTAATCACGCGGATCAGTCGGCTGCACACGACCCACCAGTTTACCGTGACTCGAGCGTCTCATAGTTTCCCATGCCTCAAGGTTATGGAACGAATTAAACTCATATCTCGAGGTACCACTGTACTAGTAATATCTACTCAAGACACATCTGATTTTTTTAAGTAAGTATTCAGGTAAAGATACATGCATAACAACTTTTATTAAAATGCTAGGCATTGTGATTATTGAGGAGGGAAGCTCCTACTCTGAAGAGGGGTGGACAGAAAATGCCTTCTGAGGTGATCTGATCTAAGGTCTGGGTAACAACAAAGAGCAGGACATGAGAAAATCTGGGGGAAAGAGCAAGAATGAAAGCTCGTTGAGGGGAAGAAGTTTTTTAAGTCCTCTTCTTCACTGTATCTCCAGACCCTAGAAAATGCCTGGCCCGTAGAAGGCACTCAGGGATGAAATGCAGGAGGAATGAATAAAGTATATTTCTGGTGGAGGGCACAACAAATGCAAAGGCCCTGGGGTAAGTACCAGTTTGGCATGTTCAAAAAAGAACAGGGAGGAGAGGCACACAGGGTGTAATGCAATAAGTGGAAACACATGGCTAGATTGTGGCAGATGCATGGCCTGGGACAGTCAGTGAGGCAGGAGGGGTCAGATGACAGAGGACCCTGTCAGTCATAGTTTAAATTTGATTTTATTTGTCTTTCAAAGAGATGGCACTGAAGGGTTTTAGCAAAGTGGAATGATCTGGTTTATTTCTTTAAAAGGTCACTGTGGCTGCTGTGAAGAGATATTTCAGGGAATCAGGAACGACATCAGGCTGCCATCTGAGAGGCAACGTATAGATACATGGATCCGAGTGGGGGATGTACTGAGGGCTGAGTGGTAAGGGAAAGGAGAACTGTGCAGCAGTTCTACGTGGGCCGTTCACTGACAGGGACACTGGAAAAAGCAGGGTATGGAGGAGAACCAGCGCCAGGAGCACTGGTTCCATAGGCACCTGGGTGATGATGACTGCTATGAAGCTGGTCAAAGCAGGCTATAACTCTGAGGAGGGTCCACAGCTAGTCCTCCACAGGAGGTGGCGTCCAAAGTCCAGGGACAAGATCAAATAAAAAGCAACACATGGGTCTTTATCTTTTTGCTGGGCTGCCAGAAAGGCACAAACTCAACATAAATGGTAGCAGACATTATCTTCTCGGAAGTTCTGGATAGGATTATCTCCTCTGACAGCCCCTCCACTTTATGGCATCTAGCATTCTGTCATCTACAATATTTCTGTAAGTATACGTACTATAAAAAATGTCTAATAATGAGGAGCCTGGCTATGGCGTGTCTGTGGGTACAAGCCCCTGGCAGACAAGAAGCTCCCAGGGCATTGCTATGCCTCATCCCCGCACTGTGGATGGAATAGCGTCCAGCTCAGAGCAGGCAGCATGTGGATATGGACGGCATGTGTCGCTCATCTGTAAATGGAAGGAGTGGAAGTCCTGTTCAAATACACTAAGGCTTTGTTCTAAGATGTTTTAAACAAATTTAGTATCTGGTTAAATACCAATCAGCAGTATAGACTAATGCTAGGTTAGTAAGGGTAAATCTTCAGATCCTGGATTCAAAGACTGCAAAGAGCAGGAAAAAGAACTGCACTGGTTTTAAAAGATGCATGATATTTGAACCCGTGGAAACAGATTCAGAAAGGAGGTGGCAGTGCAGTGGCAGGGAAATGACTTTGCAGAACAATGCACAGGGCAAGGAGCTGGGGGTTGAGGGGATGCAAGGAGAAGTGTGGACACCCTTGAGGGCAGCATCTTTACGGTTTAGAGTTCTAGAAAGTTACACATTCCAAAGAACTTCAAAGATGTTCCAGAAAGAGACCCAAATTCATTGCATAGAATGGTGAGAAGGCAGAGCAACTGCTAACTTAGTCCAGGCACAAGGTAATAAGAATCTGAATCAGGTTCCAAAAAGTCTGAGTCGACCTAACTTGGTGAGTGATACGTGAAGAAAGGCAAAGAAGAGATTCAGATTTTAAGTTGGGGTCTAAGACCAAGCAGTCAGTATGACTGGAGGACATCTGGGAGAGCAGCAGAAAGGACTGGAGAAAAAAGGCAGGGCCTTGGATTCCATGCAGAGTAGTCTACGCTGAAGGTGGTCTTCCATCTCCCAACCCTACTCCTTCCTGCATACTGTGCATGCATCTGCTCAAGTCCTAGCACAGAACAACGTGTCCAGGTGCTATTTCACATAAACATAACAGAAACCTTTCATATAATATAGCCTCTCTATGGTTGCAAAAGCAAACTGAAATAGTTAAAATCATAAAAAGAAAAAAAAAAGTGCCAAAGGTTGTCTACTTCTAAAAAGCACTATGATTTCACATTTGGGTGTTTTGTAAAAAAAAATTTAAAAAAAATTATTATATGAAAAGATGCTCAACATTACTTAACTATGAAAGAATTGCAAATTAAGCCACAATGAGATACCAGTACACAACTACTGGGATGGCTAAATGTTTTAAAGACTCTAATAACACTACTTAGGAACAGACTGCTGGTACAGGCAAAACATGAATGGATCTCAACAGCTTCATAACATGGAAGAAGCCAGGCACAAAATGTAAAGTAGTGTGTGGTTCTCTTTATATGGTACTCTGGAAAAGGAAAATATGTACTCTATACATATTTTGGTTATGGTGGCAGTAATAAACATTTATCAAAACTCATAAAAATGTGGCTCAGTGGTTGAGGACTGACCTCTGATCCAGGAGGTCACAGTTCGATTCCCCATCAGGGCACATGCCCAGGTTGAGAGCTTGATCCCCAGTAGGAGGTGTGCAGGAGGCAGCCCATTCAATGTTTCTCTCTCATCAATGTTTTCATCTCTCTATTCCTCTCCCTTCCTCTCTCTCTCTCTCTCTCTCAAAAAGAAAAAAAAAAACACAAAAATTAACATAAACATATTAAAAAAGATGTACACTTATAAAGGTTGCTACCTGAAAATTATTCTTCAATAAACTCAACTTAAAAAACAACTACGCCATCTTAACATTTGCTCAAAGAAAACTTAAAGCTCAACATTGTTGTCTATGATTACTCTGAAAAATTCTAGATATTTCTTAGCTAACAAGAATACTACAAATCAAAGCATTCCTATGCAGAGAGAGGAAATAGGAAGTTAAGAGTGCACAGAGGGGTGAATGCCAGTTATTGAGATACTAATGAAGCGAGTCTTGTTTCTGGACAGCTGCTGGCTCCATTGTTCCTTTGTCACACGCAAAAAAGGGGAGCCATACGCTCACGGAATGTGGCCTTCTCCTGGGAGCACTGCTATATCATGCCGGGAAACCCTGTCTGAGAGGCCCACTTTCACCAAGCACCAGAAAAACGGGTAAAAAACAAATCAAACACAACCAGTAGAGAGCTCAAAACCTGTATTAGGTAATCTGTACTACTCCTTAAAATCAGAACTACTTCTAAATATGTAATATTCCAGGGTTTATTTTTCATGATTAATGCGTTGTCTCATTATATTGTTCTCACATTCTGAACTCCAAAGAATATTTTTAAAGTCTATGGGAATAATGCCTTTACTTTCTGTGTTACCAAAGGCCTGCCTAGACACTTTGCCATTTTACAGCATGGTCATTTATCAAACATTTTCACTTGAACAAGGACTGTTAAAGTCTTTTGATCATTATCCACAGTGAGAAATACATGGTACATTATAGCCAGGACAGAAGTGTGTGTGCATGCACGCACAACACCGAAGTCTTACAAAGCAGGACTCACCTTTACCCCATAGGACATTCTCTGTTAATAATGTCACTCTTATCACAGTCTTTAAAAGGCTGGCAGACACCTGCACTGTTCATAGCATGACCCACAATTTTTAAAATCATTGCATCAGAAGATGAAAAACACATGTCTGCATATTTGAAAACAGGTTTTTAAAAATTTCTGTTTTTAAACAAATGAATGGCCTTCCCTGAGGCTAACTCACAACTCAGCAGACGCTGCTCCTTCTCAGGGGGTTCCTAGGCCTATAGGGTGACAGCGGAAGGAAGGTGACGGTCAGAGCAGCACGCCCCCTACTGCCTATCCTCAGATGTGGTGTTGAAGGGGCTGGCCTAAGAGTCAGGGCTTTGCTTCTTTCCCTTTTCATTTTCCCTCATCGTCATTCCTTAACTTCTACACACACACACACACACACACACACAGGGAAGTGAAATGAAAGTCTATGGATAGAGAAGAAATACAAAACAAAGTAAAGCACAGTTTCTCTTAACACCTGAGGAGTCAGTTATGCCGTTATGATGATCTCTCAGTACCACAGACACTGAACAAGTTTAAAAGACTGAATTGGCATGTAAACCACACGTAAAAAATATTTTCAACTCTTAAAAATTTTTAGCCCTAGCCAGTTAGGCTCAGTGGATAGAGTGTCGGCCTGCAGACTAAAGGATCCTGGGATCAATTCTGGTCAGGGCACATGCCCAGGTTGCAGGCTTGATTCCCAGTGGAGGGTGTGCATGAGGCAGCCAATCAATGATTCTCTCTCATGATTGATGTTTCCATCTCTCCCTCTCCCTTCCTCTCTGAAATCAATAAAAATGTATTTAAATTTTTTTTGAGTTTTCAAACTCCTAGTCAATATTATATTCTACTATTACAAACTGAAACAACTGGTTATTTATTGTAAATAGAAAGCAATTTTATATGAAGATTGGAAAACTTACTTTTAAGGATTCCCACAAGGGAAACTGGACCAATGAAAAGGGAATCTGAAGAGAGAAAAAGAGAATCAAATAAATTAGGCAAGAAGCTCAGACTTTGCCTAGCATGATTATACAACCCCATAATTATTACTGAGAACATTATTTCATCTTAACTATGTATATAATAAAGCTAACATTAAACAAATGCATACATCCTATCTAATAAAAGAGCAATATGCAAATTGACCATACCTCCACTATATCCACAAGCCACACCCACCAGCCAATCAGGCTCCATTATGCAAATTAGCCCAACCAAGCCCGCTACGGCCACAGAGAGAGCAGGAGGGAGGCTTGGGTTGCCCCTGGCGATGGAGGAAGCAAAGTTTTCTGCACATCCTGGCCGGCCGAGGCCTCCGCTTTAGGCAACAAAGTTTCAATGGCTACTGCCACTGAGCAAGCAGAAGGCTTGGCTCTACTCCAGGCTACAAAGTTTGAATTGTATAAGATAAATAAATCCCAGATGCCAGGGCCTCTGCTTGGGTCGCTGGGGGGCATGGCCCGCCTGGAAACCACCACAGGCCCCTTGCCCAGGCCACCCATGCCCCCCCAAAATCCCCACCCGGATCTGGGACACCCTTCAGGGCAAATAAGCTGGCCCCCACCTTGCACCAGGCCTCTATCCTATCTAATAAAAGAGTAATATACAGATTGACCTTCACTCCAACACACAAGATGACTGCCCCCATGTAGACACAAGATGGCCACCACAAGATGACAAGCAGGGGATGGCAGTTGTGAGGGGTAAAGTCTGCAAGGGAGAGCAGTTGTGAGTGATCAGGCCAACAGGGGAGGATGGCTGGGAGGGACCAGGCCTGCAAGAGGGGGTTATCAAGCCTGCAGGGAAGGGCAGTTAGTGGTGAGCAGGCCGGCAGAGGAGGGCAGTTAGAGGTGACCAGGCCAGCAGAGGAGGGCAGTTGGAAATGACCAGGCCTACAGGGGAGGGCAGTTAGGGGTGACCAGGCCTGCAGGGGAGGGCAGTTAGGGGTGACCAGGACCACAGTGAAGGGCAGTTAGGGACAAATAGGCTGTCGGGGAGCAGTTAGGCAGCTATCAGGCTGGCAGTGGAGTGGTTAGGGGATGATCAGGCTGGCAGACAGAAGTGGTTAGGAGGCAGAGAGGTGAGCAGTTGGGAGCCAGCAGTCCTGGATTGTGAGAGGGATGTCTGACTGCCTGTTTAGAGCATGGCAAAATGAAAATTTCTCATCCCAAGCAATGAAGGCTTTAAAGACTTGGCACACTTCTGCTTAAGAGCTAGAGCTGCCTGCTCCTTTGCAGACCCAGTGTTAGGATTAAAAGAGAGGAAGGGATGGAGGGCAATGGGAAGAGAACTAGAGAGGGAGAAAGAGCTGGGAGTGGGGACACAGCATAGGGAAAGGCTAAAAAATGTGGAAGAAAAGAAGGGGAAGGGGAGAAGTAAGAAAGGGGAGAGGGGCAGAGAGAGGAGAAGAGGAAAAAGAAGAGGAGGAAGGAGGAAGGAGAAGTTGGAGAGAGAAGAGCAGGGGAGGACAGAGATAGAGAGAGGAAGGGAGAGAGAAGGAAAGAAGAAGGAGACCAGAGATAGATGAGTGAGAAAAGGCAGAGGGCAAGGCAGGTGGAGGGGAGGGAAGAAGGAAGAGGAGACAGAGACACTGGAGGAGTAAGTTGAGGCAAGGGACCAGAGGAGTGGAATGTGGACTGGGAGGCTGCACCCCTCAAGGAAAGAGCAGCCTATCGATGTTGGAGAAGTGGAGGGCTCCCAGATGCCTGATGTGTACACAAGAGCAGCAAGGAAAAGAGTGATCTGCAGGAACGAAGCATGAATGGTGGGCATAACCACCACACATACCTAACAGGTATTGACAATTTGGTGTGTAACAAGAATTACCAAGCACTTTTCATGTATCAGGCACTGTGATAATAAGCACTTCACAGGTTTTATTTCACTGAATCCTCACAACCCTTTAAGACAGATATTATTACCAACCTCGTTTTATAGATGAGGAAACAGAAGTCCAGAGAAGCTGTGTAACTTGCCTAAAGGCATGGCTAGAATGAAGAAGCCAGACAATCTGACTCCAGAGCCCTGTCTACTATTCTAACTAAAAACATCTAAATGCATTTATCTGCACAGAGTACATTCACCCTTAGTATAATCTATTTGCTTTTACTTAAACATTCTAAAATTCTAAAAATAGAACCCACCTCCATATATCTTAAAATAAAAGTACCAGAATTTCAGTGGACCCACCCACCAACCTCTTCAGATCCATTCGCTGACCCATGGGCCTGTGCCAAGGATGCTCAAGCAGACCTGGGTCCATCCATGTCATTATTCTGTATTCAGCTCACCGGCAAGTGAAGTGTAAATGTGGACTTTGAACATTAACAATATGAGTGTATGTGTGTGAGTGTATGTGTGTATGTGAGTGTGTGAGAGCATAATTTTGAAGGAATTAATGGTCCATGAATTAAAAGTATTAAGTCACTTCTAAAATACTTATTCAGAAATAAAGAGTCTGCCATAAGCTCTTTTATTCTGGAACAAATGATAGCTTTGGGCTTGACAGTGGCCACAGAAAGAAAATCTGTCTTCCATTCAGACAAGAAATGGCTGTGAGAAAAAAAAATCAATGTCAATAGATTAGTTTAAGCTGATAAACTAGAATCTTAGAGAAGTGTGTCATCTTCACCTCACCTCATATAGATAAGTGCTACAATAGGCGTCCAATTTAGTTTAGTTTTTTCATAAAACCATGAAAGCATCTGACACTATCCATTCTGAAACTAAAGTACTCCCAATTGAATTAATTATCAAAACCCTAATTTTTTAAGTATACAATATGTAATAAAATACCAAGAGGACAACAGGCAGAGGGATTATAGATGATTTTAATGTTCTATTTTGTACTCCTTCCTCCCACATGTAAATGTATTACATTTTAACAAGAATGTAAAAGGTTCACATTTATAAGATGAAAAAGGTCTCATAACTTATTGTTACTGGTCATGCTAAAATTCTTTCCTTGATAAAAATAATCCATTAGGTTGGTACTCAATACATAATAGAGGGTAGAGCAAACATAGGTTTACAGTTGTGAGTACACAAAACGCAGTTTATTCTTGTATTATTAATCGTTGTATATTTTCCAAATAACAACTTTAAACTTACATTTGCCCCACTATATTAGATTTTGAATTCTGTAGGTGAACATTTTTCCCATTTTCCTCTGTTCAACACTATTTGTTAAATTGTTCCTTCATTTTTAAAGAAGTTATTTAAAAATCACACATTTGAAACGACCAAACTATTTCTTTGGGCATGTATTTGTAAAAGTGGGTGGACAGTACACACCAATTTTATTTTCTAAAACAAGATTAACTGACATCCTAAAGTAATTAAATGTCCTATAAATATCCTATCTAATAAAAGAGTGACATGCAAATTGACCATCATTTCAACACACAAGATGGCTGCCTCCATGTGGTCAAAGATGGCTGCCTCCATGTGGACATAAGATGGCCGCCACAAGATTGCCAGCAAGGGAGAGCAGTTGGGGGCAATCAGGCAGCAGGAGAGGGCAGTTAGGGGGGACTAAGCATGCAGGGGAGGGCAGCTGGGGGGAACAACTGGGGGGAAACAGGCCTGCAGAGGAGGGCAGTTGGTGGGGACCAGGCTTGCAGGGAGGACAGTTGGGGAGAATCAGGCCTGCAGGGAGAACAGTTAGGGGGGGACCAGGCCTGCGGGAGGGGGGCAGATAGAGATGATGGAGCTGGTAGGGGAGGGCAGGTGGTGGTGATCAGGTCATCAAGGGAGGGAAGATGGGGGTTGGGGGGACAGATCCAGGCCTGCAGAGAGGGCAATTGAAAGGAACAACGCCTGCAGGGGAGGGCAGTTAGGGGCAATTGGGCCAGCAGGGGAGGGCAGTTAGGGGAATCAGGCATGTTGGGGAAGACAGCTGGGGGAGAACAGGCCTGCAGGGGAGGGCAGTTGGTAGGAACCAGGCTTGCAGGGAGGGCAGTTGCGGGGGACCAGGCAGCAGGGGACGGCAGTTGGGAGGGACTGGACTGGCAGGGGAGGGCAGTTAGGGGGGACCAAGCCTGCAGGGGAGGGCAATTGGGGGAACCGGGCCTTCTGGGGAGGATAGTTGGAAGTGACCAGGGCTGCAGCAGAGGGCAGTCGTGGGTGACCAGGCTGGCAGGAGAGGGCAGTTTGGGGCAACCAGGCCTGCAGGGGAGAGGGTTCGGGGGTGACCAGGTCAGCATTGGAGAGCAGTTAGTGGAAATCAGGCTGGCAAGGGAGGGAAGTTAGGGGTGACTGGGCCAGCAGGGGAGGATAGTTGGGGGCAACCAGGCCTGCAGGGGAAGAGAGTTAGGGGTGACCAGACAGGCAGTGGAGGGCAGTTAGGGTGACCAGGCCAGCAGGGGAGGGCAGTTAGGGGTAATCGGGCTAGCAGGGGACCAGTTAGGCGTTGATCAGTTTGGCAGGGGAGTGGTAAGGGAGTGATCAGGCTGGCAGGTAGAAGCAGTCAGGGCAATGAGGCAGGCAGGCAAGCAGGTGAGTGGTTGGGAGCCAGCAGTCCTGGATTGTGAGGGATGTGATGGGGCTGGCAGAGGGGGAACAGGCTTGCAGGGGAGGCTAGTACTCCCCAAGTGCCACTGGGATCGAGCCTAAATGGGCAGTTGGACATTCCTCGAAGGGTCCCAGATTGGAGATGGTGCAGGCTGGGCTGACAAACAGCCCCCTCCTCCCACCATCCCTGTGTACAAGTTTCATGCACTGGGCCTTTAGTGTTTAAATACAGTGGTACCTTGAGATACGAGTGCCCTAACATACGAGATTTTTGAGATATGAGCCATCGAGCGATCGATGTTCCCATTAGGAAACTACCATAAAACCAAACCAAACCAAAGCAGAAAATAACAAGTATGGGTGGGGATGTAAAGAAATTGGTAGGAATATAAAATGGTGCGGCCACTTGGAAAACAGCATGGAAGTTCTCAAAAAATTAAAAACAGAATTACTATCTGATTCAACAGAGAGATACTTGGACATTCATTTACAATAGCCCAAAGGTGGAAGTAACCCAAGTATCCACTGATTGATAAATGGATACACAAAATGCGGTATATGTACAATGGAATATTATTCAGCCTTAAAAAGAAAGAAATTTTGACATGCTGCAGAATGGATGAGCCTTGAATACATTATGGTACGTGAAACAGGTTAGTCACAAAAAGACAAATATTATACGATTATATTTATGTGAGGTATCTAGAGTAATCAAATTCATAGAAACAAAGTAGAATGGGGACTGGGAGAAGACGGGAATATGCAGTTACTGTTTAATGGATAGTTTCAGTTTTGCAAAATAAAAAGCTGCTGGGAAACTGCACAACAATGTAAAAACGCTTAATTCAACTGAATTGTACACTTAAAAGTGGTTAAGTGTATTTAGAACCATTTAAAATATTTTTTAATTTTTAAAATATATTCAGGAAAAAAGCAAGCTACAGACTGGAAGTAAGTATTTGCAAAATTCATCTGACAAAGAATTTCTATTCAGAATATATAAAGAATGTTAGAAACATAATAAAAACTAATAACTCGCTTTTTAAATGCATAAAAGAATGAACAAACATTTTATTTAAAAAAAAGACAAATCATTAATATAAACACATGAAAAAATATTCAACATCACTAGCCATCAGGGAAATGTTAGTTAAAACACACTGAGAAAACAGTGTGGTTCTTCAAAAAGTTAAACTTGGAATAACCATATGACCTAGCTCAGTGGTCAGCAAACTCATCAGTCAACAGAGCGAAATATCAATAGTACAACGATTGAAATATCTTTTGAGAGCCAAATTTTTTAAACTTATACTTATTCTAACGCCACTTCTTCAAAATAGACTCGCCCAGGCCATAGTATTTTGTGGAAGAGCCACACTCAAGGAGCCAAAGAGCCGCATTTGGCTCATGAGCCGCAGTTTGCTGATCACAGACCTAGCTATTCCACTCCTTGTTATACAGCCAAAATAATTAAACACAGGGACTCAAAGAGATATTTGCACACAAATCTTCATTGCATCATTATCCACAATAACCTAACAACCCGTGTCCATTAATAAGTTAATGGATAAACAAAAATGTGGTATATAGAATGGAATATGATTCAGGCATAAAAAGCAATGCAACTCTGATATATGCTACAATATGGATGAACCCTGAAAACATTAAACCAGAGAGAAAAGGACAAATATTTTATGATTCCACTTAAATGAAATAGCTAGAATAGGCACTCATTGAAGAAAAAATCAGACTGAAGGCTCCTTCAGGTTCAGGGAGAGGGGAAGAAGGAGTATTGCTGAATGAGTGCAGACTTTTCACTTGAGGTGATGAAATCGTTTCAGGACTAGTATGGTTGCCCTACATTGTCACTGATACTGATTACAAGTAAAGTGATTAAAATGGAAACTTTGTTATATTTATTTTACAACTATTTCAAAATATTTTTTTTAAAGGCACACATTGAGGCACCGTTATACCACCACTAAGAAGGTTGAAATGAACAAGTCTGACAAAACCAAATAACAATAAGCATGTGGAGCAAACACAACTCCCATATTTTGCTGACAGGAATTTAAAACAGAACAATTACTTTCTAAGGGGGTTTGCTAAGCCTTTATTTGATCCAGAAATTCCACCCTCAGTATGCATTCAAAAGCAATGACAATATATGTCAACAATAAGACTTCTGCATGAATGCCATAGCAGCTTTAATCACAATGGTTAGTGTTCATCAACACAAGAAGGGCCGAGACCGGTTTGGCTCAGTGGATAGAGCGTCGGCTTGCGGACTGAAAGGTTCCAGGTTCGATTCCGGTTGGGGGCATGTACCTGCTTGTGGGCACATCTCCAATGTGGGGCGTGCAGGAGGCGACTGATCGATGTCTCTCTCTCATCAATGTTTCTGACTTTCTATCTCTCTCCCTTCCTCTCTGTGAAAAATCAATAAAATATATTTTTTTTTAAAAAAAGAAGAAGAAGGCTATACAAGTGGTAGCATATTCACACAGTGGAATAACAGGAACAAATGGAAAAGAACTAATGATACCTGCTTTACCAATGACGATTCTCACACACATTATGTAGAGCAAAAAAAGTCAGACACAAAAAGAGTATATTCTATGAAGTTCTAAGAGTGGGCAGGTAGACTGAGATAAGACACTATATAGCACATCCTAGAATGTAGAAATATTCAATATCATAATGGGGTATGGATTACATGACCATATTCTTTCTTCAAATGGATACATCTATGACTTGTGATTCAGTGTATACATTATACAGATTTTACAAACTAGAGGCTTGGTACATGAAAATTCA
Organism: Lasiurus cinereus; assembly: GCA_011751065.1. Classification (NCBI taxonomy): domain Eukaryota; kingdom Metazoa; phylum Chordata; class Mammalia; order Chiroptera; family Vespertilionidae; genus Lasiurus; species Lasiurus cinereus. Next base: position 6,213,216 of record JAAGEH010000020.1, read on the forward strand.
TACACTGGAGGGGGATCCCTCAGCCTGGCCTGCTCCCTCTCCCAGCCCGGGAGCCCTCAGGGGCAGGAGGTAACCTGGAAATCAGGGGAAGGCGACACCCCATCATACCTCTGGCTGCCAACACTGCCGGCAGCACAAGCCTCAGCCAGCCCTGGTTACCTGAGCCTCAGGTGGCCCTGGGTGGCTGGGCAGCCACTATCTGAAGCTTGCCTGCATCCCAGGCCCACTCTGGGTGGCTGGGGGGCGGAGGGAACTGCAGCTATGGGTGCCGCCATCTTTGAGGACTGGGCAATCAATTAGCATATTCCCTCCTTATTAGATATGAGTGCTGCCATCTTTTCAATGACATGAGAGTCAATTAGCATATTCCTTCTTTATTAGGATATAATGAAAAATACAATAGTACTCAAGATGAAGAGTAAGTGGAGATACACATGATAAAATGGCAGAATACTGATAACAGCTGAAGCTTAGTGGTGAGAACTCTGGGGTGCATTATACTATTGCTTACATTCTTTATATTCTCATTTTTTTTCCATTTTTTATTAATGTATTACATGTGTACATATCTTCTCATTGCCCCCTCCAACCCACTCCCATACATACCCTCACCACCACGGCCCCCGTCTTGCATCCATTGGTTATGCTTATATGCATGCATACAAATCCCTTGGTTGATCTCTTATTTACCCCACCTCTCCCTAACCTTACCACTGTAATTTGACAGTCTGTATCTATCTTTTTGTTCACCAGTTTATAATGTTCTTTATTCTCCATAAATGAGTGAGATCATGTGGTATTTTTCTTTCACTGATTGGCTTATTTCACTTAGCATAATGCTCTCCAGTTCCATCCAGGTTGCTGCAAATGGTAAGAATTCCTTCTTTTTTATGACAGCACAGTATTCCATTGTATAGATGTACCATCGTTTTTCTGATTCACTCATCTGCTGATGGGTACCTAGGCTGTTTCCGAATCTTAGCTATTGTAAATAGTGCTTCTCTGAACATAGAGAAGCATATATCCTTTCTGATAGGTGTTTTCTAATTTCTTGGGATATACTCCTAGGAGTGGGATTACTGGATCAAATGTGAGTTCCATTTTTATTTTTTTGAGGAAACTCCATACTGCACTAGTGGCTGCAGTAGTCTACATTCTAACCAGCAGTGCACGAGGGTTCCTTTTTCTCCCCATCCTTGCCAACACTTGTTGTTTGTTGATGATAGCCATTTTGACAGGTGTGAGATGGTATCGAATTGTCATTTTGATTTGCATCTCTTGGATAATTAGTGACTTTGAGCATGTTGTCATGTATTCCTTGGCCTTCCTTCTGTCTTCTTTTGAAAAGATTCTAGTTAGTTTCTTTGTCCATTTTTTTTATTGGATCATTTATCATCCTTTTATTAAGTTGTATTAGGTTGCCTGTACATGTTGGAGATTAAACCTTTATCAGTGATAACATTTGCAAATGTTCTCCCATACAGTGGGCTTTCTTGTTGTTTTGTTGATAGTTTCTTTTGCTGTGCAAAAGCTTTTTATTTAAATGTAATCCTATCTGTTTATTTCTCTTTACCTTCCATTGCCCTAGGAGCAATATCAGTGAAGAAATTCCTTTGGCATATGTCTGAGATTTTGCTGCCTATGGATTCTTCTAATATTTTTATGGTTTCCCATCTTATGTTTAAGTGCTGTATCCATTTGGAGTTTATTTTTGTGTATGGTGTAAGTTGGTGGTCTAGTTTCATTTTCTTTTTTTGCATGTATCTGTCCAATGTTCCCAACACCATTTATTGAAGAGACTGTCTTGACTCTATTGTATGTTCATGCCTCCTTTGTCAAAATTAATTGAGCATAGTGGTTTGGGTTGATATCTAGATTCTCTACTCTATTCCATTGGTCTATGTGTCTGTTCTTGTGCCAGTATCAGGCTGTTTTGAGAACAGTGGCTTTGTAATACAGCTTGAAATCTGATATTGAGATCTTACCTATTTTATTCTTCTTTCTCAGGATTGCTGTGGCTATTCAGGGTTTTTTGTTCTAGATGAATCTTTGGAGAGTTCTTTCTAGATCTGTGAAATATGCCACTGATATTTTAATGAGGAATACACTGAATCTATAGATTGCTTTGGGTAGTATGGACATTTTAATGATGTTGGTTTTCCCAATCCATGAGCATGATATGTTCTTCCATCTGTTTATGTCTTCCTCTATCTTTTTTTTCAGTGTCCTATAGTTTTCCGTTTATAGGTCTTTTACCTCCTCAAATTTATTCCTAGGTATCTTAATGTTTTTGGCGCATTGGTAAATGGGATTGATTTTTAAATCTCTCTTTATGTAAGTTCACTACTGGAATATAGAAATGCCATAGATTTCTTGGCATTAATTTTATATCCTGCTACCTTGCTGAATTCATTTATTAAGTCTATTAGTTTTTTGATAGAGTCTTTCAGTTTTTTTTATGTACAATATCATGTCATCTTCAAATAACGAAAACTTTACTTCTTCTATTCCAATTTGGATGCCTTTTATTTCTTCTTGTCTAATTGCAATGGCTAATACTTCCAGTACTATGTCGAACAGCAGTGGTGAGAATGGGCATCCCTGTCTTGTTCCTGTTCTTAGGGGAAATGGTTTTAATTTTTGCCCTTTGAGTATGATGTTAGCTATGGGTTTATCATATATAGCTTTTATTATGTTGAAGTGTGATCGTTCTATCCTCACCTTGCTGAGAGTTTTTATCAAGGGTGTTGGATTTTGTCAAAGGCTTTTTTTGCAAATTGATATAACTATGTAATTTTAAACTCTCAATTTGTTTATGTGATGTATCATGTTTATTGATTTGCGGATATTGTACCATCCTTGCATTCCTGGGATAAATCCTACTTGGTCATGGTGTATGATCTTTCTGATGTACTGCTGGATCTGATTTGCTAGAATTTTGTTGAGGATTTTGGCATCTATGTTCATGAGGGATATTGGCCTGTAATTCTCTTTCATTGTGTTGTCTTTATCTGGTTTTGGTATTAGAGTGATGCTGGCTTCATAGAAGGAGCTTGGGAATGTTCCTTCTTGAATTTTTTGGAATAGTCTCAGGAGGATAGGTTTTAATTCTTCCTTAAATGTTTGGTAAAACTCCTCTGTGAAGCCATCTGACCCCAAGCTTTTGTTCTCATTTTTTTCTTAATAAAAAATAAGTGTACAAGTAAAGCATGACTGCATTCACATTAAAATTCATATATAGGAGAATCCAAGATGGCGGCATAGGTAAACACCTACACTGCTGCAGCGCACAACAATTTCAAAACTACAACTAAAAGACAGAACAAACATCATCCAGAACGACAGGAAAGCTGGCCGAGTGTAAGTTCTACAACTAGAAGGAAAGAGAGGGGCTCACAGAAACCCAGAGGAGCTGCAAAAAGCTGAGGTACGTAGACGCGCGCGCGCTGAGAGAGCGGGTGCCCGAGTACCTGGCTGGCTTTCTCTGGCGGGAGGGAAACGGAGACTCCCAATGGCATTGAACCCCTTATCTTACAACACTAAACCCCAAATCCAGTCGAAACTCATATGGGGTGAGTTTGGACTGTGAAAAGGGAGAGGTGCACGGAAATTTAGGGGAGTCACAAAAGATCGGAGGTCTGGTCGTGCACGGTGCTGCGTGAAGGACAGACTGCTGAATGTGCCGCTGGCTTTCGAGACTGGGCGGGAGACAGACCCTCCCAACTGTGCCACTTCTGAGTCCACTGGGCCCCTGTTTCGGGCGAAACCCTGGAGACCTAGACTCCTGTGGTCCTGGCGCGCAGGAGAGCTGGAAAGGCAGCGGTCTAGAAGCACTGCAGGTGCACACACAAGGACCGCTCCAGCCATTACCCAGTCACATGAGACTCAGGGGCCGCGGAGGGCAGGGCCGACTGGAAGGCAAGGCGGTCCCTTAAGCCCTGACACTCCACCCATCCCAAGCTCAATGGAGGCTTCTGCGGCTTTGCGTCTGGTATCATAAGGCTGAATTCAACACAGAAGTTTCCCCGGCATAGTGAAAATGCCCAGACAAAAGAAGGGATCACAAACAAAAGAAATGGAGGGGAAAAAAAGACTGGATATAGAGTTCAAAACCACGCTTATAAGGTTTTTCAAGAATATGCTAGAAAAGATGGATAAATTTATCAAGTCCCAAGAGGAGATTAAAAAGGACCAACTAGAGATGCAAAAGAGCCAACTAGAGATGGTAAAGGTCCAACAAAAGATGATAAAGGACCAACTAGAAATTAAACATACACTAACTGAAATAAAAAATATTATACAGAGTCCTAACAGCAGACTAGAGAAAGGCAAGAATCAAGTCAAAAATTTGAAATATAAAGAAGCAGAAAACACTCAACTGGAAAAGCAAGAAGAGAAAAGAATCCAAAAATGTGAACATAATGTAAGGAGACTCTGGGACAGCTTCAAGCATACCAACATCAGAATTGTGGGGGTGCCAGAAGAAGAGAGAGAGCAAGATACTGAAAACCTATTTAAAGAAATAATGACTGAAAACTTCCCACATCTGGTAAAAGAAATAGATTTACAAGTCCAGGAAGCACACAGAACCCCATATAAAAGGAATCCAAAGAGCCCCACACCAAGACACATCATAATTAAAATACCAAGAGCAAAAGACAAAGAGAGAATATTAAAAGCAGCAAGAGAAAAACAGTTTATTACCTACAAGGGAGCACCCATACGACTCTCAGCTGATTTCTCAACAGAAACGATGCAGGCCAGATGGGAGTGGCAAGAAATATTCAACGTGATGAATAGCAAGAACCTACAACCAAGAATAATCTATCCAGCAAAGCTAACATTCAGAATTGAAGGGCAGATAAAGAGCTTCACAGATAAGAAAAAGCTAAAGGAGTTCATCAACTCCAAACCCGTACTATATGAAATGCTGAAAGGTACTCTTTTAGAAGAGGAAGAAGAAAAAGGTAAAAGCCAAAAAGTTATGAACAACAAATACATATCTATCAATAAGTGAATCTAAAAATTAGTGAATTAAAAATTTGATGAACAGAATAAACTGGTGAATAGAATAGAATCAGGAGCACAGAAAGGGAATGGACTGATAATTCTCAGGGGGAAAGGGGTGAGGGGTGTACAGGGAGAGACTGGACAAAAATCATACACCTATGGATGAGATCAATGGGAGGGAACTAAGGGCAGAGGGAGGGGTGGGAGCTGGGTGGAGGGGTGCTATGGAGGGGAAAAAAGAGAAACAAATGTAATAATCTGAATAATAAAGATTTAATTAAAAAATTCATATATAGAAGCCTGGAAGTAAAAGTCAAAGTGAGCTCCCTACCTCCAGTTAACCAAAATTAATTGACGTGAACAGTTTGGGATATAGCTTCTCATTTATCTCAACATATTTAGTTTTAGCTTTTTAAAAAACTAGGCATAAAGCTGCATGCACCCAACTTGTCATATATAGTTCCAAAATTTAATTTCCCCCGCCCCCTAAATAACGTCTTGGAGATATTTCCATGTTGATTAATATAGATCTGTCATTTCTGACCACTGTATAGCATTTCATAATATTTACCCCTTGATGGTTTATAACCAGTTTTAACTCATAAAATATTTCTTTAATTGATCATTTATAATAAATAGGAGATTCTAGATATAGCATAATGATTATAAATACATAATTCCTGAACATACCTAATAACATGGAAAGCTAAGGCCCAATATTAACCCTTCATTAGCATAATTATTTTTAGTGTTAACATTTAGAAATATCAGAGCATTCAATAAAATTGAAGACCATAAAGTCATACTGGCTTTCATATGTCAAGTGAGTGGTTCTAACACACCAGTCAATGTTACCTGATTTCTAGCAAATGTTTGCATTAGTCCTGTTTCCACAGATCTGTAAATATTACTTATATGGTAGAATTATGTTATCAAGAATTATCAACCTAGACCTGAGTTGTTAGCAGAATGTAAAAATGAGCTACAAGTACATACAATTGGAGCCAAAACAACAACAATAAAACACAACTATTTTTGGTAGTTGAGATTCTTAAGAAATAAAATTAGAAATATATAAAAATTTTTATTTATTGATTTTAGAGAGAGAGGGGAGAGGGGAGAGAAAGATATGGATTTGGTATTCCACTTATTTATGCATTCATTGGTTGATTCTAATATGTGCCCTAACAGGGGGATGAGGGGAGCTCAAATCTGTAACCATGGTGTCAGGGTAACACTTTAACCACCTGAGCTACCTAGCCAGGGCCAAAATTTAAAATACTTTTAAAAGTTTTCCATTTACTTCAGGAGAAGTGGGGGAAAATACAAAAACCCTGTTTTTTCTTCCAATTACAGTTGGCATACAATATTAGTTTCAGGTGTACAACCCAGCAATTAGACATTGTATAACTTACTAAATGATCATCCCAATAAAACTACTACCGATTTTATACCATGCATACTTATGACAAAATTCTTTTTAAAAATATATATTTTATTGATTTTTTTACAGAGAGGAAGGGAGAGAGATAGAGAGTTAGAAACATCAATGAGAGACATCGATCAGCTGCCTCCTGCATGCCCCCTACTAGAGATGTGCCCGCAACCAAGGTACATGCCCTTGACCGAAATCGAACCTGGGACCTTTCAGTCCGCAGGCTGACCCTCTATCCACTGAGCCAAACTGGTTTCGGCATGACAATATTCTTGATTATATTCCCCAGGCTGTACTTTACATCCCCATGACTGTTCTGTAACAACTAATTTGTATGTCTTAATTCCTTCACCATTTTCACCCAGTCTCACCAATCATCAAGCCATCTGGCAACAGTCAAAATGTTCTCTGTAGCTATAAGTCTGAAAAAAAAAAAAAAAAACCACATACAAAAAAACAAAACAAAACAAAACAAAAAAACACAACCCTATCTACACTAATAAAAGAGAAAGATACAAATTGACCAGGCCTTTGTGATGCCCACAATAATTGACCATACCTTTGTGGTAGACAAACGACAAGGAGGCTGAGCAGTGAGGGCAGCGGCTGATTAGGGCATGGTCAAAAGGAAGAGGGCTGGGGCAGAAGAGAAGACAGTGAGCTGATGAGGGCAGGAAGATAGCAGTGTTTGGCTTGCATATCACTGCATCCCAGTGCATGGCACAGGACAGTGTTTAGCAGGTATTTAGTACATAAATGAATGAATGAAAGGAATAAAGAAAGAGAAGCTCAGGAAGAAGTGAAGGCTGGTGGAAGAATTAGGGAAAAACCCAGATCTTTTGGCTTATAGTGCAATGAATACTCTTTCCACTCATCAACTATTGACCTATAAATACTTGTCAGAACAATGTGCTGTGAGTTTAATAAGAAAAAAAAAGTGAATATCAATTATATAGAAAAAAGATAAAATACAGATCCCATTTCTTATGTTTGCTAGTCAGTCAAGTCAACAAGTCAGATAAATGTGTGTGTATGCATGTATTTCCCAGGAAGTAGGAGCTTTGGAAGGCTACTTTGTAAATGCTTCTCCAATGAACTCTTATTCATTTATGATCATAAAAAATAGCATTAAAGCCCAAGTATTGAGAACTGTAAGTAATTTACTTTGTACAATTAAATAGAAGTCATGCTTTCAGAAGAATAATCTCGGGTACAGTTTAGGGCATTAGATAATGATTGTAATAAATTGCCACATTTCCCTCAGTTCTGTTACACAGGTTTGGTCTTGTTATATAATTTATGAACACTCTACCACAGCTAATTAGTGTTTGACTATAGCAACAATAGTAGTTTGTGCCTATCAGTCTGTGAGAAGAGAAAGGAAATAAACTTCAGAGTCTGATACAGATTTTAAAAGGCAATGTAATGGGAAAAACGTTCACTAATAAAAAAAAAAGGAACAAGAAATCAAGCCAGATTTCATCAGTCAACCCAGATGTACTACCCTGGCAACCCTGAGCCCAGTGGTGGGAACAAACTTATTTTCCCACTCACAGGACATCAGCCCCAGGTTGGCATGATGCCCTCGGGCTGCTGTGGCTGGTGCTCCAGTGCCTTCTCTTTCCCAGAACCAATCAAAAGGAACAGACCTTATCTGCAACATGCTATTCCCAACACAAAAGACAGAGGCAAGAGGACTGATGGAATCTTGTCTCAGCTCCTAAAGCTGCATGCATCCAACTTGTCAAAACAAGTCGTAAGGCCAACCTTGACCTTGACCATAGGACAGGGAGGAATTGCAAATCAGTTTACAGCAGGCAGGGAAGTACAGTCAGCCTCTGGCAGGGAAAGAAGCAAGGAGTTGAAAACTATTTATCCCGCAGATCATCCAACTTCCTTGCCCAGTGCTTTTCTCCCCACTGTTGGTAAGTCTAGGCAATATCCACAACCACGAGGAATAAAAAAGAGACAGGTCCAGGCCTGAAAATGATCCTGGGAAGATGATGCCATGAACTTATTCCCCTTTACCTCCACTATGATTTTCAATCTGTCTGCTGTAGCAGACACAGGCCCAGAGCTTGCAGACAGCTACACAAAATTGAAGGCTTGGGCTGTGGGATGTAGAGGAGGGAACTGGGGTGTGCATGGGTTTCATTTTTCTCAGAGCTGGTCGAGTGCCTCAAGACCAGCTTCTCGGAACCCTGAAATAAAGGACTTGAAATTAGTGGTTCTAGAAAAAACCTGGTGTGTGGAGATCAGATGACCTTTGGGTAAGGGGCTTGTCTCTCTGAATCACTAGATACCAAGACCAGAACTAATAAGCTAACAAGGAAATTATGATAACATATAAGGATGCTGTGTATCAAAATGACAGTGACTAGTGAGGACAAAGGGAGCAAATCCACAACCAAACAGAGCTGCTTGAAGACAGAGAGATCAACATGGGACAAAAAAGGAACAAGGGAACTTAGGGAGACTTAACTACAGCAGAGAGAAGTCTTCATGTATCAAAAACACAATTTTCCAAATAAACTACACAGTACATCAACTGAAGGAAAGAATGGGTCATGGCAAAAATCCAAATGTGTGGTAAGATCAAATGGAAAAAATGGCTCAAAGCAGCAAAATAGAAATCATGAAAGAAAAGATAAGAGACTTGGAATATGTGATAGCAGATAACAGACTACTGAGAAAAAGCCAATAGTCAAATACTATACCTGGCACCTGGCAGGGAAAGAAATGATGCATGGATACTCACAAAATGTACCACTCACATACCTCACACGGCAAAATACCTGTGAAAGAATTCTGACTGAAGAACAAAAGAATTAAGAATAGAGACCTTCTGGAGAAAAATGGGAGAAAGAACAGTAGTAAGAAATAATCTTTAGCCAAAAATCGGTTTGGCTCAGTGGATAGAGCGTCAGCTTGCAGACTGAAGGGTCCCAGGTTCGATTCCGGTCAAGGGCATGTATCTTGATTGCAGGCACATCCTCAGTGGGAGGTGTGCAGGAGGCAGCTGATCAATGTTTCTCTCTCATCGATGTTTCTAACTCTCTATCTCTCTCCCTTCCTCTTTGTAAAAAATCAATAAAATATATTTAGAGAGAGAGAGAAAAAAAAGAAAATCTTTGTATTTGCATTTGCTTACCCTCCATATATAGTTTCATCTATTATATCAATTCCACTGACCCTACTAAATATTTTTTAAAATGCTACCAATTCAACTGCAAATGTAATTCTAAGAAACAATTATAAGGCACTTTTTAATTTCAGAAGTGTAAACATGTTAAAAAGTACTTTTTAGAATCATGAAATATGATAGTTTTATAAAGCACATAATAAATTCTAACTCAGAAGTCTTGTAACAAAACAGATGTACAGCAAAGCAGTATCTAGTAAGAGTTGAACAGCATCAAACTGCCTCAGAAGTTGAGAGAAGGCTAAAGATAGTATGGGTGCCCTTGCCAGTTTGGCTCAGTGAATCAAGTGTCGGTATGCGACTAAAAGGGGTTTGATTCCTGTCAAGGGTACATATCCGGATTGTGGGCTAGATCCTCAGGAAGGGGCATGCAGGAGGCAGCTGACCAATGATTATCTCTCATCATTGATGTTTTTATCTCTCTCCCTCTCCCTCTATGAATTAAATTCAGTCCTGATACTAACTGGACTTAGTGCAGACCCTACAGGTAAGGGGCTCAGTCCCATAAGATTGCCAACTACCAGAAGTAGGTCCCCAGGTTACCTACAACTTTAGTTCCAACTTGGCTACAAATTGGGTGGTTCCCAAGACCTTCCTCCTTGAATTTGATCATTTGCTAAAACAGCTCATAGGGTTGTTTATACAGATGACAGCCAATGAAGAAATACTTAAGGCCAGAGCTGGAAGTCTCTAGCTTTGGTTACCCTGGAGTTGGGGTACAGCACCCTCCTGGTACATAGATATATATGTTCACCAATCTGAAAGCACACCAAACCCTGCACTTGGGATTTTTATGGAGGCTTCATCAGTAGGAATGACTGACATTAACTCAATCTCCAGTCTCTCTCCACTCCCCAGAGGACGGAGGGTTAGGTGGAAAGTTCTAAGCTATAATTATGGCTTGGTCTTCCTAGTGAACAGCTCACATCCTCAAGCTATCCAGCCCACCAAGAATGGCCCCATTAGAACAAAAGACACTCCTTTTAGCCAGGAAATTCCAAGGGATTTAGGAGCTCAGTGTCAGGAACTAGAGTCAAAGACAAAACATTAGAACAAGAGATGCTCTTACTGCTCTTACTACTTGGGAATTCATGAAAGTTTTAGAAGCTCTGTGCCAGGAACCAGAGGCAGAGACCAACATAAATATTCTCTATTATTTCAGAGCTGCCTGCTCAATATTTCCATTTAGATGTCTGACAGACATCTTTAGTTGAATATGTCCTAAGTTAACTCCTGATCTTCCTCTAAAACCTACTCGATGTACAGTTTCTCCCATCTTAGTTAAAGGCAACCATTTAAGTCCAATAGTATAGGCCAACTGGACCTTGAAGTCATCTTAGCTCTATTTCTTTCACAAACCACATCCTATCTATCAGGCCAATTTATTGGAAGCTCCTGAATCAGTAGTGCAGTAGAAGATTAGGAGGAAATAAGGAAGTTAAGATGATGTGGGGGTGTTCTGTTTTAATGAATCTAAGTCCCTAGAAGAGGATCTGTATATAAGAAGATTCTTTTTTTTTATTTTATTGATTTTTTACAGAGAGGAAGTGAGAGAGATAGAAAGTCAGAAACATCGATGAGAGAGAGAAATCGATCAGCCGCCTCCTGCATGCCCCACAGTGAAGATGTGCCCGCAACCAGGATACATGCCCCCGACCGGAATCGAACCTGGGACCTTTCAGTCCCCAGGCCGACGCACTATCCACTGAGCCAAACCAGTCTCAGCTATAAGAAGATTCTTAATAAATATTTCTTAAATGAATGAATCTCAGAAAAAAAAACACACAACACCTCACTATAAGAATAAAATGCCATAGCTATTGATTGTAAAAGTTGACATATTCTCCATCTAAATCAACAGTAAAACAGAGGAGGAAAAAGAATAAAACAACCTCCCCAAAAATATAAAACTAATTATCTTTTACTCGTTTTCTTCTTTCAATTTAGTTATATTTTAAAATGTAATAAATATCCAATTCCTTTTTAATAAAACATTCATTTAAAAACCCTAATGGAAAGTCATGTCAATTTTGTCTAACACTATTCACTCTTGAGATGGGGAAATGGGATAAAAAGACGGAAAGTTTTAAAAGCAAACTTACTGCAATATTCTTCACTGTTAAATAGCCACCTCAGCTTGCTTCTGGAGAAAACAATCCTTTACTTTTTAAATTGATTAACATTTAGATGTATAAGATTTAAGTGCTTTCTAAATTATTTGATTAACAGAAGTATACAGAATTTTAAGGAAATGAAGAGATCTTTAAGTATGACATGTTTTAAAAAATCTACTGAGAAACCCCAACAGAGGAAATATGGAAAAACAAAATATGGCATACATGCAAATCCTATTTAATAAAAGAGAAACATGCAAATTGACCATACCTCTGCTATCCCCACAAGCCATGCCCACCAGCCATTCAGGAGTGGGCATGCAAATTAACCCAACCAAGATCGCAGTTAATTCGCACATGACGGTGTAGAATGAACACTGGAAACAGTGTAGAAGGAAGGCAAGTGCTGCAGAAGGGACGGAAGCTTTGGAGAAGCAAGCAAGCAGGGCAGCGATGAAGGGAAGCAAACAGGAAGGGTGGGAAGCAGGCAGGGCAGGCAGAGAAAGGAGGGAAGCAGGCAGGGTGGGAAGCAGGCAGGGCATCGGAGACCGCTGCAGGAAGCTCTATTCTTGCAGGAATTTTCCTAAAATGGGCCTCTAGTTAAATATAAAGATAGAAAGTCTTCTGTAGAGAGTTTTTAGAGTAAACTATAGTTTTTTCATGACCATTGACAATATGGAATTTCAATGTAAAATTAAGAATCATTTTATTTTGAAAAAAAATGGCGGAGGAATAGACACACGCATCTGGAGCTTTGTCGCTGGGCAGAGGGAGAGAGTGCAGTTGAGAGTCGCACTGGGAGTGTTTATTGGCAAGTTAAGAGTCAGTTATCCTCCAGGAGAAGGTGAGGAACTGCTGGACGGGGCTCTTCTGGCCAGGCAGCCCCACTGCCATGGGGTTTTTGTCGGCCAGATCCACCAGCGTGAACGCAGAGACCGCACCATCTTGCAGAGGGAGGTGGATGTCTGCGGCGGTCTTAAAGCTGCAGCTGAAGCACCCACCAAACAGCCAGGGACCCAGAACACCGCTCTCTAATCAGCGCACACACGCGGTGGATTCAGAGACCCACACGGCACACGGAAAGGTCAGATTTCGCCTGGGATAAGGTGAGGTCTCCTGCCCGCAGAACAGAGACGCGCACACTGTGGGAACCGGGCTGCAGGAAAGCTGCCTCTTGAGAGGTCCATGGATGTGGGGCAGGGTGTGATCCCTAAGTGTGGAGGCAAACTCTTGGAGCTGTTGACAGAGGGGAGCTCTGGAAAATGACTCGTTTTGATCTGAGGCAGAGGGACAGCCTGTGAGTTATTACAGTGTCCTGGCTGCAAAATCCCCACAAACCGGTTTTGAGAACCACAAAGTAGCAGGATCTGAGCACAGCCTAGAGAGGTCCTGTGCTTTGTCTCAGAGGTCAATTCCAAAACACTGCCACCCAGTGGATGACGCACAAATTGTCTCTCACATAACCACAAAAGAATAAAGAGATTAAAACACCAACAGTTGAACACAGGGAACTGCAATACCTTCCCTACTGGGAAACAGGAGTACCAAGCAGAATAATAGTGGAAGTGAATGTCCATTCTATTTTTTTTTCTTCTTCTTTTTTTTCTTTTTAAAAAATAATTTTTTATTTTTCGTTTTTACATATTTTAATTAAAAAACTATTTTTTTCTTTCCACCTCAATTGATTTTATCTTTTTAATTATTACATTTTTGTTTTGAATTAGTATTATTACTACTAGTATTTTACCTTTTTGGAAAAAAAACAAGTTCATTTTGTTTTCTCTTTATTTTACTTTGGGATTAGAGTTCTACATTCTATTTTCATCTTTCCTTTAGCATAATTTTCCTCCATCTCAACTCCACCTTTATGTCAACATGTTCCTCCTAACTTTCCCCATTTTGTTGTCTTGTTTCTCTTTCCCTTTTCCAACTTTAGATTCTCCCTATTCTTTCTCTTTACCTGGTTAAAATTTCACCCCACTTATATATCTAATTTCAAAACCCCTACAAGTCCATACAAACCTCTCTATTCTTGTCTTCACTAGCCAAAAAGTTGTTTTTTTCTCTATGTCCTTTTGTTGCTATTTGCCTGAACAGTGATTATATCGATTTTTAGTACTTTTTCATGAGATTGTTTTCACTTATTCTACTTGTTTTATTTTGCTTTTTGCTTGTTTTATTTTTACCTCTCTTTTCCCTCGCCTCACTCGATATCAATTGTTATTTGTAGTTTGTATTAATCTCTAGGCACTGGTTGCTGGCCTTTATAGGGATTAGTTACTGTTCTATTGGAGTTTTCTCCTGACATCTATATTTTGTTCTTCTTTTCTCTTATCTGCTTTCTTTTCTCACTGACTTTGTTTCTCTTTTTCTTTTCTTTTTTTTCTTCTCCTTTTTATTTTATTTTTGGTTCATTTATTTACTTATTTTTTCTTTCTCCCTCTCCCAATTTGATTTTGGCACTTCTTTCCTTTCCTTTTAGCTCATTTTCCTCTTCTTCTTTCTTCACTTACCCCTAATTTGTCTTTCATTGGTGGTGAATACATTTCTGTTCAGTGCCTTGTGTGCTGTACCAGGTCGTGTTGTAGTTTGTGCCTTTGAATCAACGTAGGAGAGAGGACTACATAATCGGACACCCGGAGAAGAAAAACGATGGGCAGAAAAAGAAACAGCCCACATAAGACAGACAGGCAGGTTTCACCAGAAAAGGAAGTAAACGAAATAGAAGCAGAAATAAGCCTGCCAGAGAAAGAGTTCAGAGAAATGATCATAAGGTGGATGAAAAGAATGGAAGACAACTTCGACAATTTGAGTAAGAGCCAAGAGGAAATGAAAAAGAAGCAAGGACAAATAAAAGATGACATCCAGGTTTAAAGAACTCAATAGAAAGCATCAAAAGTAGACTAGAAGAAGCAGAGGACCACATCAGTGAGCTTGAAGACACGGTAGGAAAAAATACCCAAGTACAGCAGCTTCTCGAAAAAAAAATTAAAAGCAAAAGGAGAGCATAAGGGAACTTTGGGATAACATAAAAAAAAAAAAAAAAAACAGCCGCATAATTGGGGCTCCAGAAAAGGTGGAAACTGAACAAGGATTAGAGAACCTGTTTGAAGAAATAATGACAAAAAATTTCCCCAATATAGGAAAGAAAAAACCCACACAAATCCAAGAAGCTCACAGAGTCCCAAGCAAAATGATCCCCACAAAACCGACACCAAGGAACATTATAATTAAATTGGCTAGTACCAACGACAAAGTAAGAATCTTAAAAGCGGCCATAGAGAAACAGAAAGTTACCTACAAAGGAACCCCCATAAGACTAGCTACTGATTTTTCAACAGAAACTCATCAGGCCAGAAGGGAATGGAATGAAATATACAAAGTCATGCAAAGGAAGGGTCTGAATCCAAGAATACTGTACCCTGCAAGGCTTTTAATCAAAATTGAAGGTGATATCAGAAGATTCACAGACAAAAAAGGACTAAGGGAATATATTACCACCAAACCAGCAATGCAAGAAATGTTAAAGTGTCTGCTGTAATAAAAAGAAATAGGAAGCGAAGAAGGAACTCTGGGCTAAAGACTAAAAATGGTGACAGATAAATACCTATCAATAATAACTTTAAATGTAAATGGATTAAATGCTCCAATCAAAAGACATAGGGTAATCGATTGGATAAGAAAACATGATCCACATATCTGCTGTCTACAAGAAACTGACCTCAGGAAAAGAGATGCACACAGATTGAGGGTGAAGGGATGGAAGATGGTATTTCAGGCAAATGGAAATGAAAAAGAAGCTGGGGTTGCAATACTTTTATCTGACAAATTAGATCTCAAAGTGAAGGACATAACAAGAGATAAAGAAGGCCACTTCATAATACTAAAGGGAACAGTCCAACAAGAAGAAAAAACTCTGGTAAGAATATACGCATCCAATATACGAGCACCTAAATACATAAAAAAACTCCTGGAGGGTATTAAGGGAGAGATTGACAGCAATACAATCATAGTAGGAGACTTTAATACCCCACTGTCACCACTGGACAAATCCTCTAAACAAAAAATCAACAAAGAAACATCAATCCTAAATGACTCACTAGACCAGATGGAATTAATTGACATCTTCAGAACATTTCAACCCAAAGCCACAGAATTTACATTCTTCTCCAGTGCACATGGGTCATTTTCAAAGATAGATCATATGTTGGGTCATAAGAAAAGTCTGTTCAAATTCAAGAAGATAAAAATCATATCAAGCATTTTCTCAGACCACAGTGGCATAAAACTGGAAATCAACTATAATAAAAACAATAGAAAGAAATCAAACACATGGAGACTAAACAGCATGCTATTAAACAACGATTGGGTAACCAGAGAGATCAAGGAAGAAATAAAAAACATCATGGCAACAAATGACAATGACAACACAACAATACAAAATTTATGGAACACAGTGAAAGCAGTCTTGAGAGGGAAGTTCATAGCCCTACAAGCCTACTGCAAAAAAACAGGAAACAATGGTAATAAATTATCTAACCCTAAAACTCAAAGAGCTAGAACGAGAGCATCAAGAAAAGCCCAGTGTATGGAGAAGGAAGGAAATGGTGACGATTAGAGCAGAGAAACAATCCAAAAGATCAACAAAACCAAGAGCTGGTTCTCTGAAAGAGTAAACAAGATTGATGGACCTCTAGCCAGGCTCACCAAGAAGCAAAGAGAGAAGACCCAAATAAATAAAATCATAAATGAAAGAGAAGAAATAACAACAGACCCTGCTGAAATGCAAAGGATTCTTAAAAAATACTATGAACAACTCTATTCCAACAAATTGGACAACCTGCAAGAAATGGACATTTTCCTAGAAAAATATAACCTTCCAAAACTCAACGAGGAGGAATCTAAACATCTCAATAGTCCAATAACTATGGAAGAAATTGAAGCAGTCATCAAAAAGCTTCCAGCAAATAAAAGCCCGGGACCAGATGGCTACACAGGAGAGTTTTACCAAACATTCAAGGAAGAATTAAAACCTATCCTCCTCAGACTATTCAAAAACATTCAAGAAGGAACACTTCCAAACACCTTCTATGAAGCCAGCATCAACCTAATACCAAAACCAGATAAAGACAACATAATGAAAGAGAATTATAGGTCAATATTTCTCATGAACACAGATGCCAAAATCCTCAACAAAATTCTAGCAAATCAGATCCAGCAGTACATCAGAAAGATCATACACCATGACCAAGTAGGATTCATCCCAGGAATGCATGGATGGTACAATATCCGCAAATCAATAAACGTAATACATCACATAAACAAATTGAGAGATAAAAATCACATAGTCATATCAATTGATGCAGAAAAAGCATTTGACAAAATCCAACACCCTTTCTTGATAAAAACTCTCAGCAAAGTGGGAATAGAATGATCAGACCTCAACATCATAAAAGCCATATATGATAAACCCACAGCTAACATCATACTCAATGGGCAAAAACTAAAACCAATTCCCCTAAAAACAGGAACAAGACAGGGATGCCCGCTCTCACCTCTCCTGTTCGACATAGTAACGGAAGTATTAGCCATTGCAATTAGACAAGAAGAAGAAATAAAAGGCATCCAAATTGGAAAAGAAGAAGTAAAGCTGTCCTTATTTGCAGATGACATGATACTGTACATAAGAAACCCAAAGGATTCCATTCCAAAACTAATTGACTTAATTAATGAATTCGGCAATGTAGCAGGATACAAAATTAATGCTAAGAAGTCTGTGGCATTTCTATTCATTAATAGTGAAATTACAGAAAGGGAGACTAACATAGCAATCCCATTTACCATCGCACCAAAATAATTAAGATACCTAGGAATAAACCTAACTAAAGAAGTAAAAGACCTATATGTAGAAAACTACAGGACACTGAAAAAAGAGATAGAGGGAGATGTTAACAGATGAAAGAGCATACCATGCTCATGGATTGGGAGAATCAACATCATTAAAATGTCCATACTACCCAATGCACTACCTTTTAAAATACCAACAACATATTTCACTGACCTAGAAAGAATTCTTCATAGATTCATCTGGAACAAAAAAAGACCACAAATAGCCACAGCAATTCTGAGAAAGAATAAAATAGGTGGGATCTCAATACCAGATTTCAAGCTATACTACAAAGCAACTGTTCTCAAAACAGCCTGGTACTGGCACAAGAACAGACATATAGACCAATGGAATGGAATAGAGAACCCAGATATCCACCCAAACCAATATGCTCAACTAATATTTGACAAAGGAGTCATGAACATACAATGGAGCCAAGATAGCCTCTTCAATAAATGGTGTTGGGAAAATTGGACGGATACATGCAAAAAAATTAAATTGGACCACCAACTTACACCAAATACAAAATAAACTCAAAATGGATACAGGACTTAAACATTAGAAGGGAAACCATAAAAATACTAGGGAATCTACAGGCAACACAATCTCAGACATATGCCAAAAGAACTTCTTCACTGATACTGCTCCAAAGGCAATTGAAGCTAAAGAAAAAATAAACAAATGGGACTACATCAAAATAAAAAGCTTTTGCACAGCAAAATAAACCATCAACAAAACAACAAGGAAGACCACTCACTGTATGGGAGAACATATTTGCAAATGTTATCACTGATAAAGGTTTAATCTCCAAAATCTACAGCCAACTTATACAACTTAATAAAAGGAAGATAAACGACCCAACAAAAAATTGGGCAACATACCTAAATAGAACCTTTTCGAAAGACGACAGAAGGAAAGCCAAGAGACACATGAAAACATGTTCGAAGTCACTAATCACCCGAGAGATGCAAATCAAAAGGACAATGCGATACCATCTTACACTGGTCAGAATGGCAATCATCAACAAATCAACAAAGGACAAGTATTGGCGAGGATGCGGAGAAAAAGGAACCCTTGTGCACTGTTGGTGGGAATGTAGACTGGTGCAGCTACTGTGGAGAATAGTATGGAGTTTCCTGAAAAAACTAAAAATGGATCTCCCATTTGAGCCTGTAATCCCACTCTTAGGAATTTATCCTTAGAAATCACAAACACCAATCAGAAAGGATTTATGCACCCCTATGTTCATAGCAGCACAATTTACAATAGCTACAATTTGGAAACAGCATAGGTGCCCGTCAGCAGATGAGTGGATCAGAAAACTGTGGTACATCTACACAATGGAATTCTATGCTGCCATTAAAAAGAAGGAATTCTTACCATTTGCAGCAACCTGGTTGGAAATGGAGAGCCTTATGCTTAGCGAAATAAGCCAGTCAATGAAGGAGAAGCATCACATGATCTCACTCATTTGTGGATAATAAAGAACATTATAAACTGATGAACAAAAGGATAGATATAGAGGCAGTAAAGCTTCAAACAGACTGTGAAATTACAGCAGGAAGATTAAGGTTAGGTGAGGTAGATGAGAGATCAATCAAAGGACTTGTATGCATGCATATAAGCATAACCAATGAACATAGACACTGGGGGTTTGGGGTATGCCTGGGAGGGAGGGGGGGCAATGGGGAGATATGTATAAAAAATTAATAAAATAAAAAAATTTTTAAAAATCAATAAAATGTGTTGGAAAAAAAAAGAACCATTTTATTTCCATTTTCCTATGTTTAACATCAACTCTTAGTGTGCACCTATGTGCCCAGCTCTGTCTGAAGCACTTCACACACTTCACAAATAGCTTATAATAGATAACTAATTGTAATTCAACTTACAAAAGGAGTAACCACATATATTTTGGATTTTAACAGAGGTTAATCAAGAGAAAACACTTCTGTAAATCACCTGCTCATAGGTAACTCTTCCTTAAAGATATTATTTTCTCAAAATCCAATAGGAAATCTCAATATTTTCATAAAAACATTTTAAATGGTGCCATTCAGAAAACAAACGCAAAATTAAGGATTCAAATCTAACTACAAATAATTATAAAAGAAGAAGAAACATAATAGTGTTTTATTGACACCATTTTATTGTAAGGAGAAACATAATGGTGTTTTATTGAATAAAGAACGCATAATCCTATAAAATAAAAGACCAGCGACCATAAGCCAAATAACCTGTACGACTGCTTGTCCAGTTGCTATGAGGTGGGGCGCCAGTGAAGGGAACTGGGTGGCTGGTGGTAGGGTTGGACGAGGGCCAGCGAGGGGAACCGGTTGGCTGCTGGCAATGGTGGGATGGGACCTGGCGTTGGCTAGGGGACCTGGGAGGCTGGTGGGGGCGGCAGGGTGGGATTGGGGACTGGCAAGTGGGCAAAAGATGGGCCTGATTGCAAGCTGGGCCTAGAGACCCTACCTGCTCACTATTTTGTGCATTGGGCCTCTAATACTCTTATAATACTGAAGGTAAAAATATTGTAATATAGATTACTTGAGCGTGAGAGATGAATGGAGGGCCTGTTAAATAGGAAACAGAAGTGTGTCTCATGACATAATCTTTTAGTCTCATTGTTAAAGGAAACAAAATAACAATGAACCATCTGAAAATGTTAATAAGAAACAAGGAGCGACCAAATACTACAAAAAACAAAATATACTTTCATAAAATATTTAATAAGTGTTTCAATCAAATTCCTAATAAAATACAAATACACACATACACACACACACACCACTGATTTGCTACTTACTGGTAGACCACATGTACAGAGTTTAAGACCATGAAGGTTTCACACTTATTCACATGAAGAGTGTTTAAATTTAACTGTAAAGAAAAACCTATGAGTCTGCCCAGTGTGCCAAGTGATTGATTAGAGCGTCAGCCTACGCACTGAAGGGTTACAGGTTTGATTCCTGGTCAAGAGCATATACCTCCTGGATGGGGTTTGTACAGGAGGCAATCGGTTGATGTGTCTCTCTCACATCAATGTTTTTTTTTTCTCTCTCTCTCTGTTCCCCTCCCTCCCTTCCTTCCACTCTCTCTGAAAAACAATGGGAAAAAAATATCCTTGGGTGAAGAGTAACAAGAAAGGTAAGAAAGGAAAGAAAGGGAAAGGAAAGAAAGGGAAAAAAAGGTAGAGGGGAGGGGAAGGGAGGGGAGGGGAGGGGAGAGAAGAGGAGAGGAAGGAAGGAAGAAAGAAAAAGAAAAACCTTTGCTATGAAGTAACTCATTCTTTGAATTTGCATGTTAATAGGACTTTTATTCTTTTCATATCCTTATGGAAAGACTGAGACATCATTACAATACAGTACCAAGAAAGATCAATATACAGTGATACCTTGAGATACGAGTGCCCTAACATATGAGATTTTTGAGATACGAGCCGTCAAGCAAGTGATTTTTGCAACATTTGAGATAGGAGTAATAGCACGGATCGGCCGGCTGCACACGACCCACCAGTTTACCGCGACTCGAGTGTCTCACAGTTTCCCACGCCTCAAGGTTACGGAACGAATTAAACTCGTATCTCGAGGTACCACTGTAATTAAAAAATAAGTGAAGACCTTCTCTTCCTAATTAGAATTGTTCATAAGAGACAAGAAGTGACCAAATATCACAAAGAATAAAATATACTTTCATAAAACATTTACTAAGTGTTTCTATCAAATTCTTAATAAAACACAGCATATTTACTAATTTTCATCCAAGGCATGTTACTTTTACTTTATATTTTTTCAAAAGATTTTATTACGTTAATACCTTTACTTTCTTGGTGACTAAATCGTTACTTGCCTTTCCATCATTAAGTTAGATGAGAAATAAATTAATGGAAAGAACTATCATGACAGAATGAACTAAAAACAAACCCCAAAATTGAAAAAAATACAAATTTTTAGAGAAAAAATTTTAAGTAAAACTCAAAATGAAAATTCAAAAAGTCTTAATTTAATTCAATCTCCATTAACACTATAAACATTTTACTGAAGGCCATTACGTGACCAGCACTAAGGTGAACCCAGGGTAAAGGGTGATTAAAGCAAAGGCTTGGCCTCAAGGGAGCTATAATCAATAGCATTTAAAGCTTTTGTAAGAACTAACTCTAAAATTAACTCTAACAGATGCTACTCCACTAAATAAACAAAAGCTACTGGCTCCATAATCATGACAATCACAGGGCCTGGCCTTTTGAACTCGCCCTGAATGTCACCAAAGCCACTGAAGGGCATGAGAGCACAATGGAAGTTCATCCGAACAAGCCACAGGCTAACTGATGTCAGGCCATAAGAGTTCATCCTTCTCCACATCCAAGGTGAGGAAACAGGAAGGTGGATGTTGAAATTTTGTACACCTGCTTCACCCCCCCCACCACCTCCATATAGCTGCATGAGCAACTCCGTAACTCAACAAGGCTACGCGCCGGATTCTGGACCATGGGAAGTACTAGTCTAAACAGCCTAGTCCAGCTACCAGTGTAATAACAAAGATGAGAACTGGTTTTCCTCCATGTTTGAGATTGTTAACCTGTAAGGAGGAAAATAAAGTTGGGCAGATGATGCTGTAGGTTTACCAAGTAAGTCTACTTCAATTGTGGTCCAAAAAAAAACCAAATCAAAAATTGCAAACAAGTAGCTTTACAAAAAATTTATAGTAACAGGGAGAGGGGATGAGTGTATGTAGGGGCATGCCTATAGATTGGGGTATGTGTGCATATATACACAAACATATATGCCAAAGACATATAATTGTTTAAGTAAGAATAATGACAGTAACTGCCAAAAGTCCAAAACTCTCACACATATTGCTGTAATGTAGGCAGAATGACATACCCATTTTCTACTTCTACAAGCTACAAAGCTATGCTAAATCTATACACTAACCATGAATTTGCTTGTTTTATTTTCTAAATAAAAAAAGAAAACATTCAATGAAACCCTTTTGTAATTGACCTTTTCAGTTTAAAGGTGTGTGTGTGTGTGTGTGTGTGTGTGTGTGTGTGTGTATTCATTCCTGGTTGTTTAAGAAACACACAGGGAAATAAACCCAAGGATCCACATAACATAAGCAGGAACTCTGGTACCTACATGAAGAAGTGGTAAAAATAAGCCTGAGAGAAGTGAGAAGCTCCACACCTGTACATATTCTAGAATGTTAAGTTGCCTGCCCATTTGGGCCATCACAACTTGAGTGCAGTGGGATGAGAAAGGGAGAGAGGTTTACTAGTACTATTGGGCCTTTAACATTTGTTGATCTATTCTTGTGTTCTAACCAAAACTATCTAACTAGATGTGTTTGTTTTTCAATACTTGCAGGACAACACCCTCCTTCTCAGGGGATGTTCACAGTGAAAAGATGCCCCCAATGGGAAGTGCACAGACATTTATAATGGACTCTGACTTGAGAGAGGGGGAGGAAGCCTGACTGCAAGCTCAGCAAAGCCTCCACTCACCGTTTCAGGTGGTCTGCTGTGCTCAGTCCAACAGTGTCCAATGAAGACCACCGGGCAACAGAACCCTGGCTTAAGTGGTGATCATGGAAGCAGGAAAGGTTCTTATTTAATTAATGGACCCTCTAATATAGGTTAGATAGTAATACAGTGGTACCTCGAGATACGAGTGCCCTAACATATGAGATTTTTGAGATACGAGCCTTCGAGCAAGCGATTTTTTGCTTTGAAATACCAGCAACATTTGAGATACGAGTAATCGCTCGGATCAGCCGGCTGCACACGACCCGCCAGTTTACCCTGACTCGAGCGTCTCATAGTTTCCCACGCCTCAGTCAGTATGTTTACCTCGTTGTCGAAGCATCTTTGGTGCATTTACGTACTTTATCACATTTCTTTTTATAAACATGGGTCTGAAGAAAGCAAGTGGAAAGGTCAGTGCTCAGAAGAGCTTCAAACAGACTGTGAAATTACAGCAGGAAGATTAAAGTTAGGTGAGGTAGATAAGAGATCAATCAAAGGACTTGTATGCATGCATATAAGCATAACCAATGAACATAGACACTGGGGGGTTGGGGTATGCCTGGGAGGGAGGGGGGGCAATGGGGAGATATGTATAAAAATTAATTTAAAAAAAGAGGATGATGTCTATTGAATTAAAGCGTGAAATCATAGAAAAATATGAGCAAGGTGTGCGAGTGGCTGACTTGGCGAGGCAATACGGGCGTAGTACTTCAACGATATGCACTGTGCTTAAACAGAGAGTCCATAAAGGGTATAACGCCAGCTAAGGGCGTTACAATAATTTCTAAGCTCCGTAGCTCTCTCCATGAAAAGATGGAGAATCTACTGATGGTGTGGGTGACGGAGAAGCAGCTTAAAGGAGATACATTAACACAGGGCATCATATGCGAGAAGGCACGAGCGATTTACGGTGATTTGCTGAAGCAGACCCTGCGCACTTCCACGGACGAAGCATCAAAAGACTCATTTAAAGCCAGTAGAAGCTGGTTTGATAACTTCAGGAAAAGTTCGGCATTCACTCCATCGTCAGGCATGGTGAGGCAGCAAGTTCAGATGTGAAGGCAGCTGAGGATCACCTCAAAACTTTTTCCGCACTGATAGAAGCCAAAGGATATATCCCCCAGCAAGTCTTCAACTGTGACGAGACAGGGCTTTTCTGGAAGAAGATGCCGAATAGGACTTACATAACGGCAGAGGAGAAGGCGATGCCAGGCCACAAACCCATGAAGGATAGGCTAACTCTCCCAATGCGAGTGGCGACTGCAAGATCAAGCTTCTGCTCGTATACCATTCAGAAAACCCCAGTCTTTAAGTCACATAAGATTTTCAAAGATAAACTGCAAGTTATGTGGAGGGCAAACCCGAAGGCATGGATCACCAGGCAGTTCTTTGTGGAGTGGGTAAACCTGGTTTTCGGCCCTTCTGTTAAGAAATATCTACAGGAAAACAACCTAACCATGCAAGCCCTCCTCATCCTCGACAATGCTCCTGCTCACCCACCGAACCTCGAAGATGAACTCCTCAAAGAGTTCAAGTTTATAAAGGTTGTCTACCTACCTCCCAACACCACTCCTATCCTGCAGCCCATGGATCAGGAGGTGATTTCTCATTTTAAAAAGCTGTACATCAAGCACCTGTTCCGGCGCTGCTTTGAGGTGATGGAGAACACAAACCTCACCCTTCGAGAGTTCTGGAAGAACCACTTTAACATCGTGATATGCCTCAGAATTATTGATCAGGCCTAGCTGGGTGTTACAACGAGGACTTTGACCTCTGTATGGAAGAAGCTGTGGCCTGAGGCCGTAGCCGAAAGGACCTTCTAAGGATTTGAACCCGAGGTGCCAGTGGAGGAGGAGATAGTGTCTCTGGGAAAATTCATGGGCCTGGAGGTGGATGAGAGAGACGTGAATGAGCTCATCGAGGAGTACTCTCTGGAACTCACCACGGAGGAGTTACAAGAGTTGCAGTCTCAGCCACATGCAGAGGTTCTCCAAGAAATTGGTTTCGAGGAGGAGCCAGAGGTGGAGGAGATCTCTACAAGTGAGATAAAGAAGATTGTAGGAATGTGGGAGAGGGTGTCACACTTCCTAGAAAAGAAACACCCCAAAAAAGTTGCTACTGGTTGTGCATCGGAGCTGTTCAATGAAACTTTCCTCACCCATTTCAGAAACATTCTGAAAGAAAGGAAGGGGCAAACCTCGTTGGACACTTTTTTTTTGAAATCGGCCAAAAATGCAAAGACCAGTAGGAATTAAGTTCAGTGAAGATTAATTAAGTTACATTCAGTTTAGGGATAAAGTGTAGCATTAAGAGTGTAACGAGTAGGTAAATACACTTTATAAAACCAGTTTATTCCTTTACATTCTCTTTTATTATGTTTTTATACAATATTTGTCATCTATAAATACATTTTTCTTATTCAAAAACACGTAACAAGAACAACTGGGGTGGCATTTTGGGGGCTGGAACGGATTAACGGCATTTCAATTGATTTCAATGGGGAAATTTGCTTTGAGATACGAGCAACTTGATATAAGAGCAAGGTTACGGAATGAATTAAACTCGTATCTCGAGGTACCACTGTATTATATGTCCTTGCTATAGCTACATCTGTAATGTAGACTCGATTAGGGTCCTTCAAATAAAACTATTATTTTCAGGTATTTCAAAAATCAACCATCCTCCAGTGTGATGACAGTTAACTCGTACATATATTCATATATTATCCTGCATTGAGAAGTAATTTCCAATAAATTACAGATAATGCAATATTAAAATGGTCTCTAAAAAATAATTTAAATAAAACCATAGAAATAGTACCTTCAAATAATAAATTCCCAATGATTTCATTTCAGTTTTTAAATCTGACCCCACTCCCATCAAGTCCTGTGATGCCAGCTGCTGTCATATATGATTCCACCTTGCAGGGCCGAGGAAGTGTCAAAAGTGATATAAAAACCAGAACCCAGACACAAATGGCATAGCAAACACATGTACATGTACATATTGGGAAAATTATCAGAAATTCAAAACATTTATGATCTTAAAATTCAAATGACCAAAACAAATATTATGTTCTCTTAAGAAAATGCAACCTTGATGAAAAAAAAAAAATGAGACAGCATTTATGTAATAAACATTTATAACTTCCTGTACGATTTAAGCCCCCACAAGGTAGGCAAAGATGAGTAGGGTAAGAAGACCTCAGGTGGGGGTGATCTTGCCTGTATGGGCTAATGGAAGAGGACTGCCAGGCTTTGAAAATGGATAGTGTTCTGAGAGCAGAAGGTAGAAGGAACAAGTAAGTAGAAAAGCACAGATAAGAAAAAGCCACTGAAAAGCATTAACTCGTGTGTGTGTTACTCGGCATGAGGGAGATCAGCACTAGTGGGGCACAAAGATGGGGATAAGTAGGCTGGAGCCTGTCATGGGGTACTACGAATGCCAGTCTGAAGTTCTGGTCTAACAGGAGGCTCCAGAGAGAATTTAGTGGCTGCAGCTACAGAGGGACTGAAGGCACGGTGGTGAATCAGGAAAAGACCAGTTAGGAGGCTACTGCAACATGTGGACTTAAAGGAAAACTAACTAGGCTAGAGAGAGTAACAAGCAGAGACAGGAATGGTACGACAGGTGTCACAGAGCAGCTGATGGAGCTCTAGCAAATGAATGTAAGTGGGAAAAGAGAAGGCAAAGGTGAGGACAGCGGTGGACACCAGGAAAAGGGGGACCATGGCTGGGCTACAGTCTGCTTTTCCCATTAACAGGATCAGTGACTTTGATGTCTTTTTTACCTTATCTATAAAGTAAAGCTACTAAACAACAAGATTTCATGAGTTCTTTTCCATATTCAAGTTTGGAAATGCTAAGGTTGTGAGGTTTAAGTAGTGTCAGCTGAGAACAGATGGGGAAGTCAATAGATATACCACTGAAAAAGAGGACATTCCATGTGCCTGTGGACCACAGATGCTCCAAAAAGTATTTTATAAGTATAAATTATAATTATAGTTTGTTTTCTGCATTGCAATTGGGTTAATGAAAAGAGCAAAAGCTATGAAGTGGACTTTTGTCAAAATCCAGATCAGCCAAATGAATTTGAGCAAGTTACCAAATGTCCCGAAATCTCAATATTTAATTCATAGAAAAGAGGCACTACATTTGAGGGTTAGAGGTGTAAAGAGCTGTTTGGCTGACAGGAGATATTCAATGAATGTAGCTTCCCACAGATGGCTCTACAAAAGACCTTATCTTATCTTTCCACTTTTTCACTGCTGTTATCAATAAGTTATTTCATTTAATAAATAGAAGAGAGAAGGTTTTATAAGCATAATCTGTGGCATTTGCAAATTTCTAAAATTCCAATAATAATTATAGAACTCACAAAGCTGCTGGCCAATCCAAAAAGATGTTTTCTTAAAAAATCCTCATGGCTCAGGTGGCTGGAGTGTCATCTCTTACATCTTTTGTTTGCAGGTTCAATCCCTGGTCAGGGTACATACAGGAGGCAACCAATTAATGTTTCTCTCTCATATCAATGTTTCGCCCTCTCCCTCCCCCTTCCTCTCTCTCTAAAAAGTAAATTAAAAACACATGAATATAAGGGGATGAGGATTAAAAAAATAAATAAAATAAAAATCCATCTGAATTTCCCTCTAGCTCCTGATCCTTATGTTCAACTGCTCACTCAGTATCTCCCCAACTCTCTATCACGCAGGCCACTCACTCAAATGCGGTGTCCATCATTTGACCTCACCTCCAATGCTCCAACCTCCAAAGCCCACCCTCTCCTGGGTTCCCCGCCTCAATCAACATTGGTACCAATGCACAGGTGACTGTGGCAGAGAACTGTGGGTTATCATTGGCACCTTCTTTGTCTTCACATGATAGTGGCTAATCCTTTCCCATCAATTTAAATCTGTCTGCTCTCCATAATCTGAGTATTTCTCTCCAGTGCACCCGTAGACTAAGCTACCATTAATTGGAAAACTGCAACAGCTTGACTCATCTCTGCCAACCTCCTTTCCATTCCCCCCACCTATCTACCCCCATCCATTCTACAGAGAAGCCAGAGGCAGCTTTAGAAAAGCAGGCCAAGAAACAAAGCAAGACCACCTTCTGTTTAAAGCTTCCAGTGATATTCTATTGCTTTTAGGGCGAAGTAAAACATCACTCATGGTTTTCAAGGTTCTGCATGAAATGGCTCATTTCAAGCCGCCTAACCATCTTCCATGCTCTCAGCTACTGGCCTCACCGCCAAGAGCCTTCACATGATCCCCTCTGCCTAGACTGTTCAGCGTTAACTGAACCCTTTTTGCCTAATTACCATTCACACCTTGAATTCAGACCAATAGCAGCTTCCAGGAAAATACCATGATCTGATCCCAGATTAGATCTTCCCATGCTTCACCTTTGAAATACTCATTTATATTCCAATTGTTAAATAGTGTCTGTTTCATCTACCAGACCATGAGCAAGGCAAGGGCAAAGGGCAGGGGCCATACTTATCTTGTTAATAGGTGTCGTGTCATGTACAATGTCTTGTACATATGAAAGATTGAGCATATATTTGCGTAAATGAATCAATGAACTAACCATCCATCCATCTATCTATCCATCTATAAAACCATCTATAGAGAGAGAATCCAAGATGGCGGCATAGGTAAACACCTATACTGCTGCCTCGCACAACAATTTCAAAACTACAACTAAAAGACAGAACGGACATCATCCAGAACCACACGAAAGCTGGCTGAGTGGAAGTTCTACAACTAGAAAGAAAGAGAGGGGCTCACGGAGACCCAGAGGAGCTGCAAAAAGCTGAGGCATGGAGACGCGCGCTGAGAGAGCGGGTGCCGGAGTACCTGGCTGGCTTTCTCTGGCGGGAGGGAAACGGAGACTCCCAACGGCATTGAACCTCTTATCTTACGACACTAAACCCCAGATCCAGCCGAAACTCATACGGGGGGAGTTTGGACTGTGAAAAGGGAGAAGTGCACGGAAATTTAGGGGAGTTGCAAAGGATCGGAGGTCTGGTCGCGCACGGCACCACGTGGAGGACGGATTGCTGATTGTGCCACTGGCTTTCGCGAGTGGGCGGGAGACAGACCCTCCCAACTGCGCCACTTCTGAGTCCACTGGGCCTCAGTGAAAATGCCGAGGCAAGGGAAGGGATTACAAGCAAAAGAAATGGAGGAAAAAAAACGACTGGATATAGAGTTCAAAACCACGCTTATAAGGTTTTGCAAGAATATGCTAGAAAAGATGGATAAATTTAGTGAGACCCAAGAGAAGATGATAAAGACACTGACTGAAATGAAAACTATTATGCAGAGTACTAACAGCAGACTAGAGAAAGGCAAGGATCAAGTCAAAAATTTGAAATATAAAGAAGCAGAAAACATTCAACTGGAAAAGCAAGAAGAGAAAAGAATCCAAAAATGTGAAGATAATGTAAGGAGCCTCTGGGACAGCTTCAAGCGTACCAACATCAGAATTGTGGGGGTGCCAGAAGAAGAGAGAGAGCAAGATACTGAAAACCTGTTTAAAGAAATAATGACTGAAAACTTCCCACATCTGGTAAAAGAAATAGACTTACAAGTCGAGGAAGCACACAGAACCCCAAAGAAAAGGAACCCAAAGAGGACTACACCAAGACACATCATAATTAAAATGCCAAGAGCAAAAGAGAAAGAGAGAATATTAAAAGCAGCAAGAGAAAAACAGTTTATTACCTACAAGGGAGCACCCATACGACTGTCAGCTGATTTCTCAACAGAAACGATGCAGGCCAGACGAGAGTGGCAAGAAATATTCAACGTGATGAACAACAAGAACCTACAACCAAGAATAATCTATCCAGCAAAGCTATCATTCAGATTTGAAGGGCAGATAAAGACCTTCACAGAGAAGAAAAAGCTAAAGGAGTTCATCAACTCCAAACCAGTATTATATGAAATGCTGAAAGGTACCCTTTTAGAAGAGGAAGAAGAAAAAGGTAAAAGACAAAAAATTATGAACAACAAATACACATCTGTCAACAAGTGAATCTAAAAATTAAGTGAATTAAAAATCTGATCAACAGAATAAACTGGTGAATATAATAGAATCAGGAGCACAGAAAGGGAGTAGACTGATAATTCTCAGGAGGACAAAAATCATAAAGCATCAAACAGACTGTGAAATTATAGCAGAAAGATTAAAGTTAGGTGAGGTAAAGAAGTGATCAATCAAAGGACTTGTATGCATGCTTATAAACATAACCAATGATCACAGACACTGGGGGGTCGGGGTACGCCTGGGAGGGAGGGGGGGCAATGGGGAGATATGTATAAAAAATTAATAAAAATTAATTTAAAAAAAAACAACCATCTATAAAATCTGACTCTTGAAATACAAACATGGGTAATGCGCATCACCTCACCTTTCCTTAGAATTTTTACCTTTTATTCTGGTTATCTTTTTATCTGAATATATGCCATAAATCTCTCACTCAGACCCCTGTATGAGTGTTCTGAAAGACATGTTTGTATTGTAATTGTGGAAACAGCAAAAAAGACCAAGATAAAGCAAGGTTGGCCAAGGCAACCCTCCAGCATGAGAGAGAGAGGGGCGGGCCCGCCCCGCCGGAGGAGGTGGAAATCAAACTATTAAGGTGAGTAGTGGTATGTAGTATAGGCAGAAAGTATTCAACTCCAAATTTACATAAATTTCTCTTCACTTGCTCTTAAATTTAGGAAACCTGGTTTTATATAACCAACCTTTCAAAGTGTTGTGTGCGTAGTCAAGTTTGGTAACTATTGAGATAAAGCAGAGAGAATAAAGCATGTACAGATAGATCTCTGAGCAGCCACACCAGCCTGCATTTAAGATGCTATTAAATTCCCAGGTGAAAGGAAGCTGAAAGTCTTCTAAATTCTAAAGTAGCCAGCTTGCCTGTGGGGCTTATCTTATTTTGTTTTATTATGAAACCTCTTTAACCTTAGCATATGCTTATAGATTTGTGTGTTGTAACAAGCGTGTGGAAGGTACTGGCACACAGTAGGTGTGGGAATTAAATCACGGTTTGCTAGGTCGAAACCACAAAGATGCTGTTCCTTGGAAAGCAGCAGAAAAGAATACAGTCCACTGCTTCCTGTCTTTCCTCGCTGGCATTTCTCACCACAGCCCACTAAACAACCATGGCACATGCCTTTGGAATTCTCCCAGGAGAGCCTGTTTTTCAGGGGCTTAGTCCTGTGGGTCTGTGGAAAGTTAAAAGACCACATAATGTTACTCTACGTAGTGGGACATCTCATCAGAACCAAGGCAAGTGAACACAGAAGAGGACGGGCAAAGCTGCATCAGGGACAAGGGCACACACAGCACCTGGTATGGGCCAGTGCTGTGAGGACACCATGAAGCTGTGATGGGAGGGTTTGTTTCTTGCTATTCTTGCCCCTTCACCTGCTAGGCAGTCAAGGCCAACATGCCAAGGGCAGGAAAGAGGAAAATGAGAAATCCCCCACAAAATGACTTTATGTATACAGGGGGGAAAGCACAGAAGCCATGAGTAAAATGAGGAACCAGGGGCTGGTCACTGTTGAGTAAATTACTTAAGAGTGTAAGCCAGGGTGTAAACACCCCCATGATAGTAAGTAAAAGAGACAGTGACCCCATCTTTGTGATACTTGATTCTGAAGATGCCCTAAGCACTTCAACTATTCTACAAATGATAATGTCCAAACCCCTTTGCCTGGGGCAGCACCATTTGCTAGACTATTCTCTGCAATTATACCATTTCACTTACAAGCTAAGCATAAATGATGTGAGCATTCTTCAGAGGGGTCAGTAGAAGACTCAAGTACAAAAAAAAAAAATGTGAGGGTCTCAAATACATTAAGGATGTGATTTCTAGATTTCCATGTTAAACTTAGAGACTATAGACCACTGTTCTCCCATATCCCTTAAAGAAAGGATAAATCTTTTTTTGTGTTTTTTTTCATTTAACTATAACCAAATAAATTAAGATATACAAAGAAGTCTCCTCTATGCCAGGACACTAATAAAGTCACAACAAAAATTAGCAGCACAATTTACAATAGCTAAGATTTGGAAACAGCCTAGGTGCCTATCAGCAGAGGAGTGGATCAGAAAACTATGGTACATCTACACAATGGAATACTATGCTGCCATAAAAAAGAAGGAATTCGCCGGAACCGGTTTGGCTCAGTGGATAGAGCGTCGGCCTGCGGACTGAAAGGTCCCAGGTTCGATTCCGGTCGGGGGGCATGTACCTTGGTTGCGGGCACATCTCCAGTGTGGGGCGTGCAGGAGGCGGCTGATCGATGTCTCTCTCTCTCTCATCAATGTTTCTGACTTTCTATCCCTCACCCTTCCTCTCTGTAAAAAATCAATAAAATATATTAAAAAAAAAAAAAAGAAGAAGGAATTCTTACCATTTGCAGCAACCTGGATGGAACTGGAGAGCATTATGCTAAGTGAAATAAGCCAGTCAATGAAAGAAAAATACCACAAGATCTCACTCATTTATGGAGAATAAAGAACATTATAAACTGATGAACAAAAAGATAGATACAGAGGCAGTAAATCATCAAACAGACTGTCAAATTACAGCGGGAAGGTTAGGGAGAGTTGGGGTAGATAAGAGATCAAT
Source organism: Lasiurus cinereus (assembly GCA_011751065.1). Classification (NCBI taxonomy): domain Eukaryota; kingdom Metazoa; phylum Chordata; class Mammalia; order Chiroptera; family Vespertilionidae; genus Lasiurus; species Lasiurus cinereus. The sequence continues at coordinate 6,246,040 of JAAGEH010000020.1, forward strand.
TGAAGGACTTGTATGCATGCATATAAGCATAACAAATGGACACAAGACACTGGGGGGAAGGGGGAGGCAATGGGAAGATATGTATACATGTAATATATTAATAAAAAAAAGAAAAAATATTTAACCTGACAATATTCTCTACTCACCTAAAGAGTTTACATGAGCTGAAATAAAGTTGTTAAAGAAATGTACTGACCTGGAAATAGAATAACTGCTTTACCTAAATAATAATATTTTTAAAATACTGGGATATGCTAGGGATAGGAGGCTTTGACCCATTATCATATTCCACAGAGCTCTGTTTTGTCACACAATTATATAAAATAATATTTATCACACTGGATGTTATAGTTTGCAAATGAACTACAATAGAATTTTTGCTAAAAATATATAAAACAAAAAGGATCTCTTTAACAAGGGAAGCCAAATGAATTGCATGTCTTTGATGGGAGTTTTAAGTTGTTTCAACTTTAAGCTATACTAACCAAAAAGAAAAAAAGAGAAGATATAAATCGCCAAAACTGGAAATGAAAGAGGGATATCACATTTAAAGGATAAGATTGAAAAACAACTTTGATGAAATGGACAGAATTCCTTAAAAAGTGCAACTTACAAAACTCACACAAGATAAATAGAATACCTCAATAGTTCTATATCTGTCAAATGCATTGAATATAATCATCACAAGCGTTCTCACAAAGAAAATCCAGGCCCAGATGGGTTCACTGGTGAACTCAATCAAACAATAAAAAAGAATTATTCCCAATCTTACACAAACTCTTTTAGAAAATAAGAGAATATTTCCTAATACAGTTTATGAGGAATGCATTACCCTGATACCACAGAAAAAGCTACTCCAAGAAAAAACTACAGATCAATATTCCTCATAAACATAAACATAAAAAACCTTATGTTGAATCCAAAAAAATATAAAAATGATAGTATAGTATGAAAAAGTGAGGTTTACTACAGAAATATAGCGTTGTTTCATCATTCTAAAATCAATATAAATTAATTTAAATAGAATAAAGAAATACCACATAATTATTTTAATAAATGCTATAAAAGCATTTGAAAAAAATTAAACACCCAGTATAATAAGCAAATTAGGAAGAGTAGGGAACTGTTCCAAACTCATAAAGAATTCCTACTAGTACAAGAAGCATACAGGGGACACCAAATTTAATGGCAAACGATGGCAAGCTTTCCCCAAGACTGGGAAAATGACAAGGATGTCCACTGTTGCCACCTCTACTAGTATATAACCAGTAATAGCAAGGCAAAAAAAAGAAGAAAAAATAATAAATTTTGGAATAGAAAAGTAAGAAGACAGACAATACTGAGTATTGGCAAAGATATAAAGCAACTATAACTCACGCAAAGCTCAATGGTAGAAAAGTATGAATCGTATTTTGGAAAAAGTTTGGCAGTTTCTCAAAAAGATACAGAGAGGCCATAAGGCCCATCACTCCACTTCTAGATATGGCCCACAAAGTCTAAAATATTTATTATCTGGTCCTTTATGTAAAAAGTTTCTTGACACCTGTTCTATATCTCTGCCTTACTTGGGACAATGTGGTTACAAGGTTGCACGAATATCTCAAAACTTACTGACTGATACCTTTTAAACTGATTGTAGGTAAACTATACCTCAATAAAACTGATCTAAAAGAAACAAATACTTTGAAGATAAATCATGATGCAAAAAACAAAATATCAGTCCAATCAGTTAAAAAAGTTAAGACACAAAATAAATAAAATTGGGCTTTAAATGACCTTTAACAATTGAAACCATCTTAACTAGATATAAGGCATTATTTCTTTAGTTTTAGTTTCTAGAATATTATTTTTATTGTTGTAAAGCTGGTTGAAAAATATGATTTTAGATTAGGAAATGCCCATGAAAGGCAAGACAACTCCATGTGGCCTCTATTAACTCTCTTTTTCTCATCATCTCTTTCAAACCCCCTCAGCAAGACCCATCTGAGGGACAGACACATTTGCACAGCCTCATGCTGCTCTACAGAGAGAGGGAAGAGAAGGAATCTCCACTTCCACCTAATCCTAATGCCCAAGGAGCCAGTAAATTCCTGCTTCAAGAGCCTTATTTGCAATAGGAACTTTGCAAAGAAGTGCGTTTTATAATATGAAATAATTTGTCATTTTTATGTAATATAAACCAAATATTTAAAAACCAATAAGGTAAAAAAGAGCTCTGGGGAAAAGTTGTTCCTACTTAATCATAAAGCCTGACTAGAAATGTACTATAAAAACTTGCTGAAAATTATTTATCAATAAATGTTTGATTTTCATTCACTAATAGACACCCCAAATAAGTGATGCACAGAATGAAAACTTTAGGATAGTAACTGATAAATTACTTAACACTGACTACGTAAGTAGTTAGTACTAAACTATCAATGACTTATAACAGTGGTTCTCAACCTTCCTAAGGCCGTGACCCTTGCATACAGTTCCTCATGTGGACCCCCAACCATGAAATTTTGCTATTGTTATGCATCGTGATGTAAATATCTGCATTTTCCGATGGACTTAGGCGACCCCTGTGAAAGGGTCATTCGACCCCTAAAGGGGTCGCGACCCACAGGTTGAAAAACCGCTGACTTATTAAGTACAATCATGCAGTACGTATAAAACTTCAGGTTCTAATTCAACATTCATTTGCGCATGCTTATTTCTTATTAAAACCACATGTTGGCACTGAATCATTTTATGGTTCATTTGAGACAAACATGTAGAAAATTGAGGGAAATAAACAGAGCACTAGGAGTCTGTTAAAGGCAAGATAACTCCAGTGCAGCCTCAGTTATTATCTTAAGAAAATGCCACTGCAGCTCTATTGAGATCAAAACTGTAGCAAACCAAGTTTTAATTTTTATCCCAGAAATTGGAAAACATGGATCTGTCTCCAAATGTGCCACTCTGGCAAGTAGGCAGGTTTTGAGCTAAAAACAACCAAAAGGACTCAGAAGAGTTGACTGCCTCCTCTTTAAGTGCCTACAGAATTAGACGACGGTCTGGCCCAGAAGAAGACTATCACCAGAGAGAATTACAAAGTCTATGGGCCGGTGTGGGCACTGGGAGGACCCAGCAGGGCCTAGAGAACAAAGTCCCTGTGTCCATTGTCTCTGCAGGGCATGGCAAAACGAACACTGATCACCAAATACTTGCTCCCTTCAACTTCTTGTGAATTGCCTTCCTTCCCTTTGAGGTCCTTCCCACCTTTTCCTTTCCAAGGATGGCACAGAAGCCTTTCTTGGCGGGTCTTATATTTTTATGGGGCCTTGTATGTATGTATTTAAATTTGTGTTTTTTTTCCTCCTGTTAATCTGTGAGGTACTAATATGATTTTTAGACAAGCCAAAGAACCTAGAGGGTTGAAGTAAAATTTTCCTCCCCAACAGACCCCAATACTTGTTTAACAACTGAATGTGTACCAAAACTTAGATGATATCTTCAACTATGGTACATTTAAATTTTGTGGGTTAAAAGTATCCAATTAAATATCTAAAGCATGTATTGAACTAGTGAATCTTCCTATATAATAAAAAGTTAATATGCAAATCAATCAAATGGCGGAATGACCAGTCGCTATAATGTGCACTGACCACCAGGGGGCAGATGCTCAATGCAGGAGCTGCCCTCTGGTGGTCAGTGTGCTCCCACAGAGGGAGTAAGCCACAAGCGGAGCTGACAGCTGGCAAGCACAGCGGTGGTGGCAGGAGCCTCTCCTGCCTCTGTGGCAGCACTAAGGATGTCAGACATAGTCCAAGGGCTCCCGGACTGCTAAAGGGCGCAGGGTGGGCTGAGGGATCCATCCCTCAAACCCCCCACTGAGTGCACAAAAGTTGTGCACTGGGCCTCTAGTAGTGAAATAATACAAAATATTCCTTCCATGAAAGATCTTTGTTGTATACTAAATGGAATAATTTCAGATTCTGCCTCCCATACAACTATCTTCAAAAAGTTTAATTCAGACAACCTTGTTTTTTAAAACAAGTTCCTCTGATAGTTCTGAATCTTAATAACATAGCATTGTTCAAATATGGCAAAAAGCAATGAAGTAGACAGAAAGCTAACAAGAAAGTGTACAGACTATCCCATAAGAACAACAATTAAAAAAAAAAGTTAAAACCACCTTTGTCAGATTTCTACTACCCCATAGGTTAAACAACAGCTGGCTTCCTCTCCTTCCCTGTAATTACTCATGTACCCTGTCCCTACCCATTGGGAACCTAGCTCAAATTAGCAAGCCTTTAAGGAATTTCTATAATGTGGTAAGCACTACAGCAGATGAAGAAGTGAGAGATGGAAATCCCACACAAAACTGGCTTCAAACTGGAAGGGATACACAACCAAGTATAAGGACTCCACAGCACAACTCTTGGGAGCCTGGCAGGAGGTGGCTGGTGTGGGGGAGGGAAGCCAACCTGGAAGTGGCAGCAGGATTGCCTGCCATGCCACGCTCTCCCACCATGCTGTAAATGACAGGGAATGCGCGAATAGAGAGAATGGCATGAACTTGGGTACACATCATCTGGAGGGCTTGTTAAAACATAGACTCTGGGCCCTAGCCTATGATTTCTGACTTTGGTAGGGTCTGAGAATTTGCATTTGTATCCAATCCCAGGGAATGCTGAAGCTGATGCACTTTGAAAGTGATGTGCATTATCTGTTTGGAGAATCCCAACTAGTTTCCCATGACTGGAATACAGGTTGGCATTAATTTGTAAGAAGTTCATTCCTTTTTCCCCCAAATAAAGTGTTTACCTTTTTAAATTTTTTTAATATATTTTGTTCATTTTTTACAGAGAGGGAGGAAGAAGGGTAGAGAATCAGGAACATTGATCAGTTGCTTCCTGCACACCCCCCACTAGGGATGCACCCACAACCAAGGTACATGCCCTTGACTGGAATCGAACCTGGGACCCTTCAGTCCACAGGCCGACACTCTTATCTACTGAGCCAAACCAGTCAGGGCTTACCTTTTTTTTTTTTTTTTTTTTAAGATAGGCTACACACACTTTAAAGATCATTACAATGGGGATAAAAATGGCCAATTCTATCTAATAAAGAGGGAATATGCTAATTGACTGCCCCGTCCTTCAAGATGGCAGTGCCTGCAGCCACAAGATGGTGGCACCCAGTCCTCTCAGCCCTGCTGAGCACCTGCCTCTGAAGTCCCCCAACCCCCTCAGCCCCCCATCCCCCTGGGGCCGACCTGAGGTGCAGGCAAGCCTCAGATGGCAACTGCCCAGCCGTTAAGAACCGTTCAAGGCTCAGGTAACCAGGATCAGCCAAGGCTTGTGTTGCCGGCAGTGGCAGCAGCAGCAGAGGTGTGATAGGGCATCGCCTTCCCCTGATCCCCGGGTCACCTCCTGCCCCTGAGGGTTCCCTGACTGTGAGAGGAGGAAGACTGAGCTAAGGGACCCCCCCTCCAATGCATGAATTTTCATGCACCAGGCCTCTAGTGTGAACATATAAAAGAATTAGAGGATCTAATAATATTTTATGTGAAATATTTTAATATACCACAATTTTTTAAATTCATTGAACTTGGGACATTTTAAAACAAAGTTTAAAAACTTTCATAAACTATTTAATTTAATTTTAAACATTTGGGTGGTTTATAGCATTTCACACCTACTAGGATAGCTATAATAAAAAATGGAAAATAAGCATTAGAGAGAAATCAGAACCCACATATAGTTTTGGTGGGAATGCAAAATGATATGGCCACTGTGGCAGTCTGTTAGTTCTTCAAAAAGCTAAACACAGAATTACTCTATGACCAGGCAACCCCTCTTCTAGGTATATACCTCAAAGAATGGAAAGCAGAGTCTCACATAGAGACTTCAACCAACGTTCAGTGCATGCTATAGGCAGAATGCTTGTGTCCCTCAAAATTCCAATGCACACTGTGATGGTGTGAGAAGGTGGGGCCTTTGGAAGGTCATTAGGTAATGAATGGAGCCCTTATGAACGGGATTAGTGTTAGTGTTTTTGTTTTTTGCTTTTTTTAAATATTTTGTATTGATTACAGAGTAAGGGAGAGAGACAATGAGAGATGGAAACATCAATGAGAGAGAATCATTGATTAGCTGCCTCCTGCACACCTCCCACTGGGAATCAAGCCTGCAACCTGGGCATGTGCCCTGACTGGGAATTGAACCAATGACCTCCTGGTTCATAGACCAATGCTCAATCACTGAGCAATACCAGCCGAGCAGGACCAGTGCTCTTTATAAAAGACCCTACAGAGCTCCCTAGCTGCTTATGTCAGGTGAAGATACGATGAGACGTCTGCAGCCCAGCAGAGGGCACTCACCTGACCATGCTGGCACCCTGATCTTGGATTTCCAGACTCCAGAACTGTCAGCAATAAATCTCTGCTGTTTGTAATCCACTCATCTGTGATATTTTGCTATGGAGCCCAAATGGACTTCGACATTGCAGCATTATTCATAATAGCAAGACGTGGGAACAACCCAAGTGTTCACTGACAGATGAGTAGATAAACAAAATGTGGCATATACATACAATAGAATGTTATTCAGCCATGAAAATAAATGAAGTTGTGATACAAGTTGCAACATAAACCTTGAAAAAAAAACACACTGTATTAAGTGAAATAAGCAAAACACAGAAAGACAGATATTGTATAATTCTCTTCTAGAATAAGCAAACTCATAGAGACAGAACGAAATAGATTAGAGGTTATGAGGGTTTGGAGTGAGGGGGATGGACAGTTATTGCTTAATGGTTACAGAGTTTATATTTGGTGTGACAAAAGAGTTTTTGAAACAGTTTTTGTTGTGAGGGTTGCAAAACACTATGAATGTAATTAATGCTACTGAATTCGAGTTAAAAATGGTTAAAATGGCAAATTGTATATTACATTTTACCACCCAGAAAAAGTTCAAATGGTTTAATCTCAATTATTTGTTCTAAAGGCTCACTAGAGATTAAACTGCTGATATCAGTACTTTGATTTCAGTTTAATTAAGCCCTTATATTATAAAGACATGTCATATTGGTCCCGTTTTTATCTACATTATTTTTTTTATTTTATCTTTATTGTTGAAAGTACTACATATGTCCCCTTTTATTCCTCACTGACGCCTTCTACCAAACCCTGGCTACCGCCCCAGGCCTTTACTATAGTATTTATATACTCACAAAGAAAGCCCACGTATGAACTACTAGTACCCCTGTGCATGAATCCATGCACCAATAGCTTGCCAGTAGCTTGCTGCCACCCTCCAGTAGCTCTCTGCCTGCTGGCCTGCCCTCCTGTAGCTCTCCACAGCCCACTTGTAGCTCGTTGCCCCATCTTCCTACAGTCGTTACACGGTTGGTCATTATGCTTCATGGCATAATGACCATTTACATATTACATCTTTGGATTAGGCAACAGTTTTAACCCAATTTAGTAGGCTGTGAAACTTAGCACTGTGATACTTAGCACTGGGACACTTAGCACTGTGACATTTAGCACTGTGACACTTAGCACTGTGATACTTAGCACTGACATTATGCTAATAATGGAAATGGAATAATTTCAGATTCTGCCTCCCATACAACTATCTGACATTATGCTAATAATGGAAATGGAATAATTTCCCTCAGCCCCCCAGCAGCCCAGGGCCGGCCTGTGGCACAGGCAAGCCTCAGATGGTGACTTAGCACTGACATTATGCTAATAATGGAAATGGAATAATTTCAGATTCTGCCTCCCATACAACTGTCTGACATTTAGCACTGTGATACTTAGCACTGACACTTAGCATTGTGACACTTAACACTATAACACTTAACACTGGGATACTTAGCACTGACACTTGGCACTGTGATACAGTACTTGGCACTGTGACACTTGGCACTGTGATTTGCACCAACTGTGCTCTCTTACACACTCAGAAGGCAAAGCTATCCCATTATACTTTTCTTTGACTTGAGCTTTAAACAAGGCTAAAATTTCTACCATTTGTTTTTAGCAAATTGCATCCTGGTCAGACAGCACAGACCCATCTGCACAGCTCACTATTTCTTCTGATAGACAAAAGCAAAACACTACTGTGTATACTAGATTTTAACAAATGTATGTTTTATACACAGCTCAAAATAGGCCTACAGGGAAGGACCAGTGGAATAGCACACAGCAGAGAAACACTGCTTAGTCTAACTGCTGCCCCAAACACCCGATACAAACAGCTGGCCTGCAGAAGATGTCAAAACAACACAGGAGTAGAGTCTCTGTGGTCTAGCGTACAGCCTCTGACTAAACTGTGAAGGCAGGAATGTGCACTCACTACTGCCTGATTTCCCAAGAAAATTTGAATATCTGGACCTATGTTCAGAACCACTCAATCTTAACATACTCACTTAACGTTTTAAAAAACTTTATGGGCCCAACATTCTGGACCACCGCTTTGAAATGATAAAGATTTGGAAATTATAAAGGTAAATGAAGAGGCTCCATCCAAAGACGGAATTCAGGGTGTGCCCAGCACATCAGATGGAGTACCTGTGACAGAGAATGAAGCTAAATGATAAGGCTCTTGGGTGAGGCCAGCAAGTTCCAGGGCAGCTCTCCTACTGATGATGATTTCGTGACAACAATCAATCCTAATGAGCATCCTCTAGAACTTCAGTTCCAGACTGTCTGGGCACTTTGTACACAGGGGTGGGCAACCTTCCCAACAACCTTATGAAACCTCATCACAGATGAAGAAATGAGATCAGCGAGATTAAATACCTTGCCTAAGGATATGGGACTAGTAAGCACTGGCACAAAGATCTGAAACCAGAGGGCGAGCTCCCTTCAGAGGTCACGCTGCTAATCTCAGCACCAGCGCTCAGGTCATGTCTGCAAGCGTTAAGTTCCTAGCTCCCACCATCTGAAACTACAGATAAAGTATGTCCCATCAATCTCAGTTCTTAATGGCAACACTTTGATAAAAAAAAAAAAGGCTAATATTCAGTGTAGTCTGTCTAAACATGTATGGAATTGAAAGCATTTTTTTTTCTAAATGAAAATGGTAACCCTCTGCTCTCTAAAATTATCATGGCCTAGCAGGATTCAGTCCTTCTTGTTAGCTGAAGTTTCACTTTCCTAATGATAGTTTGGGCAACTGCTTATGTAAGAATACTGACACTCAGGTATATATGACACACTCCCTTACATTTAAATCAAAAGACATACACGAATTGGCCGTGCCTTTTGACATAGTGGGAAGAACTATGGCAAAAAATTCTAAGACCCACCATCGATTTTTAGTGTGAAGCTATCCTACACGTAGCAGCTATAGAAACATTCCATCTTTCCCAACACTCTTTAAATGTATGTATTCAAAGTCCATAACGTTAGCAAACAAAATTATACTTCAGATTCCACTTCATTTTAAAAGAAGAGCTCCTGCTGTATTAAATACAGGGAAACTGGCAGTTTTAACTTAAATTTTAAAAAAGAAAATACAATTTTCTCCTTTAATAGGAGCTCTATTTGCTCTTCTTCATGAACCCTTTTTCTATTTCAGAATCAAAGCCTCCAAGGAAAGAGTTCTATATGCCATTCTTACAGATAAAAAATTGGTCCAATATTACAAAAATATATAGACTTTAGAGACGAAAAGAAACTTCAAGTATATTAAATGTCATTATTCCCAAATCTTCTTAGAAAACCAAACAAAATCTCATTTTAAAAATAGAAACATACTGTTTGGGAAAAGAACTGTACACACACACACAGAAGATTAACAAGTGAGTTTAACAATATGCTAACATACGTATGTTAGCAATCGTTTAGAAGAAAGTGCTAAAAATATCAGTACTATTCATCTTCCTTTAACTGTTACATGCTGCAGTTTAAAAGGTTTATATTTCCCATATTTCCTACTTTCTCTCCACTGTTCAAATATGGCTTTTGTGTGTGTGCGTGTGCGCACGCATGTGTGTGTGTGTGTGTGTGTGTGTGTGTGTGTGTGTGTGTTTAATGAAGCAAAAAAGAGAACACTCTCAGAACACCAGGCAAACAGACATCAACCACCATGGTGATACCCCTAGGATCTTCAAAATAAACAAAAACAAGAATCATCAACAACAAAACTCAAGGATTCTCTAAGAAAGTAGTATGTGGAATTTAATTGTTCAAACTGTTAAAGATGAGCCCTAGTTGGTATGGCTCCATAGGCAGAGTATCAGCCCGAAGACTGAAGGGTCCTGGGTTTGGTAAAGGGCATGTATGTACCTCACTTGCTGTCTCGGTCCCCCGCCCTGGTCGAGGCTCATGTGGAAGGCAATCAATCAATGTGTCTCTCTTACATCAATGTTTCTTTCTCTTTGTCTCTCCCCCTCCCTTCTACTCTCTCTAAAAATCAATGGAAAAAGATCTTCAAGTGAGGATTAACAACAACAACAACAACAACAAAAAACACACACACAAAAAAACACACAAAACAGTTAAAGATGAATCAGAAAACATTACTTGAAATATATGCAAATAAAGAGAAATTTTATTTGAGACTAATTCAGTATTTTCTTTAGAAAAGAATAAAGTTCAAATCATATTTACCAATGTCAACATAAGAAAAATTTGAGCATTACAAAAGATGGCCCCAACTGCAGTCAATAGCTCACTCACGCCAAGTACTATTGGTAATGGCTGAACTCCAGTATAACAACAACAACAACAACAAAAAAAAAAAAACCAGCCTAGAAGTCTACTGGAGTTCACAGTAACAGGATTTGAGCTATAATTAAATTTGATTAGTTTGGTTCAAACCTCAAGTTCAAAAGAATTATCAGCATGAATGGATGAAAAGCCCTTTTACACGGGCATTTTGAAAATATGAAAAGAAATGACACAGCAAGCATCAAAGACTTAAAAGCAATTGACCCTCCCCAGAGCAAAGGAGAAAAGCTAACAGCTGAAACTCAGATGCTGCGTGCAAAGAAAATAAAATTCCAGATGGTTCAAGAAGCCTGGTCATTTATTAAATATTAAATACTATTATTTTTAACTGGTTTTTGCCCAGGGATAGCCAAATATGTCATCTGTAAAATGAAGCAACTACATATTCCTTTTATAAAAAACTGCTAGCATGAGGAAGATAGTCATCAAGGAGTTATAAGACATTCAAACAAGCCTGATGTTTAATAAAAAAACAAAAACCACCTATAATCTAAAAAGCCAAAACTGTTTATCTGAAGAGAAGGAGACCTCACTAAATCTATCATATTATTTGGAGATATTTAACTATTTATTATAAAGGGTGACTTCTTACACATACTTGTGTGCACACACACATTTTTGTTCCTTTTGAATTATATTATATTTTGGGTGCATTTAAAAAAAGAAAGTCCAAAAAATATTTTTAAAAATTAGAAAGTAAAAAAAGTAAAAGTAATCAGCACAATACATTTGGCTTATAGAACTTGGTGACTGAGAGTTAACACAGATTTCAGAAGCAGTTTGAAATATAGTATTACAGGATTTTATACATATGAAAGTTTATTGTATGCATTTAAAAATATATATATATATCAAAATGTGCCTATACATATTCACACACATATCAAATATACGTGTATATTTAACGATTTACATGTGTACACACACACACACACAAAACCAAGAGTCCCTTTTCAACAAAATGAAGTTAGTTAATTCCGTTTGTGTACACTGCATTTTTAGATGAGTTTTTATGTTAAAACTTCCATTCCTACACTCCATCTATAGACTTTGGGTCAGGGGAAGGGCAAAGACTATTCTCCAAGAGATGAGAACTGTGTGTGCCAAATGAAACAGGTGTGAGATCTCTCAAGGATGAAAGCAATTCTCCAGATAGTCTGCCCTCCTCCTGCACTGCTCTCCTAACAGGTACAGCTCTCACGTCCTGAGATTTACTTACTACAAAACACTCTGTTTGTGATCTCCCCTGACAGATGAGTAGTCTCACTAATGCTTCATTCTAGGGGTTTTTAGCATGGAAAATAGTCAAGTCAACACAGACCTCACTTAAATGGGAAAGAAAGGCAGGCACAGCAGACAAGCTTACTGTGCCCCCTAAATGTTCTTTTCTTAAAGTATTCATTTTATAAGCAAAATAATTGTTGATGGGATTCTTTTATTCTGAAAACTATTTCAAATGATTAGTTTTAAAATAACTCAAAGTAATCCTCCACCAAGGAAATCACATGAAAAATATCAATCGTATTACTTTTCCTTTTGTCCATTAATAAACACTATGCTGAAAGTCACATAAATGTATCTTTCAAGAATTTCTCATTATACTAAAAAATTATACAATTTATAAAAGGTTTTACTGGTGAAGAAAAAAATATTAATTTCTCTGTTTTTTGTAATAATATCAAGCCTTTTTCTCCAGTTGTATTATTTAAGTTTGTTCTTCATTTCCAATTAAAATAGAAAAAAGATCTTTTAATTGAACTTGATAGCATCTAGTCCCATGGTCCTCACACTTCGGGAGCAACAGAATCACTGGGGTGCTCTGAAGCACAGTGCTGGGTACCACGCCCCCCACCCCCATTTCCGATTCAGAGGTCTGGGGGGGGGGGGCTGTGAGTCTGCATTTTTAAATGGTTCTCAGGTAATGCTGCTGCTGCTGGTCCAGGGAACACTCTTAGAGAACCAATGATCTGGTCAATATTTTCTTTCTCTTTATAATTACCAAAGCTGGCAATGGTGGAAATGGACATTGCAACATGGTATATGGTATATTATATCCTTAACAAAAATAAAGACTTGATTCTTAGAATCAGAGAAAGTCAAGTATCACATGATCTCACTCACAGGTGTAATCTAATGAACAAACTGATGAACAAAATAGATCCAAAGACACAGAAGCACAGAATAGACTTTTGAGTCTCAGAGGGAAGGTGGAGGTGGGTGGGTGGGAAGAGATCAACCAAGGAAATTGTATGCATTTATGCATAACCCTTGAACACAAACAATAGGGTGGGGAAGGCTTAGGGCAAGGGGCTGGGACTGGCTAGAAGTCAAAAGGGGAGCAGGGAGGGAAAGGGACATAAGTAATACATTCAACAATAAAGATTTAAAGTAATAATAAATAGATGTGCACATAAAGAAGACCTTGGGCAGGCAACGCAGAACCTTCGATTTGATCTAGTCCAGTGGTCAGCAAACTCATTAGTCAAAAGAGCCAAATGATTCAAACAGTACAATGATTGAAATTTCTTTTGAGAGCCAAAAACCGACTTCTGCGCATGGGCCACAAAGTTTCAATCGCACTGTATGTGCGCGCCTGCACATGGTATTTTGTGGAAGAGCCACACTCAAGGGGCCAAAGAGCCACATGTGGCCCGTGAGCCACAGTTTGCCAACCACTGATCTAGTCCAAGAGTCAGAAGACTTTCTGTGAAGAGGCTTTGCATGCCATAGTGTCTGTCATAATCACAGTCAGCGCCCAAGCAGTCAGAAAGGACGTGGACATAAGTTAGAGTGGTTATGCACCAATACTAATAAAATGTTACTGTAAATCAGGCTGTGGTTTAGCAAGGCCACAAGTCTACCAACCCTTTTATAAATGAGAAAACCAAAGCCCAGGGAGATTCAACAACTTTCACAGGCGAAAGATACTAAGTGACATAATTACAACCAGAACTTGGGTATCCTAACGCATAATTGAGTAAAGAAGCTTCTGTTACAGTAGTACAATATTTTCATAAAGGAAAGCCACAAAGTGAAATGTGTTGTAAAACTTCATGTAATTTAATGCCACCCCCCAAGAAGTTTACTAAAAGAGTATATTAAGTATTCTCTAATTACTGCAAGACATTATCACTTAACATTTCTAATTCTAAATAGGAGGCTTGCACAGTACAGGACTCTGGCTAGACTCCTGTCACATGGTCTCCCTGCATCTTGCACTTGGTTGAAGCAGGGCTTGCAATGGAGCCTGCTGATCAGGGAATGTGGAGAGCAAGATTCAAGGGTTTCTCAGTCCCTACTCTCTTGGTCTTTCACCTCTCTCACCCAGTCCACCATCCATCCGACGCCTCTCTTTACTAAAAGATTCCCAATGATACTCAAAAGTTTTCCTACATGAAAACCAAAAAAGGTAGGAAATTGTGAAACTAGTGCACACTACTAGGTTTGCTCTTAAATCCAGTTATTAGATAATTATTAAAGTTAAACAGAATATCTAGTTAATTTAAAAACACAAATATAGTATCTCTACCCCATAGATGGCTAAAAATGTGATTATGTGTATATACATATATACATATAAGCAATTATATGTGTTTGCATGCACACACATGTAAACACAATTTTTATGCTTTCATAGTTGTCTAAGCTTTTACTCTTAAAACTGATATTTAAATAAGTGAATATATTTTAGCAGCTAATAAAGTAAAATTGGTTTGCATTATATCTAACTATGCCAGTTTATAAAAAGTAATAAATCTATAGATATATATTATGGAAGATAAAATATCCTAGCTTTAACTAACAACCACAAAAACGTTTTCTCTAAAATTACTATATAGTTACAAGTATGTATATCCAATTCAGGATAAGAGTGATGGACCCTAAGTCTGAGACCAAGTTTTAGACACGTTTGAAGTACAGTGGTACCTCGAGATACGAGTGCCCTAACATACGAGATTTTTGAGATACGAGCCATCGAGCAAGCGATTATTTGCTTTGAAATACCAGCAACATTTGAGATACGAGTAATCACACAGATGGCTGCACACGACCCGCCAGTTTAACAAGACTCGAGCATCTCATAGTTTCCCACGCCTCAGTCAGTGTGCTTGTTTACCTCATTGTCGAAGCATCTTTTGTGCATTTACATACTTTTATCACATTTCTTTTTCTAACCATGGGTCCAAAGAAAGCAAGTGGAAAGGTCAGTGCTCAGAAGAGGATGATGTCTATTGAATTAAAGCGTGAAATCATAGAAAAATATGAGCAAGGTGTGCGAGTGGCTGACTTGGCGAGGCAATACGGGCGCAGTATTTCAACGATATGCATTGTGCTTAAACGGAAGGAGTCGATAAAGGGTATAACTCCAGCTAAGGAGGTTACAATAATTTCTAAGCTCCGTAGCTCTCTCCATGAAAAGATGGAGAATCTACTGATGGTGTGGGTGACGGAGAAGCAGCTTAAAGGAGATACATTAACACAGGGCATCATATACAAGAAGGCACGAGCGATTTACGGTGATTTGCTGGAGCAGACCAAACGCACTTCCATGGACGAAGCATCAAAAGACTCATTTAAAGCCAGTAGAAGCTGGTTTGATAACTTCAGGAAAAGTTCGGCATTCACTCCATCGTCAGGCATGGTGAGGCAGCAAGTTCAGATGTGAAGGCAGCTGAGGATCACCTCAAAACTTTTTCCGCACTGATGGAAGCCAAAGGATATATCCCTCAGCAAGTCTTCAACTGTGACG
Source organism: Lasiurus cinereus (assembly GCA_011751065.1). Taxonomy (NCBI): domain Eukaryota; kingdom Metazoa; phylum Chordata; class Mammalia; order Chiroptera; family Vespertilionidae; genus Lasiurus; species Lasiurus cinereus. Next base: position 6,261,504 of record JAAGEH010000020.1, read on the forward strand.
AGACAGGGCTTTTCTGGAAGAAGATGCCGAATAGGACTTATATAACGGCAGAGGAGAAGGCGATGCCAGGCCACAAACCCATGAAGGATAGGCTAACTCTCGCACTGTGCGCCAATGTGAGTGGCGACTGCAAGATCAAGCCTCTGCTTGTATACCATTCAGAAAACCCCAGAGTCTTTAAGTCACATAAGATTTTCAAAGATAAACTGCAAGTTATGTGGAGGGCAAACCCGAAGGCATAGGTCACCAGGCAGTTCTTTGTGGAGTGGGTAAACCTGGTTTTCGGCCCTTCTGTTAAGAAATATCTACAGGAAAACAACCTAACCATGCAGCCCTCCTTGTCCTCAACAATGCTCCTGCTCACCCACCGAACCTCGAAGATGAACTCCTCGAAGAGTTCAAGTTTATAAAGGTTGTCTACCTACCTCTCAACACCACTCCTATCCTGCAGCCCATGGATCAGGAGGTGATTTCTCATTTTAAAAAGCTGTACATCAAGCACCCGTTCCGGCGCTGCTTTGAGGTGATGGAGAACACAAACCTCACCCTTCAAGAGTTCTGGAAGAACCACTTTAACATCGTGATATGCCTCAGAATTATTAATCAGGCCTAGCTGGGTGTTACAACGAGGACTTTGACCTCTGTATGGAAGAAGCTGTGGCCTGAGGCCGTAGCCAAAAGGATGAAGGATTGGAACCCGAGGTGCCAGTGTCTCTGGGAAAATCCATGGGCCTGGAGGTGGATGAGAGAGATGTGAATGAGATCATCGAGGAGCACTCTCTGGAACTCACCACAGAGGAGTTACAAGAGTTGCAGTCTCAGCCACCTGCGGAGGTTCTCCAAGAAATTGGTTTCGAGGAGGAGCCAGAGGGAAGGAGATCTCTACATGTGAGATAAAGGAGATCTTAGGAATGTGGGAGAGGGTGTCATACTTCCTGGAAAAGAAACACCCAAAAAAAGTTGCTACTGGTCGTGCATCGGAGCTGTTCAATGAAACTTGCCTCATCCATTTCAGAAACATTCTTAAAGGGAGGAAGAGGCAAACCTCGTGGGACACTTTTTTTTTTTAAATCGGCCAAAAATGCAAAGACCAGTAGCAATTAAGTTCAGTGAAGATTAGTTAAGTTACATTCAGTTTAGGGATAAAGTGTAGCATTAAGAGTGTAACGAGTAGGTAAATACACTTTATAAAACCAGTTTATTCCTTTACATTCTCTTTTATTATGTTTTTATACAATATTTGTCATTTTTCTTATTCAAAAACACGTAACAAGAACAACTGGGGTGGCATTTTGGGGGCTGGAATGGTTTAACGGCATTTCAATTGATTTCAATGAGGAAATTTGCTTTGAGATAGGAGGAACTTGATATACGAGCAAGGTTAAGGAATGAATTAAACTCGTATCTCGAGGTACCACTGTATCCTGAGCCATGCATGAAAAGCATCTGTTATTTACAGATCAAAGTAACCCTGAGCATCCTAAAACAAGCAGAGTGAAAAATGCCCAAATTTAATTTCATCCCTGTCCACACTTTCCTTTGAACTAATAATTCAGAGAATTGGTCAGTATGTTGAACTAATTAGCATGACACTTGCCAACTTTGATGACTCTGATTCTTTAAGAAACAATTTTAAAACAGTTTTAAAAACACACACAAGCAAATCTGAGAAAATACAAAAACTAGTTCAAGTTGGCAAAGTCACATATGCTGAATAACATCTTAAAAACCCCTAAAGATAGGTGACTTGATGCTCTCTAAGCTATAAAATGGGCCGAAAATGATTTGGGGTTTTGCTTTGTATAAAATGAATTCAACAATATTTATCTTCTCCATCCAATCATTTTTTTCATGAGATTTAGCATACATTTAATTTTACTTCAGCTTGAGGAATCACTATTCCTGATAACAGATTAACACTTTGGTTTTTAGTTGCAGTGAAAGTAAGTTCATTCAGACCTTTTAAGTGAAATCCCATGCATAGGAACAAGAGTAAAGTGTGTGTGTTTTTACTGTTGCCGCAGTAGAGCCTTGTGGGCACATTTGCTATAAAGGTTTTAACATTTACTTCAGTAATCAATGAAAACCCATCATAAATAGGTTATTAAGTACTAAATGGAGAATGTTAATTAGCTAACGTCTCCATAATCTTTTTTGGCCTACTACCACTTGGATTTTTAAAAAGCTCTTCTATTTAATGTTGATATTCTAAGAAGACCCATTTCAATAATTTACATAAGAACATTATACAGAGCCTTCCAAGAAAATTTCACCTTGGCTTGCAATTTTATTTTCCTTTCTAATTTGAGGCAAGAGTTGGGCACTTAAAAAAAGGCTAATAAAAGTCCCAACCCCAAATGGGGTCTGGTACAGGGATTACCAGTAGGAAGTCCAACCTCAGTGTTCTAGTACCATTGGAAGTACAAGGTAAAAATGTTCCTTGAAAAGCAGTTAGCATGTGTTGTTGTTTTTAAGAACACTTCCCAAGATTGACACACCAATTCCATTTATCTTCACTGCCTTTTACTATTTTGTAAAAGGATTACTGAAAACTCAACTCATCCAGGAACAAGGAATTACCCCAGACTCATTAATTATTCCAATACTTGCCAGCATGTTAGCACTTTCACTATTTTTTCAGCTACTGATGACCTGCCTCACAAATGCAATAGGTGCCCTTTCAAACACAAATTACAGAAGCTCTCTGAGAATGGAGCTCTGGTCTCTGTCTCATCCACACACTAACTCCATAGCTCTGTACCACACTCCATGTAGGTCTGGAGTGTGTTAAAAATAACTGGGCTATCACCTCACTTACAGTATTTTTCTCACAAGCACAGTGAACTTCTTTTGGGCTATAGAATGCAAAGAAAATTTCCTTAACCTGTCTTTTGCATTAAAAGATTCACATTAATTCTGTGGTTTGTAGACTTTCCTTTCTAGGAAGGCAGTGCTAGATTAAAGAGTCAATCAATCTGAGTTCTTGGTTTACCTGCTCCACAAACTAGCAAAGTGAGCTTAGTAATCATTTCAGATCTTGTGTTTTACAGAATACTAGAGGCCCGGTGCACAAAATTCATGCACAGGGGGGTGGGAAGGGGTGTCCTTCATCCCAGCCTGCTCCCTCTCCAATATGGGACCCCAGGTAGGATCGGGCCTAAATGGCAGTTGGACATCCCTCTCACAATCCAGGACTGCTGGCTCTCAACTGCTCACATGCCTGCATTCCTGATTGCCCCTAACTGCTTCTGCCTGCCAGCATGATCACCCCCCCTAATCACTCCCCTGCCAGCCTGATTGATGCCTAACTGCTCCCCTGCCAGACTGTTTACCCCTAACTATCATATGCTGTGGGCCTAGTCACCCCTAACTGTCCTCCCTTGCAGGTTTGATTGCCCACAACTGCCCTTCCTTGCAGGTCTGGTCCCTGCCAACTACCCTCCCCTGCTGGCCATCTTGTGTCCATATGGGGAAAGGATTTTGTGACCACATGGGGGCAGTCATCTTGTGTGTTGGAGTGATGGTCAATCTGCATATTACTCTTTAATTAGGTAGGATAGAGGCCTGATGCACGGGTGGGGCCAGCTGGTTTGCCCTGAAGGGTGTCCTGGATCAGGGTGGGTATTCCCTTGGGGCGTGGGGGGGCGTGGGCGAGGGGCCTGTATTGGTTTGCAGGCCAGTCACATGCCCCCCCCACCTACCCTCCAGCAACCCAGAGGCCCTGGTATCTGGGATTTATTTATCTTCTACAATTGAAACTTTGTAGCCTGGAGTGGTGCCAAGCCTTCTGCTCGCATAGCCATTGAAACTTTGTTGCCTTAAGCGGAGGCCTGGGCCTGCCAGACTTTGCAGAAAGCTTGGCTTCCTCCATCGCCAGAGGCAACCCAAGCCTCTCTCCTGCTCCCTCTGTGGCTGTAGCCATTTTGGTTGGGTTACTTTGCATACTCGCTCTAATTGGCTGGTGGGCATGGCTTGTGAATGTATCTGAGGTACAGTCAATTTGCATATTACTCTTTTAATAGACAGGACAAGTGGCCTGGTGCACGAATTCATGCACAATGAAAGAAAATTAATTTAAAAATATTTTAATATCACTATTCGCTTTTTTTCTATATTAGAAATGTCAGAAATGAAAAACATTAGTAAAATGTATATGAAAATAATATATAAATTGATTAACAAATAAACAATAACATGATATAAAAACAGACATGACATAAAAATAAAAACATGATATAAAAACATTGATAAAAACAATGACAAATTGATTAAACTTATTCTAATATCTCCCTGTATACCACATTAAGAGTAAAAATACCTTCAGAGTGCTTGACTAATTTCCCTTGTAATGAATTATTTACAATTTTAACTGTAACTTTAACATCTCTTCGAACTCAAGAGAAAGCAACATACAGTTGACCATGTCTGAAAATGGGTTCAGGAAGGAATATTCCTACTGTGTCTGGAGTTTGTCCTTGTGATTTATTAATAGTCATCACGAATGCTGGCATCACGAGAAACTCTCTTTGAATTAATTTAAATAGGAGGCCAGTATCAGATGGGGACGAATCAATTCTTGGAATCAGAACAGCCTCCCCTTCTGCAGATCCTGTTAATACTTCAGCTTCGATTATGTTAGGTCACACTCTTTTGATAATAAATCTAGTACCAGTACAAAGATTGCATTTACTATTAAGATTTTCAGTAACAGGATGATTGCACCTACTTTCAATTTTAATTTATGACACAGCATTCCTGAAGGAGTAATATTATTAAGAAATCTGATGGAAAAATTTTGCTTTCCAGCACCATCCATTGAATTGATGGAATCATCCCTCAAATAGGTGTGAAAATCTCCATCGAGTACATCCAAAATTTCTTCACTTAATTTATAAACATTCTCATTTTTTGGACAAAGAATAGCACATTTGCCAAAACTGGTTTGGCTCAGTGGATAGAGCATTGGCTTGAAAGGTCCCAGCACCTTTTCCATTTTCAAATTAGCAAATGTCAAGATTACTTTACTATATAGAAATGAAACAGCAATAACAAAAAAATCGAGTGGCACAATCTAGCTAAGAAAATAATATTAACTATATACTGAATCAAAGTTAAATGAAGAACTAAGCTTTGGATACATTGATGTATACTTATTAAAGGTAGATTAGTTCAAGAGAAAATAGGTCATTCTTACAAAAGCAGAAGGAAAATAGTACAAGAGACATTAGTTTTGAGATATTTTCAGTTAGCCCTTCCTATCAGCTCTTTTTTCTTTTTAAAGAGATGATTTAGGAAAAAAAAGATGGAAGACATAAACTTGGGAGTCTTATTAAACAGCCTTCCTATCAATTAAAAATGAAAAACAAAAGGAATTTTTTTAGAAAATCAAAACACCATCTCTCAAGACTGGGATATTCAAAAATATGAATACAAATATCTGAGTAGGAAAAGAAAACTAAACACGCTGCTTGTCACATAACAATACAAATTTGTTCCAGATACAAACCCACACAAACATGGCCAATGATTTATACCAAAGGGATAAAGCACTTTAACGGAAAGAGACAATCTTTTTTTTTTAAATATTTTTTTACTAGAGGCCCGGTGCATGAACCCAACCCTCAACCTGACCTGTTCTCTCTCACAGTCCGGGAGCCTTCAGGGGTTAAAGGCGACCAGGAGAAGGCGATGCCCCATCACACCTCTGCAGCTGCCACTGCCAGCAGCACAAGTCTCAGCTGGCCCTGGTTACCTGAGCCTCTGGAGACCCTGGGAAGCTGGGAAGATGCCCTCCAAGGCTGGGGTCTGAGGTGACAGGGGGACTCCTGAGGCAGGTGCACGGGGCAGGCCCAGCCTTGCTGTGCGCCTGCTGCTCAGGTGGGTCTGAGGGGACTGGGTGCCACCATCTTGTGGCTGTGGGAGCTGCCCTCTTTGAGAGCAAGGCAGTCAATTAGCATATTCCCTTCTTATTGGCTGTGGGTGCTGCCATCTTTTGCAACAGCATGAGGGTCAATTAGCATATTTCCTCTTTATTAGATAGGATTAATTTCAGAGAGGAAGAAAGAGGGAGAGAGAGAGTGAGAAACATCAATCATGAGAATCATTGATTTGCTGTCTCCTGCACACAGCACACTGGGGATTGAGCCCACAATCCAGCATGTGCCCTGACCGGAATCGAGCAGGGGACCCTTCAGTCTGTAGGCCAATGCTCTAGCCACTGAGTCAAACTGGCTAGAGTGAAAAGACAATCTTGGAACAACTAGCTATTCATATTCAAAACAACAAACCTCAACCTAAATCTTACCGTTTAAATAAAAATTAACACAAATAAATCATAGATGTAATTGTCAAACATAAAAGTATCAGGAAAATGCCTTAATGACCTGGAGTTAAGTGGAGTCCTTAAACATGACACTCAAAGTACAATTCATAAAATAAAAAGTTGATAAATTGGGCTTTGCCAAAATTAAAACTTTTATTGTATAATTAATACTATTAAGAGAATGGAAATGCAAGCTATAGATTATTAGAAATTATCTGCAAATCAAAAACATGCCAAAGGACTAAACATATAAAGAACTTTCCAAACATATAAAGAACTTTCCAAAGCAACAGAGTAAGGAACAAGCAACCCAACTGAAAATGGCCAAAAAGCCCTGGTTGTGTAGCTCAGTTGGTTAGAACATCACCCTGATAAGCCAGGGGTGGGGAACCTTTCTCTGCCCAGAGCCATTTGGACATTTACAGGCTACACAAAGTTATCAACTTAAAAACTAGCCTGATATATTTAGTCAAACATTTAATTAACTCACCACTAATGCCTTGGCAGGGCCAGACCAAATGATTTTGCAGTTCAGATGTTCCTCACCCCTGCCATAAGCCAAGATTGCAGGGCACATATAAGAAGCAACCAATGAATATATTAATAACTTAAACAACAAATCAATGTTTCATTCTCTCTCTCTCTCTCTCAAATTAAATTTTTAAATGGGCAAAGACACTTCATCAAAGAATACCTAAGGAAGGCAAATTAACACACGAAAAGACGTTCATCTTATTAGCCATTAGGGAAATGAAAATGAAAACCACTATAGAATATCATTACACATCTATTAGAATGGCTGAAATAAAAAATTCTGCCAAATCCAAGTGCTGATGAGGATTCAGTACCTACATTGTTAGTGGAAATACAAAATTGTACAGCCACTATAGAAAGGAGTCTGACAATTTTTTATAAAGTTAACATACAGTTGCCATATGACCTAGCAATCACATTCCTTAATATCTACTTTAGAGAAATGAAAATATATGTTCAAACAAAAACCTGTACATGAATATTTATACCAATTCTCTTCACAATGGCTCCAAATTGGAAAGAATCAAGCATCCTTCAACTGATGAAAGTATAAAGGAACAATGGTATAGCAAAACAATGATGATTCTCAAAGGCATTATAACAGAAACAAGTCTCAGTAGGTGGCATTGGGTATGATCCCATTTAAATAGCATTCTCAAAAAGACAAAACTACAGTGATGGAGAACATGTAATTCGTTGTCTGTGGTTAGAAAGAGGGGAATGGATATGACTACAAAGGGAGAGCATAGGGAGTTTGAGGATGATAGAAATGTTTTGTACCAATTGTGCTGCAGGTTAACAAATTTGCACGTGTTAAAATTTATAGTTCTGTAAAAAGTCAATTTTACAGTATGACACCTTAAAAATAAATAAACAGTATTTCTTATTCTTGCCTAAGATAAATATGTCAATAGGAAAATAGAGAGATAAAAACAATGCACTTATTTTTAAAACCTTTTCTACCCAATAAAAGAGCCTAAAAGCAAGAATACACTGAGATTTCAGATCCAGGGTTCTAGCCACCACTCCATAAAAGGAATCCAGGGCTCGCTGGACAGGTGGTTGATGACAAGACTGGTGCAGAGAGAGCACAAAGTCGGACTGGGGCACATTGTCACACCAGCAGGGAAGCTCTCAAAAGATTAATGAAGAAATGTAAGAACAGAGGAATAGGCTTGGATAGGCTCCCACTGGCCAAATTGGGGGCAGTATGAATGTCAAAAACAGTTAACAGTGACAGTCTTTGCAGAAAGTGGCCGTGGTTTCCTGCTTCAACAGTGCTTAGAGGGATCCTGGTGTTTGCAGCCTCTGCCTCCTCACAGCTCCCTCCCTCACAGCACCTCAGACCTTTCCTCCTCAACCCAAGGCCCCGGCCTCCAAACTGGAAAAGAGGTGATGAACAGCACCTCTCCACAGTTGCCTGCCATGACGACCACCTCCAAAGTGCGCCAGAACTACCCCCAGGACTGAGAGGCCACCATCAATCACCAGATCAACCTGGAGCTACTGCATCTACCTGCCCATGTTTTGCTTCTTTGACCGTAATGATGTGGCTTTGAAGAACTTTGGCAAATATCTTCTTCATCAATCTCATGAGGAAAAGGGAATATGCCAAGAAACTGATGAAGCTGCAGAATCAGCAATCTTTCTTTAGGTTATCAAGAAACCAGACCGTGACAACTGGGAGAACCAGCTGAATGCAATGGAGTGTGCATTGCATTTGGGAAAAAGTGTGAATCAGTCATTACTGAACTTGCACAAAGTGGCCGCTGACAAAAATGACCCTGATTTGTGTGACTTCATTGAGACTCATTACCTGAATGAGCAGGTGAAATCCATCAAAGAACTGAGTGACCATGTAACCAACTTGCACAGGTTGGAGGCCCCTGAAACTGACATGGCCGAGTATCTCTTTGACAAGTACATCCTGGGACACAGCTATGAGAGCTAAGCCTTAGGCTGCTTCCCATAGCCTTAGGGGTGACTTCTTGGTCAACAAAGCAGTATGCATATTGGAGTTACCTTTTCTATAACTTGCACTAATTTATCCACTCATATCTTTCATTTGTACCATTCCTTCAAATAAAGTAATTTTAATAATAATAATAATGGTAATGAATTACAATCCTATATAATAAAAGCCTAATATGCAAAACAACCAGTCACTATGATGCACACTGACCACCAGGGGCAGACACTCCATGTAGGAGCTGCTCCAGCCCACAGACCCCAGGCTAACCAAGGTGGGTGCCAGCGAGGGCCTTCCTGATTATCCCACCAGTCACCCTGCAGAGGGAGGCGACAGTGGCATCGGGGGGCAGAGCCGGTGAGCAGGCGGTGCCAGGCTGGCCAAGGTGGGTGCCTCCAATCACCGGCCAGGCCTAGGGACCCTACCCATGCACGAATTTCATGTATCAGGTCTCTAGTTATTGAATAAAAAAGTCCACAACTGTGGTATGAACATACTAAAACCCATTGAACTGTCATTTTAAATGAGTATATTGTATGGCATACAAATTATGTCTCAAGGCAGCTCTTAAAAAAAGGAACCATGAATCCATAGGGATACTAAAAAAAAAAGAGTTGGGGGGATGGGAGAGGAGAAAAGCTCTTCTTTACCAAAGAATGCCAGCTAATAAATTCAGAGAAAAATAACAGTATTAGGAAAATCAACATTTTGCAATCACCAATGTAATAAATGCTTCAGGCACAAAGCATCCACAGATGTTAAAACTATTGGGTGAAAGATTATTGGAGAATAGGATAATCACATGGTCTCAGAATATTACCACATAGATTACTTCTTAATAATAAAGGAGAACTAAATTGTTAGAGTTAATCAAATAATAAAACTGAACTTCACCAAGAATGGGACATATGTGCCTTCTAGTAAAATACAAGAAAAGCACCCAACATCATCCATGTAATAATCATGCATATACAAACACACAAATTTAATTTTAACATAATCATAAAGAGGTCAGACAATCTAGATCATGGAACTGTTTTCAGAACAACTAGCTTAGGCTACAAAAATGTCAATGTCATGGGAAAAAAGGTTGGGGAAAACCAAACTAAAGACCATGGCTAATCCTTTACTGAATCCTGTAGAGAGAAAAAAAGTTATAAGGCTTTTATTGGGACAATAGAAAGATGATAAAAATGACCACATATTAGATAATATTAATGTGTCAATTTCTTGGGCATGATAATGGTATTGTTATGAGAAACATGACTCTAGCCTTAGGAAACACATGCTGAATAGTAAATGATGAAGTATCAGGATGTCTGCTATCTACCTAAAAAGTTTCAGGAAATACACACACACACACACACACACACACACACACACACACACATACCCCACGGGGAAACAAAGCAAAATATTAAGCACTGAATCTTCGGAAAAGAATGTATGTTTTAACTTTTCAAAATAAAAAGTTGGGAGAGGAGAAGAAAAAAAAGGTGCTTACTATTCCTTTTAAAACCTATTCACACCCCCAACAAATAAAGGAAATATAGACACTGTTTTGAAAAGAGATTAAGAGTTCAAAGAATTCAGAGCCCAACTCTGCCCTCCATTAACTGTTACTCTGTTACCAAGTGACAGCACTGTCTGTCTTCTCATTGGAAGACAGATAAACATTATAGGTTGATTGAGAATCATGACTGGATGTGAAGAGGGTGCATACTTTCCAAGCACTCGGTTGGCAATAATGATTCTTTTAGGATTACTATAAAGATTAAGTCGCCCTACCTGGTTTGGCTCAGTGAATAGAGCATCCATCTGCAGACTGAAAATTCAATTCTGGTCAAGGGCACATGCTTGGATTGCGGGCTCAGTTCTCAGTAGAGGAGTTCAGGAGACAGCCAATCAATGATTCTCTCTCATCACTGATGTTTTATCCCTCTTTCCTTCTCCCTTCCTCTCTGTAATCCATACATATATATGTATATGTGTGTGTGCGCGCATGTGCACGTGAATGTGTGTGTATAAAGATTAAGTGAAAAACATGGAAAGTACTTCATTTGGCAAAGGACAGGTGCTGGATAAGTTCAATTAACTCACTACTTCAAATACAGAAGTACAATGTGATGAGAACTTACCACATAGATTACTACATTATATCTAGTGTTTTCACTCAGTCAAAACTAGCCCCAAACTTAATGATTATGGTCAATTAACAATTGTGTGAATGCAAGTGAATGTAACTTTCATAAGATCTTGGTTGTTCAAGTAAGTGTATCATAATCTCTTCTAAACACAGGTATTATTGATACCTTCTATGAATCAAAAGACATAATTTACCCTTTGAAGAAGATAAACTTCCTCAAAGTGATTTTTAACTCGGTCATCATTACTTTTTTCAAAGAGAAGTATGAAATAATTCATGAATAAACAACAAGGAAAACCTAACCTGTGGATCAGGGAGCCTTTTTTTTTTAATATATTTTATTTTATTGATTTTTTACAGAGAGGAAGGGAGAGAGATAGAAAGTCAGAAACATCAATGAGAGAGAGACATTGATCAGCCGCCTCCTGCATGCCACAGTGGAGATGTGCCCGCAAGCAAGGTACATGCCCCCAACCGGAATCGAACCTGGGACCTTTCAGTCTGCAAACCGACGTTCTATCCACTGAGCCAAACCGGTCTCGGCGATCAGGAAGCATTTTATTAGAAAATTTGGATCAGTTTAAAAGTCTCCTACACACAAGTTTAATCACTTATTTCCCAAATATAATTAGGATTACACTAAACTGGTAAAATCAAACTGCTTCTCTAAGAACCATAACTTAGTAACATAATTCCTTCCTACTTAAAAACAAAACAAACAAAAAAAAACAAACAATGAAACAGTTGAGACCAAAGAATCATTATAAATGGTTGTCATCAAGTATTATGAGTAAAACTTTTGTAAATTATATTAGGTTCTCGAGAATGATTAATTACCTGGTCAAAGTATCACAATATGAAAAAAAAAGTGGGGGGGAGGGGGGGGCACCGCGGAATAGACAGACGTATCCCGAGCCTTGTCCCTGAGCAGACAGAAAGAAACAGCTGAGGTTTGCAATGGGAGTGTTTGTTGGCGAGTTAAGGGACAGCTATACTTCAGGACAAGGTGGGGGACTGCTGGACAGGGCTCCCCTGACCAGGGAGTCCCCACTGCTGCTGGGTTTTTTCCTGGCGCCACCAGCTCGGATGCAGAGACCACGCCATCTTGAAGGAGAAAATGGATGTTATCAGAAGCCTGAAAATTTACAACTATGGCACCCACCAAACAGCTGCGAATCCTAGAATACCATCCCCAACTGGCGCAAACATGCGGATTCAGAGGAGCTCTACACTCCACACAGAGAGGTCAGATTTCGCCTAGGATAAGGAGAGAACTACATAACTGGACACCCGGAGAAGAGAACCATGAGGAAACAAAGAAATAACCCACATATGAAAGAAAAGCAGGCATCACCAGAAAAGTAAATGAAACGAAGGCAAGCAACCTGCCAAAGAAAGAATTCAGAGAAATGGTCATAAGGTGGCTGAAAAGAATGGAAGACAAATTCGACAATACAAATAAGAACCAACAGGAAATGAAGAAGAACCAAGAAATGAAAAATGGCATCGCTGCTATAAAGAACTCAATAGAAAACATCAAAAGTAAACTAGAAGAAGCAGAGCACTGCATCAGTGAACTAGAAGACAAGGTAGGAAAAAATACCCAAGTAGAGCAGTTTCTAGAAAAAAAAATTAAAAAGCAGGAGGAGAGCCTAAGGGAACAGCATGAAACAAAACAACATCCGCATCATAGAGGTTCCAGAAGGGGAGGAAACTGAGCAAGGAATAGAAAACCTGTTTGAAGAAATACTGACAGAAAACTTCCCTGATATAGGGAAGAAAAAACTTACACAGATCCAAGAAGCTTACAGAATCCCCAGTAAAATGTACCCCAAAAGACTGACACCAAGGCACATTATAATTAAACTGGCAAACACCAACAGCAAAGTAAGAATCTTAAAAGTGGCCAGAGAGTCAGAAAGTTACTTACAAAGGAACCCCCATCAGACTAGTGACTGATTTCTCAACAGAAACTCATCAGGCCAGAAGGGAACGGAATGAAATATACAAAGTATCAGAATACAATAAAGGCCTTCAAACAAATCAGCCACATACTTATATCTGTTATGCATTATCATGACTTCCTTACATGAGGACAGTAAGGCACCAAACGTGTAAGTTAGTCAGAGGTGGAGCTGTGGTCAGACTCAGGCAGGGTAACCAAAAATAGTCTGAACGATTAAGCTCCAGGGCACCCAAGACACAGCAAATCCAACCCAGGAAGGCAGTGAGGAGAAGTCCACTCACAGCGAATGAACACTCCAGAGTAGAACAGGAAAATGGGAGGTCCCAGGATTCCCAAGGGAAAAGAAACCCAGTACAAAAACAGTATGGTTTTGAAATTGTCAAAACCATATTAAAAACCTGAAAAAAATGTCAGATTTGAACATTGTGTAAAATAATTTATTATTTCACACAATGCCAAACTTAAATGTATGAAAAAGGAAAACAATGCATCTCAAAAAAGGGCAAGTAGAAACTCCAAGGGGAAAAATATATAAGAAAGTTCACTCCTTTATATACAGCAAATTAAAATATTGGGAACCTTTTAGCAACTGATGGAGTACTAGAAGTCAGTCTATTTGATTCTAATGTTGGAAAAGTCTCCTTCAGGGTGACGTGGGACCAATACAAAAGGAAGTACTATAACCCTAGCACACTCGTTGGCCTGCTGATCATTCATAAAGTCTTAAAATAATAAAACACTAGTTACTGGTGTTCAACTTTTAAAATCAACCCAGAAATATCATAGAAGAAGTGATTGTGGGTGAAGAACAGAATAAAATTGTCAGCCATCTTGACAATCCAGGACCAAAGTGCAGCTGAGAGAAAGTCATTCCAGAAAGTGGGATTTGAAAGTTAAGGATGGCAAAAAGAAAGTAACAACCTTAATTTATAGAGAGAAAGTTGTAAGTGGGATAATAAATAAAAGACATAATAAATAAAAGATATATAATAAAGCTTGATATGACATTTATATAACTGGAATGCCAAGAAGACATAGGATTGGGAGGAGCATACCAGTTAAACCACATCTTCCATTCCAAAGACTCAATAGATTACAGTGGTACCTTGAGATACGAGTGCCCTAACATACGAGATTTTTGAGATACGAGATATTTTTGCTTTGAAATACGAGCAACATTTGAGATACGAGTAATCGCGTGGATCGGCCGGCTGCACATGACCCACCAGTTTACCGCGACTCGAGTGTCTCATAGTTTCCCAAGCCTCAAGGTTACGGAACGAATTAAACTTGCATCTCGAGGTACTACTGTATATCAAAAACTGACAAATTAAGAAACAGATGTTTACAGATTCATATTATCTAGCAACACGGATGTAATAAGAGCTAAAAATAGAAGCAGTTAAAATAGGTTACCACTAGAGAATGGGAGTAGAATAGAGAAAGATGTGACAGGAGACTGTCATCATAAATACTTCTCTGTTACTTGAATTGTTACCAATTCTAAGTATTACTTTGATTTTTCAAAATTTTAAGAAATTACATTTTTTAATTATCTTAGATCTTTTTAAAAATAAATTATTTCACACAATGTTCAAATCTGACATATTTTTCAGGTTTTTAATATTTGAAACAATTTATAGACTTCTTAAGTGCTGCTTATAGGGAATTTACATACACTCTACAGCCAGCTTCCGTAGTGTTAATAACTTAATAATCAGAGTATATTATCAAAACCAGTTATCAGTACTGCTGAAAACTATCTAACAGCTAAACTACAGACCAGTTTCTCCCTCTAATATCCCTTTTCCTTTCCAGGATCCCTCACTGTGTTTACTTGCTGTGTCTCCTTAGCCCCCTCTATATGTGACTTTTACTTTTATTTTTCATGAACTTGGCTATTTTGTACAATGTCTCTCCATTTTTGGTTTGTCTAACGTTTTCTAATGATCAGTCTGAGATTATGTATTTTTTGGCAAGAAGACTAAAAAAGTGATTTGTGTCCTTCTAGGTGCATCCTATTGGAGGTGTATGATGTCAAAAGATCTTATTACTTACTATGATGTTGACCTTCACTTGAGTAGTGTCTGCCAGTTTCTGCAACTGAAAAACTATCAGTTTTCCACTTGTGCTTGAAAAATTGCTTGAGGGACATACTTTGAGAAACTGCATTCATTTTTTGATAGTTATAAATTAGCAGTTCTTACTTTTTAGAGATGCATATGAAGTTATTTCTGCATTAAATAAGATAATTTTTATTCAGAAATCTTGTACTGGAAAACACTACTTATTATATGCTTGGATTTCCATTTCTTAATTTGAACCATTTTTAAAGGTTTTTAAATCAACTCGAGTGTCCAGATTCTATGACGTTTCTGACATTTAAAACACAGGCATTGTGCGCTCTCTAGTGTCTAATGCTGCAACACAACTTTTGCAACAAGTTCAGTAACAAAAAACAGCATTTTTACAAAGGAAAAGTAATTTCTTCTCTCTCCATAAGTTCTGCTTTTTCACTAGTTAATAAATTAACTGTTAATTAGTTGGTTAAGTACCAAAATCATTTCAATGCCAAAGTTTATCAACTTTTTCCCCACCCAGTGTGCTGTTTCTCAGAACATAAGCTGACACCACAGAAGAAAAGAGGGTAGCAGGCTAAAATCAGCAAAAATATTTTTAAGAACTTCAACAAAGGCTTGATGAAGGAGAGTCAATATTACTACCCAATCAGAAGCATCTCATTGTGCTTTGTCAAATTAGATGGCCCCATCTTCTTGAATCCTCTAATACTCAGAAATTGGGGTCCACTCTGTTACCATATTTAGTCCAAGTTTTACAAACATACTACCACTTTATTTTCCTATTATTTACTGAAATATTCTGAGAGGAATGGACAGTAATTTATCTGTAAGACATGAGCAAGAAGCAAAGTATAATAAGCAACACAGAGTGGAATCTTACAAGCTTAGCTGTTGCTCTCAATCCAAATACATACTAGATGTCTGCTTAACTGTTATAAGCTTCAGCCTACTGAGTTGTAAAAAAGTTTCATGGAAGGATTACAAAAAATATATGCAAAGTACATGATCAGAATTCAAATTTTAACTATTATCATTATACTAGTGGCCTGTGCATAAACTTTGTGCACGAGGGGGGGGGAGGGTGTTCCTTCAGCCCAGCCTGCATCCTGTCCAATCGGAGACCCCTTGGGGAATGTCCAACTGCTGGCTTAGGCCAGATAGGGATCGGGCCTATACTGGTAGTCGGACATAACTCTCACAATCTAGGACCACTGACTCCTAACCACTCAATCTGCCTGCCTGATCGCCCCTAACTGCCATCCCCTGCCAGTCTGTTCTCACCCACAACCACCCTCCTCTGCCGACCTGATCTCACCCTCAACGGCCTCCTCTGCTGGCCAATTTGGTTCTGATTGGTTGGTTTCTATGCCAGTCAGCGTCAAAAGCTCTGCCTCTTAGGCAGCCACACTTCACCCAGATTTGGTTCTGATTGGTTGGTTTCTATGACAGTTAGCATCTTTGGGCCTATCAATGGGGCCTGTTCAGAAAGGCGGGGCTGATCAGCAGCCCCAGTGGAGGCCTGAAGAGAAATGAAGGCATGGCTGCTGGCCAGACTGGGAGAGAAAGAAAGAGGCAAGTCCTGATCAAAAGCTGCACAGAGGCAACAGATCAGTCCCTACTTCTCTCTTCAGGACTCTCTCTGGCCCTGATTTATAGCCCTCTCAGCAGTCAGTTTTGGGGCACCACGCCTGCAGCAGAAGCAGTCAGCCTTGGATTGCCACGGCAACCCAGAACTGACTACGGGACTGACTTCCAGTTGGTCAAGCTTCAGTCCTTACTGGACATTATGACCCAGGGTTTTTATATATTAGGATGATCCCAGATTAATATGCATCCAAGTAGTCAAACCCACATGTAAACATTTTCAATACTTCCTTTAAATGATTCCATTCAACCACCATCCTTGAATAGCACATGAAAAGTCTAGATTTCACCTTCATACTTGGTTTTCTTAATACATAAATATAGTTTCTTTTTTAAAAATATTTTTAATTGATTTCAGAGAGAAAAGGAGAGAGATAGAAACATCAATTATGAGAGAGAATCATTGATCAGCTGCTTCCTGTACACCATCCACTGGGGATGAAGCCCACAACCTGGGCCTGTACCCTGACCAAGAATCAAACTGAGATCTCTTGCTTCATAGGTTGATGCTCAACCATTGAGCCAAGATGGCTGGGTTAGTTTCTTAATATTCCTTATGAGATAGTAGAGAGTCCTGAGAATCTCAAGAGTAATTTTTGATCCACACAGGATTCACTGTATGTAATTTGCATATATTTGATGAGGATATTCATCATGAATAGTTATTTACTATTTACATATGCCACTCAAAAATGTTTTTATGTATAAAATACTTATAGGAGCAAACTTTAACTAGAAATTACAAAATTAAAATAAGGGCTATTTGTGGAAGGCACAAGAACACCAGGAAACATTTTCTTGTTAATAAGAAAAAACAAGTGGAAAACCTCACTGTAAATATGGAAAGTTTATATGGCAGAAAAGCACTAATTTGCCTGAGAATTAAGTGAGGAAGCCATAATTCTTGCCAAATGAATCTTAGCTTGAGCATGCATTTGAGCTAAATCCTTAAAACTAGTCTACTTCTGAGAAGAAAGTATGATTAAGACCTTGAGTTGGTCATCAAATATTTCCTAACTCTGCTATGTGTCAAGTACTTTTCCAGGTAGTGGATTGCAGGTTAATTATAGAGAACAAAACACAGTAGGTGCCTCACAATGTGTGTGGTATTGGGGGGGAGGGGGGCGGGCAAAGAAGAGGGGGCAGGCAGGATAAACTTGTAAAGAAGAAATTAAGATAATTTTAGGTAACAGTGCACGTGAGTGACAGGGTTGGGTCAGGTCTATTTTGGCTAGAGTCAGACCCCTCAGAGAAAGGATGCTTGATTAACACTTGGATAATAAGAGCAAATCAAGCAAAGGTGGAATGATGTGCACTGACAAGACACTCTTTTTCATGAATATCTTAAAACTGATTCTCTCATGTTTGCTTGTCCTCTGATTACTTTTAATGTCGTGGAGATGACTTCTAAGAGCTTACTTTCCCCAAACTCATGGCACTAATGCCATCTGAAGGGTTGAAGACCGAAGAAAGATATCAACATGAACTATTAATTTTAAATATATATATATTCCCTCTTACTAGGAAAACTTATCTGCATGTAAAGTGCAAAATGTCCAACTCACCATAAGGTTAAGATCATAGGCTCTGGAGTCCTCGATTCTCTCCCTTACTGGATATCTCCCAACCTTACTAAGCCTGTTTCCATAAAGCAAGGATTATGGTTTAGGTTACTGTGAGAATTTAGTAAGCTAATCATGCAGAGAACTTAGCACAGTGACTAGAACATTGTAAGTACTTAATAAGCATTACTATTACTTCAATTGCGATTTACGAATTTTTCAAGGAAAGTGTCTACATATGAATATACCAACATAGGAATTCTGAAATCTTAACTTTAAAATCAAAACTGTATAAAAAATTAGCAACTTGGGAGTAAATTCATGTTTTCAGAATAACTATAGAGAGAACATCAAATGATTTTTTTCAAAGAAGAGCTTCCGCAAGTGCCCAAAAGAACAAAGATGGCAGAAAAAGAATAAAAACAGACATTACAGTTCACAGAGTAGAATTAAATGTTCAAAACCTATAATTCAGACAAGTATTCCAGATATGAACAACAGGATACCAAATATGTGGCTGAAGCCAGAGGTGTGAGAAATGGTATGAGGGGTGAACCCTGAGCTGGGATGTATGTACATAGACAGACATGACACACACTCAGGGGACTCAATCACAGTAGTCCCAGCCCTCTCTTCACCTACCTTCATCCACAACACTGAAAAGCTGGAATTTTACATACATACTCACCTTCCAATACCCATGCAACCCAGGGAGGCCCTGAGACACCTGATCCAAAAAAAGCTTTTGTTTTCTAGGTAATCAGTGACAAGCAAGGCTATCATTGCCTCCTACCCTTCCCACCTCTTCATGCTTGTAAAGAGTCACAGTGCCTAGAAGTGAGGCAGCCATCATGTGACCATGAGTAAACTAAGCCAGAGCATTCAAGTGAGCCAAGCAAGTGAAAGAGCCTGGGTTTTCAGTGCCTCATTTAACTAGCACACCTGCCTAAAAGTAACCATGCCCAGAATTTTTGTTTAGAAGGGAAAACCCTTCTATTGGTGCAGCCATGGTAGTCAGATTTTCTGTTATTTGCAGCCTAAATTCAATGTGAATTGAAATACAAAGATGAAGGAAAAGGGTATTTCATATGGAATGAAAAACACAAAGGAACACCACAGAGTTACTTCAATATTATGGTCTAATGACACTAACATTTAAAATGAAGAATTAACTTCTACCGTTACCCAACAGCTATGTCATCTGTTGACACCAGAGTCACATTATTGCATTTACATCCCTGTACACAGGAACTGGCATGCCCTCTGGATTACATGGCCAACAGGCAACAACGGGAATTCACAGACTATTCAAAAGTGCACATTGCAATTGAGACCTGTCCAAAGAATGAGGAAAGTGAAGAGCAGCTGGTCTCATGTAAACAAACATGAGAAAATATGCACAAAAGGATTACAGTAATTTTTCTACATGAAGATAATTTAACTAAATTGTTCTAAAAATGTTTGTTTATTTAAGAGATGATAAAAAAACACTATAGGATAAGATCCATATTTAAGGAGTAATAATTTTTGGTTATAGTTCATTCTTCACAGAATATCTTTACAGTAAAGTTACAATGTAAATGCAATTAAGTGACTCCCTTTATAAATCTCTGTGATTAAAGGGGATATTTCATCTTCTTTAATATTCATTTTAATAAGAATGTCTCATTACTGACTAAAACCCAGAAAAATAAAACAATGGACAAGTTCCAAGAGCAAACGGATATTTTTTTCTTTTCCCATGAAGCTAACAGTATGGAATTTTAACAGATGTTCTATTTGGTCATAGTCAATAAAATGCATTATGTAGGATTAAAATAGGGTTCAGTATGTTTATATTAGACTTTAACTGAAAAACAATTTCACATTAAAAGTCTGGGAAGAGGCTTGGTTGGTGTGGCTCAGTTGGTTGGAGCATCACACCCAGTACACCAACAGGTTGCGGGCTAGATTCCTGATTGGGGCACATACCCCGGTTTCATATTCAATCCATAGTCAGGTTGCGTGTGGGAGGAACCACTCTATGTTTCTCTCACCCATCAATGTCTCTCTCTCCAGGTCCCTCTCCCTTCTCTAAAATAAAAAATTAAACTAAAAGTACAAACTTTGGAATTCAAGATATGACGACATAGGTAAACACCTACACTGTTGCCTCGCACAATAATTTCAAAACTACAACTAAAAGACAGAACAGATATTATCCAAAACCACAGTAAAGCTGGCTGAGTGGAAATTCTACAACTAGAAGGAAAGAGAGGGGCTCACGGAGACCCAGAGGAGCTGCAAAAAGCTGAGGTACGGAGACGTGCACGTGGAGAGAGCGGGTGCCTGAGAACCTGGCTGGCTTTCTCTGGCGGGAGGGAGACAGAGACTCTCAAAGGCATTGAACTCCTTATCCTACGACACTAAACCCCAGATCCAGCTGAAACTCATATGGGGGGGCGTTTGGACTGTGAAAAGGGAGAAGTGCACGGAAATTTAGGGGAGTCGCAAAAGATCAGAAGTTTGGTGGCTCGCATGGCACTGCATGCAGAGAACCAACTGCTGATTGTGCCGCTGGCTTTCACAAGCGGACGGGAGACAGACCCTCCCAACTGTGCAACTTCTAACTCCACTAAACCCCAGTTTCGGGCGAAACCCTGGGGAACCAGACTCATATGGTGCCGGAGTGCAGGGGAGCCGGAAAGGCAGCAGTCTAGAGGCACTGTGAGAGAGCGCGCGCACACAGGGACCTCTCCAGTGATTACCCAGTCACAGTCATGAGAGATTCAGGGGCCGTGGAGGGCGGGGCTGAATGGAAGGCAAGGCAGTCCCTTAAGCCCCTCATCCCAAGCTCAACAGAGAGGCTTTTGCAGTTTTGCAACTCTTGTATCATAAGGCTGAATCCAACACAGAAGTTCTCCCGGCATAGTGAAAATGCCGAGACAAGGGAAAGGATCACAAACAAAAAAAAAAAAAATGGAAGAAAACAAACAACTGGATATAGAGTTCAAAACCACGCATATAAGGTTTTTCAAGAATATCCTAGAAACGTTGAATAAAGTTAGCGAGAGCCAAGAGAAGATGCAAAAGGACCAACTAGAGATGGAAAAGATCCAACTAGAGATGGAAAAGAACCAACTAGAGATGAAAAAGGACCAACTAGAAATTAAACATACACTGACTGAAATAAAAAATATTATACAGAGTCCTAACAGCAGACTAGAGGAAGGTAAGAATCAAGTCAAAAATTTTAAATATAAAGAAGCAGACATTCAACTGGAAAAGCAAGAAGAGAAAAGAATCCAAAAATGTGAAGATAATGTAAGAAGCCTCTGGGACAGCTTCAAGCGTACCAACATCAGAATTGTGGGGGTGCCAGAAGAAGAGAGAGAGCAAGATACTGAAAACCTATTTGAAGAAATAATGACTGAAAACTTCTCACATCTGGTAAAAGAAATACACTTACAAGTCCAGGAAGCACACAGAACCCCATATAAAAGGAATCCAAAGAGGACTACACCAAGACACATCATCATTAAAATACCAAGAGCAAAAGACAAAGAGAGAATATTAAAAGCAGCAAGAGAAAAACAGTTCATTACCTACAAGGGAGCACCCATACGACTGTCAGCTGATTTCTCAACAGAAACGATGCAGGCAAGACGGGAGTGGCAAGAAATATTCAATGTGATCAATAACAAGAACCTACAACCAAGAATACTCTATCCAGCAAAGCTATCATTCAGAATTGAAGGGCAGATAAAGAGCTTCACAGAGAAGAAAAAGCTATAGGAGTTCATGAACTCCAAACCAGTATTATATGAAATGCTGAAAGGTACTCTTCTAGAAGAGGAAGAAGAAAAAGAGGGTTCAGCTCCACCCCAGGGACGATGACAATGACCTACAGGATGAAGCTGCCACCTTCCCAGGCCTCCTCCCAGGACCTGCCCTGCAGCTTCTGCGTCTTCCCACTGGGGCAGGTGCGTCCCGCCTAGGAATTCACCACTCACTGGCACTAAGTTGCTTTCAGGTGCAGCTAGTCCAGGCTCTCAGGTGTTCACGCTGCAGCCAGAGCCCTGTCAGAGGCCACCACTGCCAGTGCCAGAGAGGATCACGGTGGCGCTGACCCACCAGAGCCACTTGAACCCCTTAGACCGCTGGTCCACCCGAGTCCACATGGAGGCGCAGGGACAGGAAGACCTGCGGGAACTGGTGAGCGGGGACCCCAACCCCCACCTCCCTCCAGGCCCTCCCGCTGCTCCACCCCGTCCCGGACCAGAGATGGGGGGGACATGAGGGTGCTCTGCTGTAGCGGGCAGCCA
This sequence comes from Lasiurus cinereus, assembly GCA_011751065.1. Taxonomy (NCBI): domain Eukaryota; kingdom Metazoa; phylum Chordata; class Mammalia; order Chiroptera; family Vespertilionidae; genus Lasiurus; species Lasiurus cinereus. The sequence goes on from JAAGEH010000020.1 coordinate 6,284,032, forward strand.
GAGAACCATCTGCCTGCAGCCCTGCAGTGCCCCCACCCACTCTCCTGTTGGGAGAGACCAGGAAGCACCATTTAAACGCTGATTCCGACTTCTTGCTAAAAGAATTTGTCTGATGTTGGTACTTAAACCTTTTCCCCCCCCCCGCGGAAGGCAAAACCCTCTGAAAGAAGGAAACAGCTGCTGGCAGCTGGCAGCAGTCTTCAACACAGAAATGCAGGTTCTAGATTGCAGTTTCCCTTCTCTGGGGAGTTAATCCTTGAGATTTCATTTGCAAACTATGAAGCAACATCATAAAGGTGGCCTGCCTTCCTGACAATGGTGGCGTTTCTGAGACACTCCTGCCATGCTGACCCAGCTAAAGACCCCTAGTAAAGGGGCAGAGGCTGTTAGCTCCTATGAGAAGGCTCTCAGGAGCCCAGGGTGACTAAGGTGCTGCCTGTTGTCTTCCAGACATTGTAGTCCTGGTGCACATGTGTAGGTGTAGAGTCCTGTTGGCTTAGCTTCTGTGTGTGGTGTGAGGTAGGGACTGGCCTGCTTAGTTATGTACTTGCTCCTCAATGTCTCTCACTACTAGTTAAAAATACTTTACTTGTCGCTGAAACTGGTTTGGCTCAGTGGATAGAGCATCGGCCTGTGGACTGAAAGGTCCCAGGTTCGATTCCGGTCAAGGGCATGTACCGTGGTTGCGGGCACATCCACAGTATGGGACGTGCAGGAGGCAGCTGATCAATGTCTCTCTCTCTCTCATCGATGTTTCTAACTCTCTCTCTCCCTTCCTCTCTGTAAAAAATCAATAAAATATATTAAAAATAAATAAATAAAATAAATAAAAGTACAAAGTTTGAAAAGATTTATAATCAGTTTCCCTTTGCAGTAGAATTACTAAGATGTGAACTATATGTAAACTAATTGCAGTGCTTACTTCTCTTCTGATAAAATCAGGCTTATAAAAACTATCGATTCAGGGTTTAAGAAAACTGACATTGTAGAAAATTACACATTCTTTGGTATTTTGTCACCTAACTAATGCAAAGATCTTTTAATGTAGTACAGCCAAGGGCTGAACCACCACCCTGCACAATTTCAAGCTCCGAGAGCTCCCTCAGCATTCTGAAATGGCCATGGTAACTGGTAGCAACTGAACAAAAGATAATCAAACTTAAAGGAATTAAAAAACAACAAATATTTACTGAGTGCTGGCTTTGAGGAAGGCGTGATGCTAGAGGCTGAGCATTGCTACAAAGAGGTAAAAATCCATTGCTGTTTGGGAGAGGAACTGACATGCTATTGGAGAAGATAGGCAGAATTATATGTTGCAGACAACTGAAATGTAAAGACAAAACAAGAAGAAGGGAAAAGGTAAATCAAAGAAAATTTCATACTAACAGAGGCTCTGACATGGGAGAAAACATTCCTACCAGAGAGCTGCAATTTTTGGTTTGCCTTTTTACTATCTGGAGAGCAGGTACTAGTACACAGGCTTAAGGACAGTAAGTACTTGAAGTTCCAGCTATAGCTGCTTTAAAACATTTTCCAAAGGAAAACATTCAAGGGTTGCTTTCTCAGTAAGAAAGCCCCTTCTAAATGGGTAATATTATGGGGGGGAGGGAGGATTCTAGTAAATTACCAATTTTCCAACCCATCTGCACTAGTAACTTTGATCTGCTCAATCATCAGCACTCTCCAATTGCACCTGAAAAGCTTTACAAGTGACCTAGCTGACCTCCAGTTCAAACACAACTACTGTTACCCATCATCATAAAACAGCACTCACATGTTTAAATGCACACAGTCGAGGGTGCATCCCTGCTCAAGAACCTAAGAACCTAGAGGCAGATGTCTTCATTTCTGAGTGTCCTCACAGACCACACCCATGTCATACCTCCTCCCTGAGCATGCTGTGACACGAAGTCTAGGAAAAGTTCCTCACTTGGATGGGCAAACCTGACCTCAGAGAGGTTTAGCACCTTGCCAGGAGCAGAACTGCTTTTCACACTCAAGTGTCATTTCCTGCCAAAAACCTTTTCAATTACCAAGAATGCTAATAATCACAGTTAATATTCCCTGAATGCCTATTCTGACAGGTTCTGCAGACAGCACTTTATATGCATCTCTTCATTTAATTCTAATTAAAACTTTGGCATAACTTAAATAATCAGTGTACAAGAAAGGAATAAAATAGTTCTCAGATGTATGTTTAATTTTAACACTTAAAATTAAAACTCCAGTGAGATCATTTTTCACCTCAGATGGCTAGTACCTATAGTGAGGCAGTAGGAAACAGCTCTCACATGGCTGGCAAAGGTGTCAATTGGTACTTCCATGGAGGACAATTTGGTGATATGTATCAAAATTACGAATACCCATATATCTTTAATCAAGTAATTGGCATATAACTGACAAAAATCATCAACCATGCACAAAATGACATAGGAACCATATTATTCATTGTAGCATGTCTGTGATACCCACCAATGAGGAACTGGTAAAATAATGGCTCATTTATATAATGGCGTACTATGCAATGATAAAAACAAAAGGATCCTCATTTTTTTCCTTTTTTTTTTTTTTTTATTGCTCACGCTATTACAGATTTCCCCATCCCCCTTTACCCATCTCCACACAACCCTCAACCCCCCTTCCTCTGGCCATCACCACAATGCTGCCTGGGTCTATAGGTTATGCATACATGTTCTTTGGCTAATCCCTTTGCCTTTTTTCATCCAGTTCCCCTCTCCCCTCTAACAGCTCACAGTCTGTTCCCTGTTTCCATGCCTTTGTTTCTGTTTTGTTCATCAATTCATTTTGTTCATTAGATTCTACAAAATAGTGAGACCATATGGTATTTGCCTTTCTCTGACTGGCTTATTTTGCCTAGCATAATAATATCCAGATCCATCCATGCTGTCTCAAAAGGCAAGAAATCCTTTTTTAATACTGCATAGTATTCCACAGGGTAAATGTACTAGAACTTTTTTGTCAGCTTATCTATTGATGGGCATCTGACTGTTTCCAGATCTTGGTTATCTTACATAATAAAAACCCAGCAACCAAACAGCAGAATGACCAGAATGACTACTCAACCAGTCACTATGATACAAACTGACCAGCAGGGGGGCAGGCACTCAATGCAGGAGCAACCCCCTTGGTGGTCAGTGTGCTCCCACAGTGAAAGTGCCACTAGGCTGGCTGGGATGAGGCGCTCCCACAGCAGGCCAATCCCCGCAGGCCATGCCCCCCACCAGTGCATGAATCCCATGCACCAGGCCCCTAGTTGTAAGTAACACTGCATATATCCTTTCAAAATGGTGTTCTGGGATTCTTTGGAAATATTCTCAGAAGAGGAATTGCTGGATCAAAAGGGAGTACCAGTTTTAATTTTTTGAGGAACTTCATACCGTTTTCCACAGTGGCTGCACCAGTCTGCATTCCCACCAATAGTGCACTAGTGTTCCCTTTTCCCCACATCCTCCCTAGCTCTTGTTTGTTGATTTACTGATGGTAGCCATTCTGAAGGGTGTGAGGTGATACCTCATTATAGTTTTAATTTGCATCTCTCTGATGATTAATGACATTGAGCAGTTTTTCATGTCTACTAGTCATCTGTATGTCTGCTTTGAGTAGGATCTATTCAGGTCCTTTGGTCATTTTTTAATTGAATTCTTTGTTTTCCTAGTGTTCAGTTGTACTAGTACTTTATATAATTTGGAAATTAACCCATTATTAGATGTATTATTGGCAAATACGTTCTTTTATATAGTGGGTTCCCTTTTCACTTTGTTGGCGGTCTCTCTTGCTGTGCAGAAGCTTTTTAATTAGATGTAGTCCCATTTGTTTGTTTTTCCTTCATTTCTCTTGCTCTTACACATATCAGCAAAAAAATATTGCTATGAGAGATATCTGAGATTTTAGTGCCCATGTTTTCTTTTAGGATTTGTATGGTTTCATTACTTACATTTAACTCTTTTGTCCATTTCAACTTTATCCTTGTGTATGGTATAAGTTGATGGTCTAGTTTCTTTTTTTTTTTAACATGTACCTGTCCAATTCTCCCAATGCTATTTATTAAAGAGACTACCTTTAACCCACTGTATATCTTGCCTCCTTTGTCTAATATTAATTGGACATATTGGCATGGGTTGATTTCTAGGGTCTCTGTTCTGTTGCACTAATCTATATGGCCTGTTCTTATGCCAGAATTAGGCTGTTTTGATGACAATAGTCTTGTAGTATAGTTTGATAGCAAGTATTCTGATACCTCCAACTTTGTTCTTCTTTCTCAGATTGCTGTGGCTGTTTGAGGTCTTTTTTGTTATTGTTATTCTATATACAGTTTTGGAATATCTGTTCTAGATTTATGAAATACGTATGCCACTGGTATTTTAATAGGAATTGCATTGAATCTATAGGTTGGTTTGGACATTTTAATATGTTAATTCTTCCAATCCATGAACATGGTATATGCCTCCACTTATTTAAATCTTCTTTAATGTCTTTACTCAACATCCTATGGTTTTCTGTGTACAGGTCTTTTACCACCTTGGTTAAATTTATTCCTAGGTACCTTGTTATTTTTTTTATTGCAAGAGTAAATAGTATTGTTTTCTTAGTTTCTTGTTTTAATAGTTCATCATTGGTATATAGAAATGCCATCAATTTCTGAATATTAATTTTGTATACTGCTACTTTGCCAAATTCATTTATTAGATCTAGTAACTTTCTGGTGAAGTCTTTTGGGTTTTCTATGTACAATATCATGGCATCTGCAAATAATGACAATTTTATTTCCTCTTATCCAATTTAGAAGACTTCTATTTTTTCTTCTTGTCTGACTGCTGTAGCTAGGACTTCCAATACAATGTTGAATAAGAATGGTGAAAGCAGACATCCCTTTCTTGTTCCTTATCTTAAGGAAAATGCTTTTAGATGTTGGCTGTGGCTTGTCATATGTGGCCTTTATTACACTGAGGTATGTTCCCTCTATTCCCACTTTGCTAAGAGTTTTTGTCATAAATGGGTGCTGGATTTTGTCAAATGCTTTTTCTGAGTCTATTGCTATGATCTTGTGATTTTTATCCTTCATTTTGTTTATGTGGTATGTCACACTTACTGATTTGGAGACATTGTAGGAGAGGGTACTTTCTATGAAGTGATACAAACTGATCTCCAAAATGGTATGGCTAAGAAAATAAACACTTACAGGATAGAGTGGCTCTGGAAAAACACATAAGGTCTACAGTTGCAAAACATATTCTTGTATTTTTATTACTTACTAATTATTGTATTATATCCCATACAAACAATGGTAAACCTACTTTTGCCCACCCTGTATAACATGAAAAGTTTGGAGGAAAGGAAGTCAGTGGATAGACAACAGAGCTAGAAAAGAGATACTGAAGGACAACTTGATTTCAAAAGGTTCCTGTTCCCAGCCACTAGATTAAGGGAAACTGTGACTATCTCAATTAGAGTTTAAGCATAACTAACTTTGGAAAGCTTCCATATCTACTTGCAAGTGAACTTTCCAACCAGAGTGCTAATTTCTGCATCTGAAGAGACAAACTGAAGAGAGCAGTAGGTAAAGTCATCAGTACAAGGGTCATTTCATCGCTGGGAAGGGACAGCCCTCACCCACAGTGATGGTGGTTAGTTAACAAGATGAACCAAGAGGCACAGAAGAGTAGCCATTGACCAAAGCTAACAGAAACTGGAGAAAGAGAATGCTTCAGAGTAGCTGAGAGCTGTTAATTGAATGTAGTTGAAAGGATCAATAGAAGGCACACTATAAAGAGGGAATTAAAGAAAAAGGACTAGGACACATTACTGTTAATGTGGTGGCTGAGTTCACACCAGAAGGTAGAGCCCTGGTACCTGAGAGTATAAAGAAGCTTCTACAAAGATTAAGAATATTTCCTGACACCATGCCAGCCTCCAAGATTGAATCAGATTGTGTTTTTGAAAGTAAAACTTGCCATACATTAGGAATTGCTTACCCAAATTAAACCCTTTTTTGCATAATTGTATAGTTTTCAGTAAGAATGTATACATTAATTTTTATCTCTCAACTAGAGGCCCAGTGCATGAAATTCATGCACAGGGGGTGGGAGGGAGGGTGTTCCTCAGACCAGCCTGAACTCTCTCCAATCTGGGAACCCTCAAGGGATGTCCAACTGCCTGTTTAGGCCTGATCCCACCAGGCAGTCAGACATCCCTCTCACAATCCAGGACTGCTGGCTCCCAACTGCTTGCCTGCCTGCCTGCCTGCCTGCCTGCCTGATTGCCCCTAACCACTTCTGCCTGCCAGCCTAATCACCCCTAACCACTCCCTATCAGCCTGATAGAAGCCTAACTGCTCCCCTGCTGACCCGATTGTCCCTAACTGCCCTCCTGTGCTGATCTGGTCACCCCTAACTACCCTCCCCTGCATCCCGATTGCCCCCAACTGCCCTCCCCTGCAGGCATGGTCACCCCTAATTGTCCTCCCCTGAAGGCCTAATTTCCCTCAACTGCCTTCCCCTGCTGGCCTAGTCACCCCTAACTGTCCTCCTCTGCAGGCCTGGTTGCCCCCAACTGTCCTCCCCTATAGGCCTAGCACCCCTCAATTTCCCTCCCCTGCAGGTCTTGTCCCTCCCAACTGCTCTTCTCTGTTGGCCTGGGTCCCACTCTACTGCCTTCCCTTGCAGGCCTGGTTGCCCCCAACTGCCATCTTCTACTGACCCAATCACCCCCAACTGCCCTCCCTTACAGACCTGGTCCCCCTCCAATTTCCCTTCCCTACAAGCCTGATTGCCCACAACTGCCCTCCCCTGTTGGTTATCTTGTGGCAGCCATCTTGTGTCCACATAGGGGCAGTCATATTGTGTGTTGGAGTGATGGTCAATTTGCATATTACCTCTTTATTATATAGGATATGTTATTTTAATAAATACCTCAGGGGTGAAAAGAGACAGGTTGCAGGCCTTGATGAATGTACAGACAAGTGGCTGCCAGGGCCTGCTGGACAGCCTCACTTTGAAACGAGCAGGATCAGAGGTGTAACAGAATTTGGAGGGAGATTCGCTTTCTTGAAGCCTGGCAAGAAAACTGGGGAGAGAAGGAGACAACCCTCATCTACCTCAAATCCCTTCAGTGGCCACTCTTACCTACCAAGAAACCAGGAGATACTTGTTCCACAGCAGCAATCTCCTGCCACAAAGCAGTTGCAACCAGCCTCGCACTGTCAGATTAGTCCAGAGCCCAGTAATTTACCCTTCATACTCCCAGAGACACATGTCAGACTCCTCCAGGGATTCTCCAGGGGTTCTCCTCCAGGCCCCCCACAAACATCCAGCTAGGAGAAACATCAGCCTTTCCACTTAGCAAGTACCCATTTGATTCTGGCTTCCTGAAATACCCTCACTAGGCTTTAAGTAGAAGGAAAGGACTCTCGCCTTTCTGTAGATGAAAACCCCAATTCTGCTTAGATAAGCAAGGCACATGTTTTTTCACAGTCTTGTGCCTTTGCTCATGTTGTTACATTGGCCAGTCTCCTTGCCTTATTGCTAATTGCAACTCCTTCAAGAATTAAGTCAAAATTATTTTTTATTAACACAACAAATACTAATTGATGCCACTCAAGTACTGCTTCTTCTAGAACCTCAGGTACATATTGTATATACACACCATACATGTATAAACACCACTGCAGCACTATCCCACTACACTTTACCCTGTTCTGTGTCTGGTGTATACACACCACTACAGCACTATCACACTGCACTGTACCCTGTCCTGTATCTGGTGTATACACACCACTGCGGCACTATCACACTGCACTGTACCCTGTCATGTGTCTGGTGTATACATACCACTGTGGCACTATCACACTGCACTGGACCCTGTCCTGTATCTGGTGTATGACACCACTGTGGCACTATCACACTGCACTGTACCCTGTACATTGCCCTAATTATTTCCACATCAGAACACGAATCCTTCTATGTAGTGCCCAATACACAGAGCATACTTAGAACTTGTGGATAAAACAGCTTTGCTGAGCTTAATTTATTCCTACTTATTTTTTTTATAATCCTCATCAGAGGATTTTTCCATTGATTTTTAAGGAGTGAAAAGGGAGGGGGAGAAACATCAATGTGAAAGACACACTGATTGGTTGCCTCCCCCACATACCCTGACCAAGGCCAGGAATTGAGCTTATACCTGAGGTAATGTGCCCTTGACCGGAATTGAACCCAGGACCTTTTAGTCTGTGGGCCGATGCTCTATCCATTGAGCCAAATTAGCGAGGGCTATTCCTACTTATTTTGAAGCAACTTGCATTTCTCTGCTTCATTCCTCTTTCAAGTCCTTCTACTTCACATGCGAGACCCTGAGGCATCTCTCCCCAGCACTCTCAGGCCCTGAGCCCTTGGACCTCAGCCTAGCTGTGAAGGCAGCTGTGATTCACTCCCACTCCCATCTCACAGCCATGCCAAGGTCATGAGGAAAATAACTACTGAAAGGGTGAGGGAAGTAGCATAATTGACCTTGCTTAGACTCAGTCTAAAATTCACAGTAATTAAAATAATTTAGGACAACATAAAGGATAAGCCAGCAATCTCCACAAACATCAAATGTAGTAAAAAAAAACCAAAACGGTGACAGTATTCACAAAACCTAAAGAACACACAATCTATTTTATAATGCATGGGTTCAAACTTCCATCTCTTTCTCATGGGCTACTGCTAGGGAGATAAACTATTTTAAAGGAGAAGTTGTACACAGAATGAATGTGTAAGTTTCTTGGTGATTCTCAATAAGGCTTCAATGGATTTTCCTATTGACACAATCAATCACATTCTCGGCAAAAAAATATATATATATGATATTGGTGTCAGAACAATGTAAGCATTGAAACTATTTATCATGCATAAATTTTGCTTAATGCTGGTGTCACTTATTTTTCTAATTTTGAAAAGAAGCTATGTTTTATTCAATAATAATTCTTCTCTGGTTCTATCAGGGAATCTGTTCTAAAGCAATGCTTCATCTAAAATCAGTTCTGAAGGCTCTTTCATGAATACGCACAATGCAAAGACCCCAATTACATTTCCAGCAAAGCACTGCCATTTGAGTAAACAGAGTTATCTCAGGAGGTAACATTATTTGCAAGCATTGCAGCTTAGAAATTAATTACTAGTGTGGCATATGTCAAAACAAATTTTTAAAAGAACAGAATGCAGTTGTAACCATGTGTTCTATCTATTTGTTTGACTATGAAACCAGTATTCTCTGGCATGTAAATATATTTATTTATTCAGCACTTCTCAGAAAAATAAAAAAGGTTCACTCCCCACCCCACCCCCACCGCCAGTAAACCCCCACCTTTCCCCTGCACTGGGTAAAACCTGAGTAACTAGCTCAAGTTTACTAAGTCAGAGCCTAAGAACAGAATGAAGATATGGTGCAGAGGATATTTATGAAAGGCAGAAAAAAGTCATCTTCACACAAATGACTAATTTTGAAACATTCAGTTTGCCTTCAAAAGAAGTTTTTCAGAGATACATCACCTATAACAAAGCATTAAATAACAGTACAGGTGTTTCATAAAGAAAACGAACCTATAGCAGCGATTTTTAACCTGTGTGCCATGAGAACTTTTAAAACATGCAATACTCTTTAATCAGGGGCACTGACCTCCTTTCCATTGTCAAATTTAAAAATTAAACAGTAGCTGTCTGGTAAATGAATCAAAATTATACCAGGTTTTTGTTTTTGTTTTGTTTTTTATCTGATTGGCAAAAAATATATTTTGGTGTGCTGCAGAATTTTAGTAATTAGCTTATGAGTGCCATGAGATGAAAAAGGTTGAAAATCGCTATCAATAGTATTTAAAAACAAAAACAAACAAACAAAGAAAAAAAAAAAAACACCTACCTGGGAATAAACTTAGGGATTTGAAGGAATTTCAGTATTCTGCTGATGATGACAATATTTACTTAAATTAAAAACCATTTCAGAGGTTAAAGTGTTTTAGCATCTAAGGAACACCAAATAGAACATGGCACAAACATAGGCAGATGCTCTTCTGTATTTTCCTTAATGGAAAATATGTCCCAATCCTGTTCATAGTTATACAAACATCAAATCATTATGTTGTACACTTTAAATACCTTACAATTCTATTTGTCAATTCTATCTGAAACCATAGGATTTAAGCTCATTTAAAAAGAAAACAATGTTCCAAACCAAAGACTTATATCTCACATATCTGTAAATCAACTTTTAAACTTCAAATAGCCCCTTTATATAAGGCAAAAATTAAAACATGCCATCCAACAGTAATATACTGAAATCACTCGGCTTTAAAAAAAAAAAAGGGGGGGGGGGAAGAAGGGAGGGATGATGGGGCAGGGGAAGAGGTATAAGAAATTGACCACATTGATACATGGGACTGTAGAGTTAGAGGGCAAAGGAGATAAAATGGCTTGTGGGCTAGGACTCCAGGCCAGAGTACACTTCCCAGCTCATCAGATTATTACCAGGAAAATAAGAACTGTATGATACAGACTTTTGAGGCACTTATTTCTCAGAGTGTAATTTTCCTGACCAATTTCTCACAAATTCTGTGTATTAGCTTAATATCTCACCCTGTGTAGTTAATTCCCAATATTTCAGCTATCACAAATACTCTCCACTATAGAATTACCATGAAACTACAGGGTGGTTGGTTGTTCAGCAAACCTATTCATTTGACCCATTTATTACATGTAAGAACCAAGACAAGACTAAAGAGTGTTTTAAAAAGAGATCTTAGCCCTAGCTGGTTTGACTCAGTGGATAGAGTATCGGCCTTTGGGTTCAATTCCAATCAAGGGCACATGCCTGGGTTACAGACTTGATCCCCAGTAGGGGGCGTGCAGAAGGCAGGCGACCAATGATTCCCCCTCATCATTGATGTTTCTATCTCTCTCTCCGTCTCCCTTTCTCTCTGAAAGCAATAAAAATCTATCTATATAATGGATGAATATGCAAATTAGCCGGGATACTGTAATGTCACAACTAAACAGCAGGAACCTGAGGCTTCATGGTGAATCACTGAGGCAAGGGACCTCAGGCCGCGCCCCTCGCCTGGTGGGGCTTGATGGGGGACCTCAGGCAGTGACCCCGGCCCTGGCACCAGGCTAGGAGACCTCAGGTCGCGCCCCACACTCCACCGGGCTTGATGGAGACCACAGACTTTGCCCCCTGCCCCAGCACTGGGCTGGGGGACCTCAGGATGCACCCTCTGCACAGTGGGCTTGACAGGGGGTGCTAGGGAATGGCCAGCTGGGTCTGGGTCTCTGGCGTTTTTGAAGCACATGTGGGTGGTGGATGGGGACTTGACTCTAGCTCCCGCGACGTGCCCAGACTCTGAGAAAAGGAAGATTTTCATATACATTTTATTAATTTTCTTTCATCTCTGACATTTTTATTATAGAGAAAGGGCAAAGAGCAATATTAAAATATTTCCTATAATTAGTTCCCTTTCAATGTGTGCGAATTTCATGCACCAGGCCACTTGTTTTTAAATAAAAAAGAAAAAATAAGAGATCTTAATTTCCCTTTTTAACTTTTTAAACCAGTTTCTCCAAGTAAACTCACAGAACAAAGCATATTGTCTTTCTGTACTTCAATACAGGAAATTAAGTTAGTTACCTCTCTTAAAACTGTGCTTTTGTAGCCTCGATACAATCCTGGAATGCCCTGAAACAAAAAAAAAGATGAGATGGCAGAAATTTTAGGATGACATTCTGAATAAAGCACAGTAGCCTTTCCTAAAGTTTGAGTTTTAAAACATCCACAATGACCACAGTTCTGCAAGAAGTTAAAGGTTCTAACTGCTCTACTCCTTTAAAATTGAAATATCTCTAATAATAAAACTGACTATATATTAATTTAGCTTTAGTTGCTTTCAATATTTCTTCTGCTGAGAATACTTGAGCTTTAAATAAATAGCTTTCCAAAAGCAAATGCACATAGAATGTTATCTTTTCATATGAAAACAGAATATATTTCATAGTTTCAATCAGAAAACATCAGTTCATTAATAACCTCTGGACAAGCCTTCGCTTATCTGTTTCACGTCCACATGATTCTTCAGGAACCTTCTACTGGGTTGATCTCCCTCATAAAATTAAACACTCACATCTCCTCGAGGAGGCACCGGGACCATTAAGAATAACTTTTCTACAACCTAAACTCATTGAAATTTCCATGTGATTGACTTTGGTAAAAAAAAATCTTTTTTTAAGTTACCTTTTTTTTTTTAATATATTTTATTGATTATTTTAAAGAGAGGATGGGAGAGGGATAGAGAGTTAGAAACATTGATGAGAGAGAAACATCAGGTAAGCTGCCTCCTGCACACCTCCTACTGAGGATGTGCCCACAACCAAGATAAATGCCCTTGACCAGAATCGAACCTGGGACTTTTTAGTCTGAAGGCCAACACTCTATCCATTGAGCCAAACTGGTTTTGGCAGTTAACTTTTTTAAAGACTTCTGTAGGAACTATGAAGGAAAGCAGCTCAATGGCTTCTAGTTACATCTGGCTTCCAGCAAGATGACTTCTGACCCTCAGCTTAACACTAACCAGTAAAAGGGGATTACAGTTGATATAAACACTATGATGTTGGTGACAGTCCATTACTACACTTCTTTTCCATGAGCCCTCAGTGATGTTTTTATATATCTTTATCTGGTCTACATATTTACTATTTATTCCATGTCTGATTCCAAGAGAACTATGTATGATTATAATGTAGGACTCATACAGTAGGGGCACTCAATATGTGTTTGTTTAAAAAAAAAATTTTTTTTAAATTTCAAAACCAAACACAGGAAAGAAAACTATAATCTTAGCACAGAAAGTTACTGCAATTGGACATTAAATTCAGCTGTAAGGTCTCTTCTAGGACTCCTGATACAAGACTCACAGTGCTCATACTAGCTGCTATAAAATCTCTCTCAATAAAGAAAAAAAAAAGAACTTAAAAAACGTATCTTACCTCTTGATATAAGATGTTAGAGAAAATCTGAAATGTTCTTGAAGAAGAAGAAACCTGTGCTCTCTGCTTAACTACTTCAGAAGGAACTCGAATCAGGCAGGCCACCTAAAATATATAAATTTAAGTATATCTAAAAATGAGCTAACTGAAATAAAAATTGAAATTTTTTCATAACCAAAAATTATCTATATATATAAAAGGCTAATATGCTAAGTGTCCCTCCCTTCATCAGTCGCTATGACATGCACTGACCACCAGGGGACAGACGTTCAACGCAGAAGCTGCCAAGCTATAGTGACTTGGCAGCGGTGGTTCTTGGGTGATGCACCCTAAAACCAGGGAGTAGAGAGCCCGATTCCTCGTGGAGGTCACACAATTCCAACTTTGGCCATGGGTTATGTTGTTCCTGGGATACTGTCTGCCCTGAATCTGGTTTACTGCAAACATCCCTCATGATATGCCAGTTTGCATTCCACACAGCAAACTTTGCAGAGTGCCCTCTTGCACTCCAGGAGCCCTCGGAGGATATCAGAAAGTCAGTTTCGGCCTGATTCCCATAGGCCAGGTTGAAGGACCCCACCTGCCAGAGGGGCCCCACTCACCCTGCAGACACTTTTGAGTTACAGCACAACCCCAGGTGCTGTAGCGGCCAGCCAGGGAGGGACCGCAGGAGGTTGGCTCCAGGGCATGTCCAGCCTGCCTCGCCCAGGTTCACCCTGCCAGCCACCTTCTAATCAATTTCCTTTCAATGTGCACGAAGTCATGCACCAGGTCACTAGTAGTACAAAAAGTAGAATGTACAGGCTTAGTGCAAGATGTCAAAAATTTGTGTTTCTTTTAGTCTAAAACACTGGGAATCCTTAGTGGACATGCATTGTTTTATCAGCCCCAAACCTTCCCTGTCTTGTTCTGTATAGACCTCCTAGCTCCCACCACACTGTTCTAAGCACACCTATCTATAGGCCCCTGGACAGCAAGAAGCACATTTACTCATGTTGAACCAGACACCTACTGTACAACATCCTGGTGTTCACATGATAGCCATGTCAGACAAAAGAATGAACTAACTGATGGTGCCTTTGCTTCACTGGAAGTAATGCACAAGTTGGTAGACACAAGACTATTCACAAGCAGGTTACCCCAACCTTCCATCTCACCCCCATGCAGCCTCGACCAGCTCCCAGCCCCAAAATTTTAGATCCCCGCCACATAACATCTGAGGAGTAATGTCAGGCATTCTCAGACCCTGACTCAGCATTCAAGGTGACACAGGCTCTGTTTGGTCCATACTCACACCTGATTAACTTTAACATCCTCCTTCATGATATGCCAGTGAGAGGTGATGCCACCTCTCACACACACTTGTCACAAAACTGGGCAAGAAGAACAGGTTTTCTCCTTTCTTTCTTTGATGCCCCCCAGAAGTGTCCACAAGCATGTGTGACATGGCTGCCCCATTAGAACCACTGAGAATATGTATATCTAACAAAGAGTTAGAGACACTGCCAACAAACCCAAATCACCATTCTGTTGACAAGTGAGAAGGGAAGGCAACTTAACAGTGTCTGTCAACCTTCCTGCAAAGAAAATCTTTTTTCCATAGTTACCCAAAATCGATTCCAACTGTAAACAACCAAGAACTGTACTTGATATTCAAGGGTGACAGAATATCAAATGGAGATTGACAGGACAATGGATCAAGAGTACCAAGCATGTTAGCACATGAGGGTTAACAGAATTCGCCAGATGTGTTTCAGTGAAGGGTTGAGGCAGGAGACCCATTGCAGAGAATTCATAAGTAATTGCAAGATAGAGACTACAATAGGAAGTAGGGGATTGGTTCACAGTCAAAGGCAGTTCTTTGTCTTGTTTTAAGATGCTAAATATATGCACATAGGAGGGGGAAAGTGAGTAATAACAAGGCAGAAGTTAACAATCTCGGAAAGAGATGGAATAATATATGAAAACCTGATAAGCAATGAGAAAAGGCAGTCTGGGGCCCCTGGCATATGCCTACACTACTGGGACTATCTCCCTTTGCCCAGACTGGCCCTCAGCCAAAGGTGCCATTTCCTGCATCTAACCTGGACCTCTCCTTCAGGAATCACCTGCAGGAGGGATGAGCAGTGGTCTGTTGAGCATCCTCAGACCTATATTGTGGCCCCAGTTCTGGAAGTGAATGCTCAAGCATTTCCTTTGCCCTTCTGGGTTTAATTTTTCTTACTTGACTTGATCCAGAAATCTTTATAGTACGCTTTTAAGCCTTGACTTCTATAATTCTTAACTTCCTCCCATCATAACTTTTCTTAAGTTCAAAAGATTCCTTCTTTATTTTCCAAACTATTTCCTCTTTATTCTTATTTCCTAAAGTAAATACCTTACCTGATATTTTTTACTTATTAACTTATATCACACAGTTTTTCATATATATTTTCTCTTCTACTAAACCATAACATGAGGGCAAGAAGAAAATAGGCATCAATAGTACTAAACCACCAGGTGGGAAGTGGTGGTAGATCTCTCTACAGTATTTCCCCCTAGTTTTATTTAGGTATAATTTTCCATAAAGAAAATACGTGTGCCCATCTTTTATCAACACTAAAATGCAATGCTGGTTTCAGCTAACTAAAGCCTAAACTTGAATATAAATTATGTTACTTTTGATACCAGTGAACTCTTAAACCCATCCTTACAAAATTAGAGTAGAAAATAAAGTGTTGTGAAACTTACATGAATCTTAAAGGAAAGCGCCCAGCTTCTAAAACTCATTAAAGAAATGAAATTAATAAAAAGAAAAAAAATAAAGGGTATACTAACTCCTTGTACTTTCCAATTCAAGAGGTCGAGTGAAAAATGACCCCAATATGTCAAGAATATAGGAATTTTCTACTTTTGGGAGTGGGCATAAATATTTATGGAACTTCATGCTTCATAACACTCCACCTTCTTACATTATTGGTTTTATTTCTTAAAAGTACAGAAGCAGAGGGGAAACATTGAAAAGGTTCCAGATGAAAAACAATCTTACGACTACAAGGGGTACAAAGCACCAGCACGACTGACTTCCGTGGTGTGGCAGCTGTGACATGAGAGCGAGGCCACCCAGCAGTGCCTCCTCTATTTCCTCTAGGCGAGAACCGCTGTCCTGTGGGTCTCAACCTGTGGGTCGCGACCCCTTTGGGGGTCAAACAACCCTTTCACTGGGGTCACTCACCTAAGACATCCTGCATATCAGATATTTACATTACGATTCATTAACAGTAGCACAATGACAGTTATGAAGTAGCAACAAAAATAATTTTATGGTTGGGGGTCACCACAACATGAGGAACTGTGTTAAAGGGTCGCGGCATTAAAAAGGTTAAGAACCACTGCTCTAGGAACTCCACTGCCTTCCATTTGCTTTTCTATTAACTCTGATCTTTCTTAGATTTGAATTTGAGCTACAAGTGAGTATTTCACTGCACAAAAACAAAACCAGGTTACAGTATGTGGTGCTGTGAAAGGAAATGCAGGTCACGCCATCTACACACTCTTGGTCAGTCTATTTTTAGAACATTTCTTCCTCATAAACTGGGGTTCGGTATGAACCTCATCACATGGAATGGTGGCATTTTATTAAGCCCAAGAATGTTAAAGTTCTATCAAAGGAAAAGAAAATTAAGGTTTTCCATAAAGAAAATACGTGTGCCCATCTTTTATCAACACTAAAATGCAATAAAATATAAAATGCCGACATTTCATTAGATTTAAGCATACCAAAAATTTAATGAATTTTAGATTAAAAATTGATCATAAAAATTAATCTATCAAGATTTTTCTTTCTTTGATATAAGTAAAAACTTTCCTGATATTATTTTATTTACTTTTTCAATAGAGATCTGAACATCTTCTTTAGTATTTATTAAACACCAAAATGCAAAACTGTAAGTCATAACACTGTTTGAAAGGGAAAAGATTACAGAAAGCTTCAACCTCACATTAGGTAAGTGAGAAAGGAACAGGAGACACATGTTGCTAAACCCTCAGGTTTTTTCATGGCCACAATTATACTTTGTTCCTCCGCACATCACCCATTGGCGTCTTGCAGCCTCACTTCCAGCTTCTTGCTCTTGACATGTATCAAAGGTCCTAGGCATCACCATAGTACTATATATTAGCATTATTATCTTTTTCCCAACTTTCAATGTAGTTCAAAAAAATTACCTGACTTAAGCTTTTTCTTTATGAAACTTAATAGCCTATACATATCACTTTGATTTGAGAAGCATAATTATGTCGGCATTTTATATATAAATCAATCTGAGATTTTAGAAGTTACTGAAGGTCAGTGAGCTACATGGCTTAGGGAGCAAAGATAAAAATGAAATCTTTGATTATCATCTCCAGAACTGTTTTTCATAAAAGGTATATCACATTTACTAGTATACACATCTAATGAACTTAAACATTCAAGGTTTAATATCAGCCAATTCTTAATGATTACACAGGTAAAACTATAATAAGGTCAACAGAAACTTAGGTTTTAGGGTAAAAAGCAGCGTTAGACTTTGCAGAGTAAACTCAATGTGGCAAATTAATGAAAGAGAGAGACCTCAGACACTCTGAAGATTTTTTGAAATGCACAATTTATTTACTGGCATTTTGTTCCACATTTCTTGTGTAATTCCCAAAATTTTTTCTAGAAAGCAGGCTACCAAATTAAGAATACCTAATACATTTTTCTACACCACCATTTAAAACTCAAACTCTGTAACTGAGCAGTTCATATGTGTGCCAATTCTGCCATCTTCTGGTTACAAATGGAATCACAATTGCTGATAAAACTAAAAACAGCATTTATCAATCCTAATATACCTTCCTTAGAGCTTAAATTTTATCTACTGATATTGGGACATAAGTTCATAACACCTTTCTTCTTTATAAGACTCTTTCCATGTATACAAATAGCCAATAGGCATAAGAAAAAAATAAATTTGTAGGTATTAGTCTCTTGCCTGACAAGACTAATGTCTTGATAATCTAAACAGAAAGTTAGTATCTTTTCAAGAAAATAATTACATTGTCTATTAGGCTCTGTGCCTAAAAGTTGTTCACATAATTTTACACATTCCAAGAGGTAAGCTTCACATGGCTTTCCCCCCTCCCCAACTTTTATCCTTCCTTAACAGAAATGAGCCATGAATCTAACCCCAAACTCAAAGGAAGTAAAAGCAAAAATAAACAAACAGAATTACAGCAAACTAAAAAGCTTCTGCACAGCAAAAGAAACCATCAACAAAACAAAAAGAACACCAGATGAATGAGAGAGGATACTTGCAAATGATACATCTGATAAAGGAATTCACACAACTCAACAACAAAAACATCCAATTAAAAAAATGGACAGAAGACCTAGACACTTTTCCCAAGAAGACATAATTTTCCCAAGAAGACATAACGTCACCCAACAGATGTATGAAAAGATGTTCAACCTCACTAGCTATAAGAAAAATGCAAATCAAAACCACAATGTGATACCACCTCACAGATGTTAGAATGGCTAGCCTATCTAATAAAAGACTAATATGCAAATTAACCATCACTCCACTACAACAGCAAGCCACGCCTACCAGCCAATCAGAAGTGAGTATGCAAATTAATACCAACCAAGATGGCTGTGGCCTGAGAAAGCAGGAGGGAAGCTTGGGTTTCCCCAGCGATGAAGGAAGCCAAACTTTCTGCACACCCTGGCCGGCCTAGGCCTACACTCAAGGCTATGAAGTTTCAATTATAGAAGACAAATAAGTCCCAACAGAAATGGCTGCTGCCACCAAGGAAGCAGAAGGCTTGGCTCCACTCCAGGCTACAAAGTTTCAATTGTAGAAGATAAATAAATCCCAGATACCAGGGCCTCCACTTGAGTCGCCGGGGGGCATAGCTGGCCTGCAAACCACCACAGTGCCCTCACCCAGGCCGCTCCACACCCCAGGGCAGGGCCCAGGTCTGCAAGAGGGGCCAGTTGGGGGCAATCAAGCCTGCAGGGGAGGGTAGTTAGGGGTGACCAGATCTGCAGGGGAGGGCAGTTAAGGCAAACAGGCTGGCAGGGGAGCAGTTAGGCAGCAATCAGGCTGGCAGGCAGAAGCAATTAGGGGCAATCAGGAAGGCAGGCAGGAGAGCAGTTGCGAGCCAGCAGTTCTGGATTGTGAGAGGCATGTTGGACATCCCTTGAGAGGTCCCAGATTGGAGAGGGTGAGGCTGGGCTGAGGAACATCCCTCTTGTGCATGAATTTCATACACTAGGCCTCTAGTTATCAAATAAGACAAGAAATAACAAGTATGGGAGAGGGTGTGGAGGAAAGGGAAACTTCATACACTGCTGGTAGGATTGTAAATTGGTACAGCCTTGATGGAATACAGTATGGAAGTTCCTGAAAAAATTTAAACTACCATATGACCCAGCAATCCCTTTTCTGGATAGTCTATATAATAAAAGGCTAATATGCAAATCAACCAAACGGCAAAATGACCAGTCACTATGATGTGCACTGACTACCAGGGGGCAGATGCTCAATACAGGAGCTGCCCCATGGTGGTCAGTGTGCTCCCACAGGGGGAGCACTGCTCAGCCAGAAATCCTGAGTCGGGCTCATGGCTGGTGAGTGCAGTAGTGGTGGCGGGAGCCTCTCCTGCATCTGCGACAGCACTAAGGATGTCCACCCAGGTGTCCCAGACTGCAAGAGGGCGCAGGCCAGGGTGAGGGAAAACCACTCCCTACCCTGCAAATGCATGAATACCATGCACCAGGCCTATAATTCTAAACAGAAAATTTGAAACAACTTACTCATAAAGATATATGTAGCCCTATGTTCACTGAAGAATTATTCACAATAACCAAGACATGGAAACAACCTAAGCGTCTTTTGATGGATGATTAGATAACGATGTGGAATATATACACAATGGAATACTAATCAGTCATAAAAAATGATCAAATACCGACATTTGTGACAACATGGTTGGATCTGAAAGTATCATGTTAAATGAAATTAAGTCAGATGGAAAAGAAGAAAAACTATATGGGTTCACTCATATGTGAGATATAAAACAGAAAGCAACACATAAACAAACAAAACAAACTCATCAAGAGAAAACAGTATGATGGTTACCAGGGAAGGGAAGAGAGTAATGGTGATAGGAGACTAGACTTTGGGTGGTAAGCACATAATGTAATAGTCAGATGATGCATTATAGAGTTGTACACCTGAAACTTATGTAATGTTATTAACCAATGTTACTTCAATAAATTTAATTAAACTTTAAATGGAAAAAAAAAACTTCCCCAATTTCCTTCTAGAACCCAATATAAGCTGACCACTCCACTGAATCTTCAGAATTGCCTATGGTTCACCATAGCTTTCATGTCCTGAAATTGCAATTCCTCAGCTATTCCCAAACATCTCATATGCTGTTTGATAACCTTTGTTGTTTAATTTTAAGGTTGACAGTAAATAATCACTAATCAAAGCAATCTGTGACAGTGACATTCAATTCATTATGCTACCAAGAACTCTAATCTTAAAAAACACTGGTTTGTCACTGACCAAGTACAGACACACACAAAGGTAGCAAATCCTAACTTCAGTAGTTGGGTCCTTGGAGAGTAGTAGTCAGGTTTTCCACTTGTAATGCGGTGGCAATAACTGACCAAGACACACTCCTGTGGCTTGAACTGCTTTCTTCACCCTCATCATCTCATATGAAAATCACCTTCATTGTTTTTATGAAAGCAGAACTTCATGTGGCCCATAAACTGATAAGTACTGTTCTTAAATAAAAAGCCAGTGCAGAGTGTCCTTTGCCTCTATTCTAGTAACTCAGTGGTCGGCAAACTCATTAGTCAACAGAGACAAATATCAACAGTACGAGCATCTACATGTGAGGATATCTACCCATGTTACCCATGCACATATTAAATTCACAAAGGCTGCTTTTGACTGCAAAGAAATTTCAATATTCCTTCCTTTCTCCAAACAATAAGACCAAAAGCTGAATAAGACCAGGGAAAAGTCAAATTCGAAAGCCTTAAAAAAAAAAAATCACTAACATTATAATGTTATAGCATCTATTATATTAGAATAAACCTGCCTGACCATTCTGGTCTAATTAGATTCTGCTTTGTACAGGGCTTTTTCTATGTCTGATGAAAATTGAGCTGTAAAATAATTGAGGTAGGAATTTAGAGATTTGATATAGCAAACTTCTTAATAAAAATGGCACAAACGGTTTGTGGGGAACCTGTGCTAAACCATTCATAGACGACCTGCTTCTGGGTTGGGATTTTGTTCGAAGCAGAGCAGCTCCCTCACTGCGATCTAATGAAAGTCAGCCCTTGACACAAAGGTTTGTAAAAAAAACAAAGGAAAAAAAATAGCACAAACGGGACTCATCTTATTGTTGTAACATATAATTATAATTTTACTGATTTTGTTATTAAGTTGTGTTTTTTTTTTCATTAAGTTTTATTCAAGTGCTGCTACAGAGAAAGAGTTAGGAGGGCAGGACTCTTCTGCTTCTAAGTTTCTTTCACACACTTATAGTTACCACATCAGAATAAAAGTGGAACACCTGTAAGATATTTTTTCTAAGCAATGTATAACAGACAATCCTATATCCAAGTAAGTGGGCTATACAGCAATGACCGAACATCTCTATACCTGAACACTAATACTACATGTTTTTGTTTTCTAGTCCATTTTATTTTGCCTATGAAAATTTGTTTATCCTAAATTCACCCATTTCTTTTTCTTGCTTTTAGCAACACTTGCATGAATCTGAAACAAAACGTTTATGCTCTGCGAAACTAAAATAAGTTATTGAAACAGGATAGTAGTACATACATTCCTCAAGTATTTACTAAGAAAACTGTTTACTGAATGGCCTTAAGTTTTTAAAGGAAGTTCAAAGATAATTAGAGCCTCAAAACCAACATTTCCACAAACTTCCTATACTTGACAATCTTTTCAGCATACTAAACCAAAACTAAATTTACAATCATTCAAAAGTCAACATCAGGAGATGTTTCACCTATAAAGTTAATCTATATACCCACTGCTGATAAATTCTCCACTTAAATTTCTCCAGGCATCACAAAAATTACCAAAAGGCATCTGACACCAGGCCTCACTACCAAAGGAACTCCAGAAACCCCAAAAGACCTAATAAAATTAAGAATATCCTACAATTGTATATTTTCACTCTTATAATACTTGTCTCCCAACTGAAGTCTACTTACAGTACCTCCTTTGTCCAGCAGTTCACATTCAGAATATTACATTACAAGAGCTTCCATACTTTTTTTCTTCTTTATTAAGGTATTACATATGTGTTCTTATCCCCCCATTGCCCACCCCTATCCCCCAACTCATGCCCTCACCCCACTGGTGTCTATGTCCATTGGTTAGGCTTATATGCATGCATACAAGTCTACAAGTCCTTTGGTTGATCTCTCCCCCTTACTCCCACCCTCCCCTACTTTCCCTCTGAGGTTTGATGGTCTGATCTATGCTCCTCTGTCTCTGGATCTGTTTCTGCTCATCAGTTTATGTTGTCCATTATATTCCACAAAAGAGTGAGATCATGTGATATTTATTTTTCTCTAACTGGCTTATTTTACTTAGCATAATGCTCTCCAGTTCCATCCAGGCTGTTGCAAATGGTAAGAACTCCTTTTTTACCACAACGTAGTATTACATTGTATAGATGTACCACAGTTTTATAATCCTCTCATCTGCTGATGGGCATTTAGGCTGTTTCCAAATCTTAGCTATGGTGAACTGTACTGCTATGAACATAGGGGTGCATATATCCTTTCTGATTGGTGTTTTCTAGTTTCTTGGGATATATTCCTAGAAGTGGGATCATTGAGTCAAATGGGAGTTCCAATTATAATTTTTTGAGGAAACTCCATACTGTTCTCCACAGTGGCTGCACCAGTCTGCATTCCCACCAGCAGTACACAGGGTTTCTTTTTCTCCGCATCCTCGACAGCACTGGTCATTTTGTTGATGATAGCCATTCTCACAGATGCGAAATGGTATTGCATTGTCGTTTTGATTTCCATCTCTCAGATGATTAGTGACTTTGAGCATGTTTTCATATGTCTCTGGGCCTTCCTTATGTCCTCTTCCAAAAAGTATCTATTTAGGTCCGTTGCCCAATTTTTTTTAATTAAATCTTTATTATTCAGATTATTACATTTCTCTTTTTTCCCCTCCATAGCACCCCTCCACCCAGCTCCCACCCTTCCCTCTGCCCTTACCTCCCTCCCATTGATCTCATCCATAGGTGTATGATTTTTGTCCAGTCTCTCCCTGTACACCCCTCACCCCTTTCCCCCTGAGAATTATCAGTCCACTCCCTTTCTGTGCTCCTGATTCTATTATATTCACCAGTTTATTCTGTTGATCAAATTTTTAATTCACTTAATTTTTAGATTCATTTGTTGATAGATATGTATTTGTTGTTCATAATTTTTTGGTTTTTACCTTTTTCTTCTTCCTCTTCAAAAAGAGTACCTTTCAGCATTTCATATAATACTGGTTTGGAGTTGATGAACTCCTTTAGCTTTTTCTTATCTGTGTGAAGCTCTTTATCTGCCCTTCAATTCTGAATGATAGCTTTGCTGGATAGATTATTCTTGGTTGTAGGTTCTTGCTATTCATCACGTAGAATATTTCTTGCCACTCCCGTCTTGCCTGCATCGTTTCTATTGAGAAATCAGCTGACAGTCGTATGGGTGCTCCCTTGTAGGTAATGAACTGTTTTTCTCTTGCTGCTTTTAATATTCTCTCTTTGTCTTTTGCTCTTGGTATTTTAATTATGATGTGTCTTGGTGTGGGGCTCTTTGGATTCCTTTTATATGGGGTTCTGTGTGCTTCCTGGACTTGTAAGTCTATTTCTTTTACCAGATGTGGGAAGTTTTCAGTCATTATTTCTTTTCAGTATCTTGCTCTCTCTCTTCTTCTGGCACCCCCACAATTCTGATGTTGGTATGCTTGAAGCTGTCCCAGAGTCTCCTTACATTATGTTCACATTTTTGGATTCTTTTCTTGCTTTTCCAGTTGAATGTTTTCTGCTTCTTTATATTTCAAATTTTTGACTTGATTCTTGCCTTTCTCTAATCTGCTATTAGGACTCTGTATAATATTTTTTATTTCAGTAAGTGTATGTTTAATTTCTAGTTGGTCCTTTTTCATCTCTAGTTGGACCTTTTCCATCTCTAGTTGGCTCTTTTGCATCTCTAGTTGGTCCTTTTTCATCTTCTCTTGGCTCTCGCTAACTTTATCCAACTTTTCTAGCATATTCTTGAAAAACCTTATAAGCGTGGTTTTGAACTCTATATCCAGTCGTTTTTTTTTTCCTCCATTTCTTTTGTTTGTGATCCCTTCCCTTATCTCGGCATTTTCACTATGCCAGGGAAACTTCTGTGTTGAATTCAGCCTTATGATACCAGACTTGCAAAACCGAAGAAGCCTCTGTTGAGCTTGGGATGGGTGGAGTCTTAGGGCTTAAGGGACCGCCTTGCCTTCCAGTCGGCCCCGCCCTCCACAGCCCCTGAATCTCACGTGACTGGGGTAATCGCTGGAGCGGTCCTTGTGCATGTGCGCCCGCAGTGCCTCTAGACCGCTGCCTTTCCAGCTCCCCTGCGCACCAGGACCACACGAGTCTAGGTCTCCAGGGTTTTGCCGGAAACAGGGGCTTAGTGGAGTCAGAAGTAGCACAGTTGGGAGGGTCTGTCTCCCGCCCACTCGCAAAAGCCAGCGGCACAATCAGCAATCTGTCCTCTGTGCAGTGCCATGCGCGCCACCAGAGCTCTGATTTTTTGCGACTCCCCTAAATTTCCGTGCACCTCTCCCTTTTCACAGTCCAAACTCCCCCCGTATGAGTTTCGGCCAGATCTGGGGTTTAGTGTCGTAGAATAAAGGGTTCAATGCCGTTGGGGGTCTCCGTTTCCCTCCCGCCAGAGAAAGCCAGCCAGGTACTCCGGCACCCGCTCTCTCAGCGCGCACGTCTCCGTACCTCAGCTTTTTGCAGCTCCTCTGGGTCTCTGTGAGCCCCTCTCTTTCCTTCTAGCTGTAGAACTTACACTCGGCCAGCTTTCCTGTGGTTCTGGATGATGTCCATTCTGTCTTTTACTTGTAGTTTTGAAATTGTTGTGCGAAGCAGCTGTGTAGGTGTTTACCTATGCCACC
The DNA here is from genome assembly GCA_011751065.1 of Lasiurus cinereus. Classification (NCBI taxonomy): domain Eukaryota; kingdom Metazoa; phylum Chordata; class Mammalia; order Chiroptera; family Vespertilionidae; genus Lasiurus; species Lasiurus cinereus. Next base: position 6,309,293 of record JAAGEH010000020.1, read on the forward strand.
ATCTTGGATTCTCTTCCTCGTTGCCCAATTTTTGATTGGGTTGTTTATCTTCCTTTTTTTAAGTTGTATGAATGAGCTTCCATATTTTAAAGATGTCAGTTACAGCCCTGTCCAGATTGGATCAATGATTAAGAATGTCGGCCCATGCACCAATACTCCATCAAGGGCACAAACCTGAGGTACAGGTTCAATCCCCATCCCCAGTCATGGGACTGAACCCGCACCCTAGATTTGTGCCCTTGATGGAGTATTGGTGCATGGGCCAACACTCTTAATCATTGATCCACTGATTTGAGGGAGGCAACCATTCAATATGTCTCTCTCACATACCTGTTTCTCTTTCCCTTCCCCTCTCACCTGCCTTCCACTCCAAAAACCAATGGAAAAAAATATCCTCAGGTGAGGGTTAAAAAGAAAAATAGTTACAGATATTAAAGTATAAGAATATACAGCACTGTCTACAAATGAAAAGATATATCATTAACATGAGTAATCTAACAGTTCTCATTTGACTTACCTCATCATATCAGTTTAAATACTTTCTAATTCTAAGAGAGAGGCAGGAAAGCCTGTCCTTCAACAAGACAAATTAGCTTTCAGACAAGATGGCCCTACATGAAATGAAATAAGTGACCAAGTTCTTTTTTCTGCTTGCTTTCAGCAGCATATTAAAATGTAAGCCAAATATTGAATTTATGAAAATATATTTAACCTTAATCAAAGCAGCATGCAATTCTAAAACAGAGGCAAAAGGTGTCATAAGTAAAGAATTTTCATGACCTAAGATACTGAACGTAAATGCACTCAAAAAACAAATAAATAAATAACTGCATGTAATGGGATTCTAATTTCAAAACAAGAGTACAAAAAATTTAAACCAAGGATAATAGGTTAAAAGATTTTTAAATTAAGTATAAGTTGCTTTCAAATTACAGTTTAAGCTAATCTTCAGATAGCATTCAAGCTATGCAATGCTTACTTTGAGTAAGAATATGAAGAACTGAAAATCCCCAGAAATTTTATGCAAATGTCCACATGTTCACTTTACTGGAGAAACAGCCATAAGTTTCATTAGATTCCTAAAGGGGTCTCCAGCTCATGAAAGGAACTACTACTTTATGTTATTTGCTATTAAAAAATCAATATATGTTAGTCCATCACTTTTATAACTGCAATTAATTATGAAGGCAATTATTTTTAATTCAGGGTTAACTTGGGTTCTACAAAATATATATTTTTAAATATATTTTATTGAGTTTTTACAGAGAGGAAGGGAGAGAGAGAGAGAACTAGAAACATCAATGAGAGAGAGACATCGATCAGCCGCTTCCTGCACACTCCCCACTGGGGATGTGCCCGCAACCAGGATACATGTCCTTGACCAGAATCGAACCCGGGGCTTCTCAGTCCACAGGCTGAGGCTCTATCCACTGAGCTAAACCGGTTTCGGCTCTACAAAATATTTTTAAATCAGTAGCAAAAGGAAATTTTATTTAAAGCACTTCAGTAGCTTTAATGTCTCCCAGGCTAATTTCTTTCAACATTCTTTTCAAGGACCCATACAACTGATTTCTTAGATCAAGAGATTTTATTGCTATAAACAACAAGACAAGAAATAACAAATATTGGTGAGGATGTGGAGAAAGGAGAGCCCTTGTGCATACTGTAGGATTCCATTTCTATGAAATGGCCAGAATAGGCAAATCCACAAAGACAGAAAGTAAATGAATGGCTACCCTCAGGCTGGGAAAGTTGGGGAAAGGTGAGTGACTGTTAATGGGAACAGGATTTCCGTTTGGGGTGATGAAAATGTTCCAAAACTGTGATGATGGTTGCAAATATACTAAAAACCACTGAATTAAACTTTAAAAGGGTAAATCATAGGGTATGTGAACAGTACCCCAATAAAGCTGTTACTTTTTTAATTGTCTTCTTAAAGTTAGTATTTACTTTTACTTTTCTGTCAGGACCTCCCTCTTTTCATCATCCCTATTCTATATATTCTCAAGTGAAGAAAGTTATATTACAGAAGTTTATAGATTTTCATCCAAATTTTCTAAAAGAAAATAATGCATAGAAAACAAAACTACAATTATAATTACTTTTCATATAAATGCTATAAAAACTGATTCGCTTTCTAAATTTCCTAACGTTAATATACACTGAGTGACCAGATTATTACGATCTCTGAACGCATAATAATTTGGCCACTCAGTGTGTGCGTGTGTGTGTGTGTGTTTTAGAGGCTCAGTGGATGAATTTGTGCATGGATAGGGTCCGGCCAGCCTGGCCAGGGAAGAGGGGACATGAGTGGTTGGCTGGCCTGCTTGCCAGTCAAACTCCTGGTCGAGGGGACAATTTCCATATTAGCTTTTTATTATATAGGATATACACTGAGTGGACAGATTATTATGCATTCAGAGATCATACCACTACTGTCCAAAACAGAAAAAAAAAAAGTTACTTGATAAAATAAAAAGTTCATAAATGAGATCCTTTCTTTCCACTTTGTTGTCCACTCCTGCCCACAACAAGGGCGGGGCAGCTTAGTGAGACTGCATAAACACCAGACTGTGTAATATAAAGACAACAACAGTAAAGAATAGACATTTATGAATGGAGACAATTCTAACAGAGGTTGTCCCTTAATACTGGGCAGGGCTGAAGAAAAAGGACATGGGAAAACGTTACTGGCTCCCTTCTCCTTTGTGTTAGTTTAGGAAAAAATAACCCTGTATATTTTGTAATTATAAATATTTTATCACATTATGATTTGTTTTTTGGCTCATGAATTATTTATAAGAGAGAAGGTCAGATAGGTTTTTAAGCCCATGGTAGGTTTAGACACATCTTTTTTATTGCTTTTCAATTTTACTTCATTATAATCAGCAACCAAATGATTGCATGATATTGTCTCTATACTATTTGTTTTAAATTGCTTGTGGACTACTGGATTATACATTTCATTAATATTCCAAGTATATGTATTAAAAATTAATCATCTTTGTTAGGTACAGAGCTCTATACATAGCTATTGTGTTGATAGGTAGATTACATTTTTAATCATTTCTCCTTATAATTCTGGAAATTCTTGTTTTATATTTTGAGCCTGGGCTGTTTAATCCAGGTTCTGGTTCATTACATCTCTCAGGAGAACTGTTCCTTGTATCATTATAAAATGTTCTCTTTGGTTTTTGCTTTTAGCCTTTTTTGTCTGCTATTAACATTATTCTATCAATGCTTCCAGGTAATATCTCTGTATCAGGCAGGGTGGGTCGGAAGTAGAACCACTATGACTGATAAAGAATGGAGGTTATAGGAATATGAACAGTAACTAGGAGCTGGGTAAATAGTTTATGTAGAACTGTAACTTCTGTGTCTAGTGTTGGGACAAAAATCACAGGGCAGGAGATCAGGAAGGAAAGAGAGATGTAATATGGGGAAATCCAGAACAAACGCACGTTGTCTCAAGGCTGCCCTCACCACAGCACCCATACCACTGGACTCAGATTGCAGAGAAGCTGAAGGGAGCTACAGCAGCTACCTGGAGGTGTATGAAGTACAAGCATGCCTGACCCTACACCAACCTTCCAAGCATAAACACACCTATGTCACTTCCACCTTAAACCTCTTGTACAAATGTTTCCTTTGATCAGCCTAACCTGGACCCATCCTGGAAAGGGAGTTCTGGAAAAAAGAGTTTCAGCCCAGTTCTATGTTGACATAATACAAAACCACCACAGTTTGCATGGATAGTTTCTTCCCTCTTTAATTTTATTCTTTCTGTTTCAGGTCTGTCTCTTGCATATAGCACACAGCTGGATTTTTCTTTCATCCTATCTAAGATTCTGCCTAATTATCATGTTTAACCCATTTACATTTATTAAAATTTATAACTTTCATTAACTTAAAAAATACTGTTTTTATTTCATTAAAAAATAAAGTAATCTCTGTACAGTGACTGTGCATATATGATACATGCATAATTATATTTCTGAAGTATTTTATATATATGTAACTTACCACTTCTCCAGCAGAGGCAGCCAACATGTGCTTCACAGGCATCAAATGTGAGGATGAATCACTATTCAAAAGCCATTTCACATAATCATAGGTGACAAAAAAGGCAGCAGCTGAAATTTAAACAAGCCAGTCATTTACAAAGTTAAGAAATACGTTTGTCAAAAAAATTACAACTTGAGTTAATAAATTATGATATAACAAGATAAAGATAATAAACATATAGTTTTTTCCTACTCCCCTCACTTTTGCAGAATTTACTAAACCCATATATTATGCCCGACACTGGACTTATAAAAATGCAGAAGACATGATACCTGCCCCAAAGGAGCCTAATAGATAACCTAGTATTTACCATTTTGTACTAACAAATCACTTGACATTTTAAGTAACATTTCCAGAATGGGATATAAATATCCCTATACAAACACAAAAGCTTAAAATTGCAAACGTAAACCTTAACTAAATAAAACATCTAATGATATTTTATTGCTATTTATTCAAAATAACCATGGATACTTTTTACTACATCAACCCACTTTACATCAAGTAAACAAAACTGAAAACCAAAACCTCTAATAGCTACTTCTATCACCATGCACTGATCTTCGCTGTACAGAGGGCTTTAAGGGCTGCCATGTATCGTGAACCAAAAAATGTTTATCACTTCCACAAAAGATAAGGCATAGAAAATAAATGAAAGACCAATTCATCTTTTGAAAGACATTTGAACATGTTATGTTAAAGTCTGAAATAGTACACAGAAAAAGAGTTTGATAATGAAACTTTATTGTTGTCAACACTCCTCAGGCTGCGAACAAACGCACATCCATGGAAGCACCTGTCACCAGAAGAGCAAGACCCATATAAGTAGTTTTATATAGTCACCACAGGTCCCTGTTTCCATTTGTGGTTCCTACCGAGGCCCACACACTCACTCCTTTAGCCATTCATTAAAATACAACTGGAGCAGCTCCAACTGCATTCAGCTAAGCTCCACCTACTACACAATCCACCCTCCCACCCCCTCTGGGAGAAGGGAGAAAGACTTAAAAGTTCTAGGTTTTCATGGTTAACCATCTCAACCTGGTCGGACTATATTGCTATCTTTATGACAGACAAAGTCCTTTAGAAATGTAAGCCCAAAGTCTCCTGGGTGACACCCAAGAAAGCCCTTGCTAATTGGAAATGATGACAAAATAAGGTGCCAAATCAGGCTCTAGGCAAGTTACAACAAAGAAGAGGGGGTGGGCTATCTGATATCTGTAGGCTTTTGTAGCTCTTAAAAACAACAACAACAACAAAAAGGCAAAACAAAAAACCCACTGCTATGGCTTTTCTACATTCTCTTCTAAAGGGAGTAGGAATCCATAATCAGTCTTTTTGTCTCCTCTTTCGACCTTCAGATCCCTCCATCACCAACAGCTCACCTCTGCAGAATATATTCTCAAAAAAAAGTCTACAGTCACTTGTGGGGGCTCTGACCAGAGTACTTGGAGGTTCAAGGCCTACTTACCATCCGTATGCGAGCAGCCAAGGACACAACAGTATTACTATGTTAAAGGCCCCTTTGCCCTACTCATGCAATGACTCAGCAGTAGCAGCGCCCCCTTATGTGACCTCTTATGTTAATGTAGCACGAGCTTCACTAATTGGCAGGAGGCCTCTTTTGTTTGAGCCTGTATATAAGCTGCCACTGATGAGCCAGTTTTTGGCTACTTTGTTCGTTATACTGCATGTCCCACTTACCTACTGTCACTTATATATTGTTCCAATTCCCTACACCCAGAGGGATCAAGTACCAGCTGAGGAACTTGCCCTCAACACCAGTAAATGTTACTCAGACTAGGATTTGAACCAAAAGCAACAGAAAAAAAAAAAAATTGTGCCACACAGAAAATTTCAATTCACAAGAATTTATAAAAAACCAAAAGACCATTTCTGAAACTCTGACACTATTTAGCCACATCTCCAATCTAGTGATGTTCTGTGGATGGCAAAAATAAATAAATTAAATAAATAAATAAATGAATGAATGAATGAATGAATGGATGAATGAATGAATGGGCCAGGCAAAGGCACCACTTTATCACACACACAAAAATTTGAAACCACATTCTGTATATAAACTCCCGATGGCAGGAATCTAAACCAGTGCTGTGAGATGAATGGAGCACCATGTGCCCTGCAGACTATGGCCCATACTACACCTCCCAACAGTAATTCCTAAGTGCAATCTACAAGGAAAAGACATCTTTAGGACAATGAGGATACACCATAAAAAATGTTAACAGCCTTGGCCAGGTGGCTCAGTTGGTTGAAGCATCATCCCATGCACTAAAATGTTTCAGGTTTGATTCCCAGTCAAGACATATGCCTAGATTTCGGATTAGTTCCCCAGTCAGGGTGTACACAGGAGGCAGCCCATCAATGTTTTTCTCTCTCACATGTTTCTCATTCTCCCTCTCCCTCTCTCTCTAAACATATCCTCTGGTGAGGATTAAAAACAAAAACTGATAAACAAAAGATAGGGACCTAGTAATAAGTATCTATTAACTTATGCTTTTCAATTCCCTTGTTCAAAGATTCCCAAATTTGTCTGCTTATTAAATCACATGGAGATTTTTTTAAATTTAAAATTCCAACTCTCAGCTCACAGCCCATCAATTAAATCAAGATCACTGGAAGCGGGACACAAGCAAGAGGATTTCACAAAATCTACTTCAGGTGACCACAAGGCTGCAATGTGGTCAAATTTAGGAACTTGCCCCTCGCCCACAAACACACAGCTATCTTGGCATTGAGTGGGGGCTCAACAATGACATGCTATAACCAATTACTGAATGCATTAAGACAAATAAAAACTCAAGGATATTCTCTGAACAGTTTGTTATTCTCAGGACTGATGGAGCAAGGGGAAGAGGAAAGAAACAAAGGGACCAAAATACTGTTTTGTCTGTGCATCACAAATCTCTATGTGAATGCTGTGTTCACATGTGGACACAGGTGGACAGTTAAACGTCAAGTGAACATGAAAGAATTTCTCATGAATTATCTTGAGAAAAAAGAAATTGAGCCCCAGGATTTAAGAATCTCCTACAGCAGAGGTTCTGTAATTGTGTGTGTGCTGGTGGCGGCTATTTTTTTGTGTACTTCCTTGCATTCCACTGCCACACAAAACATCAGCAAACAATTAAAATGAGGTAAATAACTGTAAGAAATATACCCACAAGTGGATTAAATAAGAGACCCACAAGTGGATTAAATAAGACAGATGATACTGATTCTAGAATAAGAAGCCATACATCATATAACTAGAGGCCCGGTGAATGAAATTCATGCAAGGGGGGAGGGGCAGCTGTCCTTCAGCCCAGCCTGCTCCCTCTCCAATCAAGGACCCCTTGAGGGATGTCCAACTGCCCATATAGGCCCGATACTATGGGCAGTCGGACATCCCTGGATCAGGCCTAAACGGGCAGTCGGACATCCCTCTCACAATACAGGACTGCTGGCTCCCAACTGCTCACCTGCCTGCCTTCCTGATTGCCCCTAACCACTTCTGCCTGCCAATCTGATCACCCCCTAACCACTCCCCTACCAGCCTGATTCATGCCTAACTGCTCCCCTGCCAGTCTGTTTGCCCCTAACTGCACTTCCCTGTGGGCCTGGTCACCCCCAACTTCCCTCCTCTGCCGGCCTGGTCACCCCTAACTGCCCTTCCTGCAGGCCTGGTCACCCCCAATTTCCCTCCTCTGCCAGCCTGGTCACTCATAACTGCCCTCGCCTGCAGGCTTGATCACACCTAATGCCCTCCCTTGCAGGCCTGGTCCCTGCCACTGACCTCCCCTGCTGGCCATCTTGTGGTGGCCATCTTGTGGCCACATGGGGACAGGATCTTGTGACCACATGGGGGCAGTCATCTTGTGTGTCAGAGTGATGGTCAATCTTCATATTACTCTTTTATTAGACAGGTTAGAGGCCTGCTGCAAAGGTGGGGGCCAGCTGGTTTGCCCTGAAGGGTGTCCTGGATCAGGGTGGGAATTCCCTTGGGGCATAGGGTGGCCTGGGCGAGGGGCCTGTGGTGGTTTGCAGGCCAGCCACGACCCCCAGCGACCCAAGAGGAGGCCCTGGGATCTGAGATTTATTTATCTTCTACCACTGAAACTTTGTAGGCTGGAGCAGAGCCAACCCTTCTGCTCCCACAGCCATTGAGACTTTTTTGCCTTAAGCGGAGGCCTGGGCTGGCCAGGGTGTGTGGAAAGCTTGGCTTCCTCCATCGCCAGAAGCAACCCAAGCCTCTTTCCTGCTCTCTCTGTGGCCGTAGCCATCTTGATTGGGTTAATTTGTATACCTGCTGATTGGCTGGTGGATGTGGCTTGTGAATGTAGCGGAGGTATGGTCAATTTGCATATTACTCTTTTCTTAGATAGGATGTGACTTTACACCCAAAACTAAAGCAAGGCACTGAAAGGAGAGTAATGAGGAGGATAGAATTTGTTGCATCAGCTAGGAGCAATTTTGTGAAGACCAAAAAAAGGTGTAATGCCTCTTAGATTCACCTGCTTCAGAAGAATCTCTGAGGGAAAAGCTATTAAACTCACCTTCACAATGGAATCACCTGGGAAGCTACTAAAACCTTGCACAGCCCAGACCAATTAAACTTCTGGGTGTTACACAGGCATCAGTAATTCTTGAAACTTCTCAGGAGATTTCAAAGTGTAGGCAAGGTTGAGAAACTGCTCTAAGGCATCCAATCAATGTTAGAACATTTTAATGATTCTAATTGGAAATGTAAACAACAAAAACCATTTTTGAAAGACTTCTCAAATACAGTGGAATGGAATCTACACTGATTAAAATAATTGGTTAATGAATGAAAACAAATTCAGAACATAAGCCACAACACACAAAAAATTCAATATGTAGTACCACCACACACCATTCTGAAAATAATCCTATTATCTTGGCTTTATAGCAGGAGAATACCAATACAATTTTTACCATTAGGAAAGGATCCAATAGCAGCAGAAGGAACGCCAGCATATATTCCATGAAAACCACCAGCCTTATTAAATCCTTGGGGACTCTGCAGCCTCGTTTTAATGGTATCCAGAGGAAATAATATCAAATCAACAGAGACACCTGCTACCCCACCAGCCTTTAAAAAAAGAAAGGTGGGGGAAGAAAAGGGAAAATAGGTTACAATAAAATAAGCTCTCTGTCATTTGGGGGTAGGGATAAGAAGGTAGGCTTTAAGCATATTTCTCATAACTGTCAATTCATGAACTATGTGGCACAGTCAAAAGACCTGCTCTCTAAATCTAGAGATTTTCCAGGGGAAACAACCATTATTATACTATATTTTCAAATTGTAAATTTTTAAATAAATTTTTCTTTTTAAAGTGAACATTGCAATTTATTTCTAAATAAACTTGACATTGTCAAAAGACCTGCTACCTAAATCTAAAGCTTTTTCTGGGGAAAGAACCATTATTGTGCTATATTTTTAATACTTTCACATGGTTCAAAGTCTCCTTCCCTGTTCCTACTTTGGTTGTTTTCTTATTGCATCCTTCTGAAGTTACTTTACATATATACAAGCAAATAAAATGTGCATACAGTATATACTCTGCTGAACCTTATTTTTTTTTTCACTTATCTTGGTAATATTTCCATATCAGATCAAATGTTATATTTTTGTCTTCTTAACTAATGAGTGGTGAATCTGCACTAAGACTTTTTTTTAGACTTCTATTTTTAAACAAGTAATGAGTCTTGTGAATCTAGATCCCTATTTTAAGAATCAGATATCTAGCTGTGTCAGGCTCCTCTCCAAGGCCAGGGCAGCCCCCATGGTGCCCTGAGCTTTGCCTACTTGTCCTGGGGAGGCTTCAGCACATCCTGGAAGGGAATGTAGGTAGTTTTGCTCAGCACTTTTATGCTTCTTCTCCATCATCTCGAGGGAGAAGCAGCCCAGGTCCTTGATAGCACATCATTGAGGTGGAAATAGAAGCCCAGAGAGAGCTATCCACTGAGAGTTGATCCATCTAATCTGCACACATGAGTTTACCAACAAGAAAAAAGTACTGGAGACAAAATGGCAGTGGAACATATAGACATGTCCCAAGCCTTGTCTAGGAGCAGATAGAAAGAACAGCTGAAAGGAATAACATCCAACCCAAATTGGTGAAGGAGACTCAGCAGGAGCAGCAGCTGTGTAAATGGCCTGCCGCCCCCCATGTCCCAGGAGAAGCAGCCTCACAAGCAGCCTGCTCCAGGCCTAAGAGCAGCAGCCTCACGTGGCCTGCCCCTGTCCAAGGAGCTGCAGCTGTATAAGTGTCCCACTTCCCCATTCAAGGAGCAGCAACGACACGAGCAGCCTGCCCCATCTGAGGAGCAGCAGCCACAAGAGCAGCCTACCCCCATAGGAGGAGAAGCAGCTGTGTGCAGCCCGCACACCGCACCTGTCTGAGGAGCAGCAGCTGCACAAGAGCCTGACACCATCCGAGGAGCAGCAGTGCTCCAAGCAGCCCATAGGCATTCAAGGAGCAGCAGCCACCCAAGCAGCCCGTCCACATGCAAGGAGCAGCAGCCCTGCACAGCCTGCACTGGTCTGAGGAGCAGCAGCCACATGCAGCCTGCACCAAAGCAATGAGCAGCAGCAGGATGAGCAGCCCAACCTTGTCCGGGGAGACATGAGCAAACTGCCCATGTCCAAGGAGCAGTAGTCCTGCACTGCCTGCACCAGCAGCAGATACATACAACCTGCACCTGTCTGATGAGCAGCAGCTGGGTGAGTGGCCCACCCCCATCTGAGGAGCAGCAACCAGATGTGCAGCTCACTCCCACCTGAGGAGCAACAGCCAAGCAAGCAGCCCATCTTCTGTCCTAGGAGCAGCATTTGCAAATGGAGTCTGCACCCGTACAAGGAGCACCAGCCCAGCAAGCAATCTGCTCCTGTCTGAGAAGCAGTAGCCTCACGAGAAGCCTGCGCCATCTGAGGAACAGCATCAGTCTGCAGCCAGCTTTGATCCATAGAGCAGTAGCCAAGTGAGCAATCCGCCCCTGTCCTAGGAGCAGCAGCCACATGAGCAGCCCACCCCCATCCAAGGAACAGCAGCTTTCTGAGCAGCCTCCCCCACCAGCCAGAGGGGACACCACTGCTGCAAACAGTATCCACCAGAGGAGCCACTGCCAACTGAGAAACAGCCACTTTAGCGACTGCCTGAGGAGCAACCACAGCCTGAGGATCCACTGCCACCCAAGGAACAGCCCCTGTACGACTCTACATCTAGATCAGTCGGAGAGACCAAAAATGGTAGACAAAGAAACCACCAAGGAAAGAAAAGGAGGAATCGCCAGAAAAGCTGCTAAGTGAAACAGAGGCAAGCAATATGTCAGAAAAAGAATTCAGACTAAGGGTCATACTGTTCATAAGCAGGATGGAGGAAAAAAGCAATAACTTATGTAAGAATCAAGATGAAATGAAGAGTGACATAGCTGCAATAAAAAAAACACCATGGACACTAACTCTGCATGATGTTGCAGAAGTGAAGGGAAGCAGATTTGCTAAAGTAATAGTGATGATAGAAATGTATTAGCCTCAGAAGCTGAGGTGGCTCATTCTATCGTAGTACAGTTTAAAAAACAAAACAAACAAACAAACAAAACACCATGGAAAATTTCAACAGTAGACTAGGAGAAGCAGAGGACCAAATTAGCGAATTAGAAGACAGGGAAGCAAAACACACCCAAACTGAACTGCAATTGAAGAAAAAAATTAAAAGACAGAGGAGAGCCTAAAATAGCTATGGGAAAACATGAAACAAAGCAACATACGAATAATGGGGATGCCAGAACAACAGAAAAAAGAACAAGGGTTAGAAAACCTATTTGAAGAAATAATGTCAGAAAACTTCCCTGATGTGGGGAAGAAAAAAGTCACACAGCTCAAGAGAATCCCAAACAAGATGAACCCAAAAAGACCCACACCAAGACACATCATAATTCCGATGGCAAATGTTCAGGACAAAGAAAGAATCCTAAGGGCTGCAAGAGAGAGACAGAAAGTTACATACAAGGGAGTTCCCATTAGATTATCAAATGATTTCTCAACAGAAACACATCAGGCCAGAAAATAATGGGAGGAAATTTACAAAGTGATTCAAAGCAAAGGACTGAATCCAAGAATACTCTATCCAGCAAGGTTATCACTCAAAATTGAAGGAGAAATAAGGAGCTTCACTGACAAAAAAAAAAAAAAAAAAAAAAAAAAAAGGCTAAGGAAATTTATCAATACCAAGCCAGTAATGCAAGAAATGCTAACAGAATGGTGAAAAAAGAAGAAATAAAGAAGTAAGGAAGAACACAGGCACAAAAAATAAAAATGGCTACAAATAATTACCTTTCAATAACTTGAAATGTAAACAGACTAAATGCTCCAATCAACAGACATTGAGTGAGTGATCAGATAAAAAAAACATGACCTATATATATATGCTGTCTACAAGAGACCCACCTTACAACAAGGGCCTCACACAGACTGAAAGTGAAGGGATGGAAAAATATCTTTCAGGCAAATGGAAATGAAAAAAAAAAAAAGCTGGGGTAGCAATACTTATATCTGACAAAATAGAACTCAAAGTCAAGGCCATAACAAGAGATACGGAAGGCCATTTCATAATGCTAAAGGAATTGATACAAAAGAGGATATAACCCTGATAAACATATATGCACCCAATGCAGGAGTACCCAAATACATTAAAAAACTCCTGGAAAATATCAAGGGAGAGATCGACAACAATACAATCATAGTAGGGACTTTAATACACCATTGACATCACTGGATAAATCCTCTAGTCCAGCAGTTGGAAAACTCATTAGTCAACAGAGCCAAATCTCAACAGTACAACGATTAAAATTTCTTTTGAGCCAAATTTTTTAAACCTAAACTTCTTCTAACAGCACTTCTTCAAAACAGATTTTCCCAGGATGTAGTATTTTGTGGAAGAGCCACACTCAAGGGCCAAAGAAATGCATGTCTCTCGCAAGCTGCAGTTTGCCGACCACGGCTCTAAACAAAAAAATCAGCAAAGAAACAGCAATCATAAATGACTCACTAGATCAGATGGACTTAATTGACATCTTCAGAACATTTCACCCCAAAGCCACAGAATATACATTCTTCTCAAGTGCAAATGGGACATTTTCAAAAATAGACCGCATATTGGGTCACAAGCAAAGTTTCACCAAATTCAAGAGGATTGAAGCAAAGTTTCCTCAAATTCAAGAGGATTGAAATCATATCAAGTATCTTCTCATACCACAATTGCATAATATTAGAAATGAACTACAATAAAAAAGCCAAAAAAATTCAAACACTTGGGAGCTGAATAGCATTAAACAGTGATTGGGTTACCAAAGAGAACAAGAAGAAATTAAAAACATCCTGGAAACTAATGACAATAAAAATACAACAATCCAAAATCAAGAATGAAAGTAGTCCTGAGAGGGAAGTTTATAGCGCTACAGGCCTACCTCAAAAAAAGAAAAAGAAAAAGAAAAAAATGGTAATAAATTATCTAACACTACAACTCAAAGAATTAGAAAGAGAGCAACAAGAAAAACCCAGAGTGAGTAGAAGGAAGGAGATAATAAAGATCAGAGCAGAAATAAATGACATAAAGACCAAAAATAACCAATACGAAAGATCAATGAAACCAAGAACTGGTTCTTTGAAAGTATAAACAAGATTGATTAACCTCTAGCCAGGCTCACCAAGAAGCAAAGAGAGAGGACCCAAATAAACAAAATCAGAAATGAAAGAGGAGAAATAACAACAGATCCAACAGAAATACAAAGGATTGTTAACAAATACTATGAACAACTATAGTCAAACAAACTAGACAAGCTGGAGGAAATGGACATATCCTTAAAAAATACAACCTTCCAAAACTCAATCAGGAAGATTCTAAAAATCTTAATAGGCCAGTAACTATGGAAGAAATTGAAGCAATCATCAAAAAGCTTCCAGCAAACATAAGCCCGGGACCAGACGGCTTCACAGGGAGTTTTACCAAACATTCAAGAAAGAAATTAAACCTATCCTCCCAAGACTATTCCAAAAAATTCAAGAGGAAGAAACACTTCAAGCTCATTCTATGAAGCTAGCATCACCTTAATACCAAAACCAGATAAAGACAACACAATGACAGAGAATTACAGGCCAATATCCCTCATGAACATAGATGCCAAAAATCCTCAATAAAATTCTAGCAAATTGGATCCAGCAGTACATCAGAAAGATCATACACCATGACCAAGTAGGATTCATCCCAAGGATGCAAGGATGGTACAATATCCACAAATCATTAGACATACTACATCACATAAACAAATTGAGAAACAAAAACCACATAGTCATATCAATTGATGCAGAAAAAGCATTTAACAAAATCCAACACCCATTTTTGATAAAAACTCTCAGCAAGGTGGGAATAGAAGAATTATATACCTCAACATAATAAAAGCCATATATGACAAACCCACAGCCAACATATTACTCAATGGGCAAAAACTAAAACCATTTCCCCTAAGAACAGAGACAAGACAGGGATGCCCACTCTCACCACTCCTGTTTGACATAATACTGGAAGTATTAGCCATTGCAATTAGATAAGAAGAAGAAATAAAAGGCATCCAAAGTGGAAAAGAAGAAGTAAAACTGTCCTTATTTGCAGACGACATGATACTGTACATAGAAAACCATAAAGACTCCACCAAAAAATTATTAGACTTAATAAATGAATTTGGCAACATAGCAAGATATAAAATTAATGCCAAGAAATCTATGGCATTTGTATATACCAATAATGAACTTACAGAAAGAGAGACTAAAAAAGCAATCCCATTTACCATCGCACCAAAAAAATTAAGATACCTAGGAATAAACTTAACTAAGGAGGTAAAAGACCTATAGGTGAAAAACTATAGGACACTGAAAAAAAGAGGTAAAGGAAGATATAAACAGATAGAAGAACATACCATGATGTTGGTAGAATCAGCATCATCAAAATGTCCATACTACCCAAAGCAATTTATAGATTCCATGCACTCCCCATTGAAATACCAATGACATATTTCATAGACCTAGAAAGAACTCTCCAAAAATTCATCTGGAATAAAAAAAAAGACCCCGAATAGTAGAGCAATCCTGAGAAAGAAAAACAAAGTCGGTGGGATATCAATTACAGATATCAAGTTGTATTACAAAGCCACTGTTCTCAAAACAGCCTGGTACTGGCACAAGAACAGACATATAGATCCGTGGTCGGCAAACTGCGGCTTGCAAGCCACATGTGGCTCTTCCACAAAATATCAAGGCCTGGGTGAGTCTATTTTGAAGAAGTGGCATTAGAAGAATTTTAAGTTCAAAAAATTTGGCTCTCAAAAGAAATTTCAATTGTTGTACTGTTGATATTTGACTCTATTGACTAATGAGTTTGCTGACCACTGATATAGATCAGTGGGATAGAATAGAGAACCCAGAAATCAACCCAAGCCACTATGCTCAATTAATATTTGACAAAGGAGGCATGAACATATACAAGGGAGTCAAGACAGCCTCTTCCATAAACGGTGTTGGGAAAATTGGACAGATACATGCAAAAACATGAAACTAGACCACCAACTTACACCATACACAAATATAAACTCAAAATAAATAAAAGACTTAAACTAAGACAAGAACCCATAAAAAACTTAGAGGAATCCATAGGCAGCAAAATCTCCGACATATGCCAAAGCAATTTCTTCACTGATATTGCTTCTAGGGCAGTGGTTCTCAACCTTTTTTAATGCTGTGACCTTTTAATATAGTTCCTCATATTGTGGTGACCCACAAACATAAAATTATTTTTGTTGCTACTTCATAACTGTAATTTTGCTACTGTTATGAATCATAATGTAAATATCTGTTTTCCGATGGTCTTAGGCGACCTTGCTAGCAGTTTTCAACCTGTGGGTCGCGACCCACAAGTTGAGAACCACTGCTGTAGAGCCTAAGACCATCAGAAAACATCATAAGAGATGCAAATTAAAACAATGAGATACCACCTCACACCTGCCAGAATGGCTTCCATCAATAAATCAACAAGTGCTGGAAAGATGTGGAGAAAAAGGAACCCTTGTACACTGCTGATGGGAATGCAGACTGGAGTAGCTACTGTGGGAAACAGGGTGGAGTTTTCTCAAAAAATAAAAAATGAAACTGCTATTTGACCCAGTGATCCCACTTCTGGGAATATATCCTAGGAATCCTGAAATACCAATCAGAAAGGATATATGCACCCCTATGTTCAAAGCAGCACAATTTACAATAGCTAAGATCTGGAAACAGCCCAAGTGTTCATCATTACATGAGCAGATAAAAGAGCTGTGGTACAACTACACAATGGAATACTGTGCAGCAGTAAAAAAAAAAAAAAAAAAAAAAAAATAAAACAAGGATCAAGGATCTCTTGCCCTTTGGGACAGCATGGAGGGACCTGGAGATGATTACGCTAGGTGGGAAAAGCCATGATCTCACTTATATGTGGAATCTAATGAACACAAGTTTATGAATAAAATAGAGCCAGAAGCATAAAAACATGAAACATATTGACGAATCTCAGATGAAAGGGAGGTCTGGATTGACCAAAGAAAGTATATGTGTATATGATAAAAGTATTGCTCATGAACACAGACAATAGCATGGAGAAGGCTTGGGGCAGGGGAGGAACCGGATGGTCCAGGGTGGAAAAGGAGGACATCTATAAACTCTCAACAATAAAGATTTTTTTAAAAAATGAATGAATATAAATATAAAAATAAAGTAGGTCCGCCAATATTTTTCCATCTCTATCCCACCTCAGTTTATTTCTTTCAGAGTACTTATTTTTGTTTTGTTTTTTATTTTATTTTATTGATTTTTTTACAGAGAGAAAGGGAGAGGGATAGAGTTAGAAACATCGATGAGAGAGAAACATCCTTCACACTCCCTTACTGGGGATGTGCCCATAACCAAGGTACATGCCCCTAACCAGAATCGAATCTGGGATCCTTGAGTCCACAGGCCAAGGACACTCTATCCACTGAACCAAACCAGTCAAAGCAGTACTTATCTTTTGGGTTTGGTCTGTTTGCCATGGTATCTCTAAGGATAATCACAGTGCCCAGAATACATGGCAGATAAATTTGTTGAATGAATAAAATGATTTGTCTTTAGTTAGAATACAATCTAATCTTCTTGAAACTTGTATCCCTTGACCCAAATTTCAACCTCTGTAACTACATTAAAAAATAAAAGTATACCTTCCAATATGTGTACTACTCTTCAATAAGTTTTAAAACCATAGTTCTTCTGTTAACTTGGGCACTCAACTGTTTTTAACAGCTGCTACTAACTTCTGAGAGAGTATCAAGGTACAGCGAAGGGCATGGAATCCCAGGTTACACTGCTAGAGTTAAAATCTGTTCTCCAACACTTACCTACATGAAATGGATTTCCTTTGTGTGATTTTAAACAAGTCACCTGACCTCTCTGTATCAGTTCTGCCATTTGGACAATTTGAATAAGACTTCAACTATGACAGAATTGAGAGGATGTATGTAAAAGGCTCACCTCAATTCCTAGAGCACGTTATCTGTCAGAACTACTACTGCTGCCCTGGCAGGTATGGCTTAGTCGGTTGGAGCATCGGCCTGTATACCCAAGGATGGTGGGTTCGATTCCCAGGGACAGCACAAACCTAGGCTGTGGGTTCAATCTCCATACAGGAAGCAACCAACTGATGGTTCTCTCTCCCTGTCCCTTCCTCTCTCTCCGGAATCAATGAAAAACATATCGTCAGAGTGAGGATTTAAAAAAAAAAAAAAAAAAGCACCACTACTGACATCTCACTGGCTAGACAGGTAAACTCCTTGAATGTGGTAAACATACCCCTTTATCTGCATCTCTAAAACCTAGCTCACAGTCTCAACAGGTCTAGATAGAGAACCATCATCCCGCAAGTCTGGCCTAGACGACCCCTCTCTCCACCTCTCAGGGAACAGTGCAACTAGCCCGCGTCATCTTCACCACAGTTCTTCCACGGCCTGTCTCCACCCCAGACCTACGCGGGGGTTTACCTCGCTCACGGGGTTACCTCCAACACCTGCAGAACAGACATTTGATAATTCAATGAAGAAACTCCGCTAGGCCTCCATTTTTGGTGAGAAGCTTTTTTAAAGGTTTTTTTTTTCTTCTCACAATAAGCCGATCTCTATCTTATTCACTGCCATATCTAGAATCCCTGCTGGATCTGCCCTGAGAGGTTTCAAAGTATTTATTAAAGGACTGTTCCTTTTTTATGTTAGTAAGTGTTGATTTTACTGTCTTACAGGATGCAAAATAACCAGATTCATTATAGAATGAATGAATGGGAGTGTCATTTTCCCGAGACAGAAAAAATACAGAAAATGACAACATGGTCTTGGACAGAGGACTCTGAGCGACTGGGTAAGCGTGTTGGTTCTATTACTATATTCCTATATACAACACCAAGTTCTCCAGTGTAGTTATATTAATTGAAGCTTTTAAGTAGGGAAACGGTCTCCGCGCGGAAAACGAGGAATCAGGCAGCCCCTCCCCCGTCTCTTCCCAGCAGCGGGTAAGAAGGACTCGGTCCCGACAGAGACAGCGGCGGCCCGCGCCCCGCGCTCGCTCTCAGGCTCCGTGCCCTGGGACGAGAGGGCATCCGCGCCAAACCGGAAGCCATCCCAGTACGGGGGGGCCCTGATCAGCGCCAGCCAAACTCCGGCCCTCCGAGCACCCCCTACCCCCCGCACTCACCACCAGTGAGACCGTGAACCCGGGCCGGTCCATGGCCCGAAAACACCTCCCACGCTATAACCCGCTGTTGAGCCGAAGCGTGTCACGAACCCTAGCACTGGGCGCCGCCATCTTGAAGGCGGGGCCTGAGGGGCGGAACTTCCGCGGTCACGTGAGGGCGAATCGCAACAAATACACGTGCAACCAAATCAGCTGGGCGGGGAGCTGGGGGGAGGGCGGGGCCTGGGAAGTGTGATTGAGCGGAAAGTCTCACTGTCCTCCCCTCCTTCCTCTGCAGCAGCCTGTGATTCCGCGAGAAGACCGAGAAACTCTCGCGAGCAAATAAATCTGGGCTGGGATCCAGGAGAGGGAACACCTCCAAGGGCAGCGTGGAGCGAAGTGTAGGGTGGATGCTAGAGTGGAGGGAGGGACGGTAAAAGGGCAGAACTAGTTTCCGGGGGCGAGGTTTCTCTTTTTAATCGGTTATTTTTGTCTTATTTCATCTCTTGGTTTTATTTGTACAAATGTCCGAATTACTATAAAACACACTCAACATCAGAAGATTATGTTATAGAAAAACAGATTATGATATATTAAAAAATAGCATCCTCCACTTGTTACTGGCACTTATTACACTTAATTTACTTGTTCAATTATTTGCTTGTTCATCTTGTCCACTGTGCACACCTTGAAGACCACTCTGAGACAGGCTGAGCACTCCTGAGGGTACTTAGTAGCTTACTACTGTGTTAGCAGTACCTGTAGATACTCAACATAACTTGTGAATGAATGAATGGATGGATGGATGGGTGGGTGGTACAAAGCCTGACATGTAGTAGACATCTAAATGTTTCCTTCCTAGAGCTCCATTAGGGTCATTGAAGGGCTGTAGAGTTGAATAAGGGGAGAGCCTCTGGGATGTTAGTTTTCATTAGTAGCATAGAGCAGGCTATTCAGAAAAAACCCTCAGAGAATACATTGACCAGGTGCATGCTTTAGGAAAGTAGTTTGGAACTAAGTATTAGCAACCTAACAATGTCCATAACATTTAACTCAGAAAAAAAAACAAAAACAGGAAGCCACTTACATATTAAACAGAAGAGGAATGGTTAGGTAAACTTTGTTAGATGCACTTCATGGACTATTCCCTTGGCAAAAGTGCTTGTGAAGAGCATGTACATAATAACATGCAAGATGCTTATGAGATTAAAATAAGAAAAAATATAACACAGTACATATGTACATCTGTTCATTCCTAATTAAAACTACTATTCCATTTATTTTCTTAAAAGTTGCATTTTTCTCCAAGACGATACAAAATAATTTTGTTAGTAGCATTACAGGCATAGTTCAGATACATGAGGTGTCTGATTTCAGACCACTATAATGAAGTGAATGTTGCAATCAAGTGAGTCAATCTTTTTGCTGGTGGAAGGATCTTCCCTTCTATTTGTAAAAAAAAAAAAAAAAAAAAAAAAAAAAGCAAGCAACACTTGAGCTCAACAAAGCACAGCACAATAAAGTAAGGTATGCCTGTACCTTTTTTCCTATTTTTTTTTTAATAAAAAAGTACTTTAGATTTTTAAAAATAGCACACCCTTTATCACATTCCTCAAATCAAAGTATGATAAAGACTTCTTTCTCACTGTTGTGAGACCTGACTGCTTCTTCATACCTCATTCATTTTCCTTACATTGCCCACTGTTTTCTTCAAGATCCTAGTAAAGTGTCCTCTATTTGCTGCTAAACCTCTAACAAAAGACACTATAATTCAATGTTAGTACATATATACCTATTATTTATGACCTGGCATGACTTGACAGCTTAAAACAACAAACATTTACCATCTCAGGGTTTCTGTGGTCTGAAATCTGGAGGTGGCCTAGTGAGGCATAGTTGGCTCAAAATCTCTCCTACAAGTGCAATCATGCTGAAAGCTAGGCTTCAGTTCCATCTAGTGGCTCAAATGGGGGAAGATCCATTTCCAAGACCACTCACATACTTGTTAGCAGGTGCCAGTCCTAGAGAGTGTTGACTGAGTGGCTCAGTGTTTCCTTGTCTGTTGAGCAGGGTCCTCCTTCAGTTCCTTGACAGATGGGCTTCTCCATACAAGAGCTTGCAACATGGCTTCCCAGCTTCACCTGAGTAAGCAAACAAGAAAAAGTGAGAGAGAACACCCAAGATGGCAGCCACAGGATTTTGCAACCTAATCTCTGAGGTGATATCCCCTCACTTCTGCCAGGCACACTCGGGACGGGGATGACACCGGGCATGAATACACAGCAGCAGGACTCAATAGGGGCAATTTTTGAGGCAACATATAAAATTTTTTAATTTAAATTCTTTATTGTTGAAAGTATTACATATGTCTCCTTTTCCCCCCATTGATCTCTCTCCAGGAGTTCCCGGCCCCCAGCATATGTCCCTGCCCTCCTACTGGCTGTGTCTATTGGTTATGCTTATATGCATGCATGCACGTCCTTTAAGTGAGCGCTTACACTCCCCTCCCACCAGAGGCAACATATAATTTACAATGACCTCCAAAACACTGCATGATGACTGGGCACATTAAAAGGGATCTTTCCTTTTATTTGTTTGTTTGTTTGATTCTGTTAATCCTCATCCCAGGATATGTTTCCATTGATTTTCAATAGAGTGGGAAGGAGGGAGGGAGGAAAGGAAGGATAGAGAGAGAGGGAAAAACATTGATGTGAGAGAAACACATCCCAGAGCTGGGATCAAACCTGCAACCCAGGTACATGTCATTGACTAAAAATGAAACCTGAGACCTTCGCTATGCAGTACAATCCTCTAACCACTTAGCAACACTGACCAGGGCCATTTGCTTTTGGTATTATTGGCCATTACAAAGGAATAATTATTATTGCTATGCCTATTATCATCATATGAATCTTTTGTTTCTGAACTGTCTCTAACTGAGCAAGTTGATGTTGACCTGCCTAGATTTGTCAGAGAATGATTCAACTCTTAGATTAATCAATATCTGCCAATATTTTGCTAAATATTTGACCAAAGAAAAAGCTGATCACTACGACTGATCACTATGATGTGCACTAACCACCAGGGGGCAGACACTCAACACAGGAGCTGCTCCAAGCCCATAGGCCCCAGGCCAGTCAAGGCAAGTGTCAGCAGGAGACCCCTTATTGTCCCACTAGTCACCCCATAGAGGGAGGCAACCGGCAGTAGTGGCAGGGGGAAGGGCTGGCAAGCCAGTGGTGCCAGGCTGGCCAAGGAAGGTGCCAACAGGGACCCTGATCACTTTGCCGGTCACCTCACAAATTGGCCCTGATCACCGGCCAGGCCTAGGGACCTTACCTGTGCACAAATTTCTTGCATCAGGCCTCTAGTATATAAATAATCAGGATGAAATTTTCTCAGTTAATTTTTGTGTTTTTTGACAAGGATCTCTGCTCTATTAATTGTACAAATTATCCTAAAACATTGTGGCTTGTGCACTTACTGCCCATCAGTTTGGCAAGCCTGTCACATTGAAATACAACACAGAGATGCCCTTGCTATAATTACTATCCTCTGCTGAAGTGGACACAGATTATTATGAGTCACCCTGCGACAGTTCCCTGACATAGATGATGATAGCAAATGGTTTTTCTCAGCCACTGACCATTGTTATATCCAAGGGCAAAATGAGCCGTTTTTTGCTTTGTAGTACAGGAAATAATGAAAAAAAGATAATTAGGGCTCATGATCTCCTCATTATAGGAAATTTAAACCACAGTCTTCTGGATAAGCACAAATAAGAACTCTTTATACTTCTTCAAATTCCATCAGCAAGTGCTCAGCACCTATTACCTGTCTATAAGAGCCTTTTTTCTGTACAAACATCTTATCCTCCCAACTTTATTTTATCACTAGAGGCCTGATGCACAAAATTCGTGCACTGGGGGTTCCCTTAGCCCAGCCTGCACCCTCTTGCAATCCAGGACCCCTTGGGAGATGTCCACCTGCCCAGGAGCAATCGGGCCTAAGCCAGCAGTCAGACATCCCTCTGTCAGTCCAGGGCTCTCACAGTCTGGGACCCCTCACTACTTACCACCCACCTGTAACAGAGGCAGGAGAGACTTCTGTCACCATTGCAGTGCCCGTCAGCCGTGAGTCTGACTGACTTCTCATTAGTGCTGATGCGGAGGCAGGAGAGGCTCCTACCACCACCGCTGTGCTCACCCGTCATGAGTCCTAATCGTCAGTATACATTATAATGACCAGTCATCCTGCCCGTCATTCTCATTGCTCCATCATTCAGTCAATGTGCATATTAGGGTCTTATTATATATGATAGTTAAGAGACTTGCCCCTGGTCCAATTTCTTATCTATCCTTGATGCCCAAACCATTGTGTAACCCTTCAGAGACATCTCCCTTCTCCACTCCTTTCTTTCTATAAAATGCCTTGGTTTAGCCCAGCGGTTCTCAACCTGTGGGTTGCGACCCCTTTGGGGGTCGAACGACTCTTTCACAGGGGTCACCTAAGACCATCAGAAAATGCAGATATTTACATCATGATGCATAACAGTAGCAAAATTTCATGGTTGGGGGTCACCACCACATGAGGAACTGTATGCAAGGGTCGTGGCCTTAGGAAGGTTGAGAACCACTGGTTTAGACCTTTAAAAAACATAGCAGAATGGTTATGAATATTATGATCCTATATAATAAAATCCTAATATGCTAAGTGTCTGGTCATACAGTCGTCCATTCAACTAATCAAAGCATAATTTGCTAATGATATGCTAAGGCCACTCATCTGCTCTCTATGATGTGCACTTGTTGTAGGGCGAATTCCACCACCAGTTGCCAATGACCACGGAGGCTGCTAAGTTGGTAATAAGCAAGCAAGGATTTATTGAGCTGGCCAGCGACTGCTCTGCCTTTCTCCACACAGGAAGTCCAGAGAGCAGCAGCAATCCTTTGTGTAGGACCACTTTTAAGTACATTTACCACATCCTGTTTTTACAGAGTGAACCACGCAAGACAAAACAGTTTTTCCTAAGCAATGTCAGAGTTGATAATGATGTTATTTACCGGGTCATCTTGTTCTTCAGAAAGCTGACAGTGTTCTATAAAGAAGGCCTACATGCTAGGGTCTTATTATATAGACCCTAGGAAGGGGCCATGAGACCGTATCTCAAAGCCTGGCTTGATGTCAGTACTGACAACTCTATCTGGAGGATAGTCCATGGTCTCTCTGGAATGAGGGATGCTCAAAAATTCCCATTCTCTAACATTCCCCACTGGTTTTAAGTACATGAGTCAAATCATTGACTCTTTTGGGTCATGTTGGTGAGGGAGTTATATTGACCAATGAGGAGTATAAGCTTGATAGAATTAATTCTCTGCTGAATAAAGTCAGTGGGCCTGTTTATAAGATAAGGGCTTGGAATAAGGGTCAGAACCAATCTTTGGAGGGTCCGAAGAGTTCTGGACTCTCTATTTTGCCTGGGTTGTCTTAAGCCAAGTGTGATGAAGCCACATTGGGATCCCGTCAACCTTGACTGCCATGGAGGTGGTCCTTTCCAGGTAGAGTTAGTCAGAGTCACCCGGGTGGATGGATGGACTGGATCAGACATGCTTCTGGACTGCTTTCTGGGTGGACTGTAAAGCCTGTAAGAACTCAAGGATCCTGGCTCTGAATTCTTTCAGGGAAAATAGACATCAATGGGCTCTTCTAGCTACTTCCTGCTGAGATGGGTCAGAAGTTTCTCTCAGAGCCAAGAGATCCTTGCTCTCTGTCAAAGGCACAAAGAGGCCTGGGCACAGAAGGGGGTGGACTTGTGACCTGGTGGAGACTGGTGGAAACTGTAACAAATGGTCAGGTGGAAGGAAAAGAAAACCTTTCAGTTTTAATAACTTCTATTGAAATAGAATTTTTCTCCTCAAAATTACCCCCATGTTTATCAAAAGAGCCAAATCAAGACTAATTTATCTATTGTATTTAATTTGGCCTGATTGTTTGCATAAACATAACAAGAATGGTAACTGACTACCTTTGCCAGAATTTCATGATTGAATCTTAGTGTGCCCCATAGGGCCAGGAATCCAAGCCATCAATGCCATCAAGCTTGAGTTAGGTCAAGTCCTCACCTGTAGTGGCTCTATCCGGGCCTATCCCCCAGGCTTCAAGGCCCATCTCAGCCCTCCTACTCCTTGTGGCTCAAAGTGTATGGGGGTTCCCACAAGGATGCAGAAGTGCCCTTATTGCTCCCCTTGTACTCTGATCAACCACCAGTGACTGTAGAACATAGGCCTGATGCTCCAGCACTAGCTATTTTTAGGGCCACCAAGCAGGATTCTAGACTTTCTCTATGGCACTCTTAATGGCTTCAGGTGTTCAGAGTTCAGGCAGAGCTCTTTAAAACATAATACTCCAACCAAAGTTTCTGGTTAATAAAACCACTATTGGAAACCGGTCTTATTGAATTTATGCAAAGAAATGTATTGCCATGATTTATTTATTAAGTATTGCCAAATTTCAGAGGAATTGTTTAAGGAGAAAAATATACTGACCTGCTTTAAGATATAATTTTCCTTGCCAGTCCTTTTTATGGATTTTCCAAAGTAAATAGAATTTTTCTGAATGTATTATAACAAACAGTAACTGTTAGATTTTTTTTTCAGTCCCTCCCAAAGTAGTTTGACATAACTACCCTCTGTTTAGGGAGGCAAAATGCAAATTATTTACTCTTTCTGGCTTACTGGCCTATATTATTTGATTTCCTTACAACATTTCTCTTCTCCTTCTTATTACATACACAATCTTTATAAAGTTTACACTTCCAAATTAGCCTTTAAATCTTCTTTCTATGTCCCTTAAAAATGCATAACCATACCTCAGACATTCTACTCAATATTCCTTATTCTTTGAAACCTTAATCCTTTAATGATTCCTAACAAGTAAATAAGCAGAATTTCTTAGATTAACATTTATGACTTAGACCTTCTGTGATAAAACTAAGAGTAAGTAAAAATATTTCTTTTTGAGAGACAGAGATTTTTAAAATTTAAACTAGTTTTAATATTAAACATATTATATATTAAAGTTCCTTTGCTGAATATTCTACCACTACCCAAGAACTATCTAGTAACCCTGCCCTGCCAGGCTCAGACAATGAGATTTTCTTTATGTGTAAAATGGGGCAGAGGAAGATCCACTGTGTTTTGTAGCAGCATAGTTCAGATAAGCAAGAAACCAACGATGCCTGCAAAGCGGGTTGTAGCCAGCAAAATCAACAAAAACATATCTCTCCTTGCTGTCCTCACCGACGTCCCCCTCCCCCTCCTTTTTCTGTATTAACCATTTACTCTGTCCTTAGCAGGGGAAATAGGCAAGCAGTCTGAGATCCTGTATAACCAGGCTTTTTACACTTAAGGAACAACTGCTCTCCCTCCCAGATTTTCCTTCTTTTCTCCAAGGCCCAGAAGATCTCAACTTTCACCACTTCTGATATCTCCAACCATCCTCTGTCCCCCAGCCTAGGGCTTCTCTATCTCAGCAGGCTGAGAGTGAATTCCAAAATGTTAACCTAACACAGCAAAATTATAAATCAAGGAAAAGCAATTAAAAGTTCTCTATTGTCTTCCCCCTAAAGCAGGGTTTGCACTATCTTTCACACAGACTCACATTTACATTTATATAGCAGACATTCTGAGGTTTTGACTTCTGGGGAGGTGATCCAGTTCCCCCTTCCACTCAATGGGATATGGGAAAGTTGGCCATTCATGCTCACAGAATTTCTGTAAATTAAAAGCATTAACAGAGGCTCTGTAATCATCCACTCGCCGCTTGAATTCCTAAAAATTGCAGAGGGGAACATGGAGACACAGATAAACCTTGACCCATTTTGACAGAGACCAACATGACAAACACAAAACAAACAGTCCAGGACTCAACTACACCTGTCCTGGCCCGAGGACACTGTAGTGTCCTCCAGCCAGAGTCTGGAGGTTATGCTGCGTTCAGCTCTCCGACAGACTCTTACCCTTGAGATCTCAATCGAGGTGCCTGTGACTTACCTCCTGTGAGACTGTTCTCCCCTTTTTCAATAAATTCTTGCAGCTTCCACCTATGGCCTTGGTCCCCAGAAAGGAAGGAGAACCTCCAGCCCACTGAGCGGGGGTACCTCTCACCTCCTGGGAAAGGAAGGAGACCCTTTGGCTCACTGAGTGGGGGTCCCTCTCACCTCCTGCAGGTATCTCACTGGTGCCTCCATATGTTGTGGGGTGACTTCCACGACCAGTTGCAAAAGACACATGGAGGCTGCTTAGTTGGTAATAAGCAAGCAAGGATTTATTGAGCTGGCCAGCGACTGCTCTGCCTTTCTCCACACAGGAAGTCCAGAGAGCAGCAGCAATCCTTTGTGTAGGACCATTTTTAAGTACACTTACCACATCCTATTTTTGCAGAGTGAACAACCCAAGACAAAACAGTTTTTCCTAAGCAATGTCAGAGTTGATAATGATGTTATTTACCGGGTCATCTTGTTCTTCAGAAAGCTGACAGTATTCTATGAAAGAAGGCCTACATTCTGGGAAAGGGCCATGAGACTGTATCTCAAGGCCTGGCCTGATGTTACCACTAACAACTCTATCTAGGGGATAGTCCATGGCCTCTCTGGAATGGGGCATGTTCAAAATTCCCACTGTCTAACAGGGGGCAGATAGTCAACCAGTTGACCAGTCACTATAATGTGCACTGACCACCAGGGGACAGACACTTTGACCAGTAGGTTAGCTTACTGCTGGGGTCTGGCGGATGAGGACTGAGGGAGATTGGCCAGTCACACATTCAAGTCCTCCTGCAGTCCCTTTGCAGCTGGCCAACCTCCTGCATCCCTCCCTGGTCCCAATCGTGCACTGGTAGGGTCCCTTGACCTGGCCTGAGCCCTCTTGCAATCCAGGATTCTTGGGGGATGTTGAGAACTGGTTTCAGCCTAATCCCACAGGCCAGGCCAAGGGATCCACTGGATGCACCAGACCTCTAGTTACATTATAAGAACCTTCTCCTGACTCCATATCCCCATTTCCAGTTCACCAGCCAGCTCTGCAGGAGTAGAAGAAACTGCAACCATTTTATATCAGGTGACTGTGGACGACTGGCCCATTTTCCTATTTACTTTTTCACTAGATCCAGCTGCCACCTGTGTCTTAGTTTTTCCAGTCAAGCCTAGACTCCTGGTTTATGAAAGGAAAACAGTAAAACTCAAAAGGAAGGCATTGCCATTTTAGAATACATTTGGCAAAGCTAAACATAGTCTTCACATATCAACTGGGAATTGTGATCCTTGGTACTGAAATTAGTTGAAAACTTATGTCCACAAAACTTACACATGGATGGATGTTTACAGTAGCTTTATTCATAATTTCCAAAACGTGGAAGCAATCAAGATGTCCTTCACTAAGTGAAGGGTAAATAAACTGTGGTCTATCCAGACTGTGGAAAAGTATTCAGTGTTAGAAAGAAATGAGCTATCGCTGGCCTGAGTGGCTCCAATGGTTGAGTGTCATCCTGTGCACCTAAAGGTTGCCTGCCAGTTCGATTCCCATCAGGTTTGATCCAGTCAGGGCATGCATGGAAGGCAACTGATCAATGTTTCTCTCTCACATAGATGTTTCTCTCTCTCTCTCTCTCTTCCACTCTCAAAGCATGTCCTTGGGGTGAGGATTAAAACAAGAAAGAAATGAGCCACCAATCCATGAAGAGGCATGAAGAAACCTTAAATACATATTTCTAAGTAAAGAAGCCAATCTAAAAAGGCTATATATTGTACAATTTCAACAATACATTTGGGAAAAGGCAAAACTATGAAGATAGTAAAATGGTCAGTGGTCCCCAATGTTTCAGGGAGTTGGGGATTGAGGGATGAACAGGCAAAACATAGAGGATTTTGAGGGCAGTGAAATTATTTTCATGATGCAATAATGGTGAATACATATCATTATACATTTATCAATAGCCATAAAATGTAAAATGCTGAGTGATTTACCTAAACTATAGATTTGGAATGATAATAATATTTTAATGTAAGTTTGTTAGGTGTAACACACGTACCACTCTGGTGGAGGAAGCCAATATTTGAGGAGGCTGTGTGTGTGTGTGTGTGTGTGTGTGTGTGTGTGTGTATGTGAGTGTGTGTTGGGGTTGGGGGTGACAAGGACTGTATGGGAATTTGCTGTACTTTCTTCTGAATTTTGCTGTGAACCTAAAACTATTCTAAAAATGAAGTTTGTTATAATAAGAAAGGAAGTAATTGTACTGTTCCTTGAGATTCGAAATGATAACATCTTTTAGTCAAAATCTATCCTCCTTCTACTCAGGAGAAAGAAAGGGAGGAATGGAGGAAGACAGTAAAAGTGGAAAAGTAAGATTATGTAAGAAGAGAAAAAGATCCATGTTTAAAAGACACCTTTTCTCCAATCTAAATGTCCATTGGCAGATGAATGGATAAACCAAATATGGTACATGCACACAATGAGACATTACTGAGCCTTAAAAAGGAAGGAGATTCTGACACATGCTACAGCATGGGCGAACCTTGAAAACATTCTGCCAAATTGAGTAATCCAGACACAGAAGGAAAAATACTATAGGGTTTTCTTATAAACAGAAGTACCTAGAGTAGTCAAATTTGGAGAGAAAGTAGAATGGTGAATACCAGGGTCCTAAGACAGGGGAAATAGTTAATGTTTAAGCAGGGGTGGGGAACCTTTTTTTCCCAAGGACCATTTGGATATTCATATCATTCATGGGCCATACAAAACTATCAGCTTAAAGATTAGCTTGCTATATTTGGCCAAACATTTAATTAACTCACCTCTAGTGCCTTGGCAGGGCCAGAGCATATGATTTCTCAGGCTTCGTACAGAACCATGGGCTGGAAGTTCCCCACTCCTGGTTTAAGGGTGCAGAGTTTCAGCTGGGGAAGGTGAAGAAGTTCTGGGATGAATAGTAGTAAGAGTTGCACAGCAATGTGAATATACTTAATCCTACCCAACTGTACACTTAAAATGGTCATTTTTTAAAAATATATTTTATTGATTTTTTTATAGAGAGGAAGGGAGAAGGATAGAGAGTTAGAAACATCGATGAGAGAGAGACATCAATCAGGTGCTTTCTGCACGCCCCCTACTGGGGATGTGCCCGCAACCAAGGTACATGCCCTTGACCGGAATCGAATCTGGGACCTTTCAGTCTGCAGGCTGATGCTCTGTCCATTGAGCCAAACCGGTTTTGGCTAACATGGTCATTTTTATATTATGTTACTTTGTCACCATAAACAAAAGACATTTTTTCATCATAAGAGGTAGAACACATTTAACTTATTTCAAACATGAAATGTTTCTCATTTTGTACAGCATTCTTTAATCTATTTAAGTTCTCCTTGCCCTTCAAGGCCACTTTGCTTCATAAATCAGAGTTGCTGGATGGGAGCAAGAGGGAGACAGTGTCAGCAGGGTCTGTTGCAATCATTCACTGATAATTCAAGATGTGGAAGAGTGGAAAGGAAGGCTTGGCATTAACCCGAATCTTCCTCACCATTGTGTGCCTCTCCCTGCTTCACATGCCAATTCCTGCCTTTCTCACTCTGCCCCTTGCAAACAAGTTCTGTGGCCCTGTGGCCTTTTTATTGATTACCCTGCATCAGCCCATCATTCAATAGGGCACAGTCTTTTATTCTTCCAAGCTACCACTGTACCCTAAATGAACACTTCAGGCTTAACGTTATAGATGGATCATTAATCTCCTGTATCTTTCCCAGGAGAATGCCCTCAGTTCAAAGAATCACTTGAGAAAGGTAAGCTAATACCTTACTTTTGTCATTTCTCTGATTCAACGTTGCTGACACAAAAATGGCCACTCTTCACCCAAATAATTACAATAATTACCACTGTAGGGTGATACGTCACTCAGGTTCAGCCACATTCTCAGCTCATCGTTGGTTTTGGTGCTTTTGCAGGCTTCATTTCTCAACAGGCGTTTTCTATTTTTTCCGTTAGCCAGAGTGACCTAGCCCTAGCTATCGCTTGTTTCTTGGCAGAGCAGCCCTCTTGCTTTGCTAATGAAGCTTTAGCAATCCTCGCTTATTGGTCCCTCAGAGGAGTCAGTCCTATTCCTTGTTCATCCTTTAGTCTCAGGGCCTTCCCAACCTCCACTCCCACGTTTCTCCTTACTCCAGGGCTCAGCTTAACGTGATTTCCTCAGATGTTGTCTCCTTTACATCGCCCCTTCCCACTCGTTTCCGCCCATGATGTCAGACTTTTCCCTGCAGTGTCAAAATCCCCCTTTCCCTTCCCCTCCCCAGCACTGACTGCAGTTTGTAATCCTCTATTTCTGTGCTCATTTTTTAAATATCTGCCTCCACTACTAGATTATAAAATCTATGAAGAAGGGGACAACATCTGTCAAGTTCACCACTATGTACGCAGGGCCAGGCACTCCCCATGGGCTCAGTTGTTGGACCAAAGAAAAGCAGGGGAGGAGAGAGGAAAGAAGGGGAGTGAAGGATGCCATGTGACATAGTTGCATCTTCAGTTCCGTAGCTAAGCCAACATGCATGGGAAGGTTCAATAGACATTAAGACTCCTGGGGCATGTGATGTGACTTAAATCTTCAGGGTGTCTTTTTCCTAGAAAACTACTCTTCCTGTATTTCTGATATTTGGGAAACAAAGCATGTCAGTTCACAGTGTGTTCCAGGGGAAAGAGCAGATGGAATCAATATCACAATCTCTATCCTAATTTCTCCGTTCTTTGATTTCTATTCTAATTTCACTTCTCTCTTCCATGTATCTGGGAGCTGTCCAGGTGGTTTAAGCAGACCCGTGTTGGCAGTAGTGCTTGTAATCTGTAGGAGGGAGGGAAGCACTTCTTCATCCCACGGCTGTGTTGGCTGGCTGTGCTCCCTGGGGAGCTCCAGTGTGCTTCCTTGTAATGCTGCTGAAGGGCCAGGCATGGCCTTCTGTCTCCTGGACAGAAATCTCGCCCTCCCAGACAGAAACCCACTGGACACAGTATGGCCTTAGCATTGTCTGGCTTCCTGGCAGTGCCTTGCTGCCACTCAGAGTAGGAGGTGTACAAAAGACAAAACAACCCCCCGCAAAGCAAATAAAAAATCAGCCCCTCTTGACACTTCAATTTTTCTGCACAACCGGCTGCTCTTGGGCAGGCCTTTCACCCAGGCTCCAGCTGGGCACCTGCTCATGTCCACCGCACCTTCAGACTGAGCCTTACGGGAGTAGATTTCTAGCCTTCTGCGACTTCCTGTGGTTTGGATCTCAGAGAACAGGGCAGATCTAGCAGGTCTGCAGATTGCGGGCAGAGTGCCTGCAGTGCACCTAAAGTGGAAGTGATGTAGGGAAGTCCAATCTCTTTTTTTTCCCTAAGCACACAAACCACCCCCAATGGGCTCTGTGCCCAGTTCTACCAGGGGCTGGAGACTCTCTCAGAGCCTCTGCTGGGCGTGCGCGTCAGCGCCCTCTGCAGCCAAGAGCTTTGGTGTGGAGTCATTGTCCCTGGTGCTGAAACAGAGACCCCTCTTTGTCTGGAATGTTGCGGTTTTATCTTCCAAAGTAGACCACTTCTCCACTGCTTCCCAGCACCCAGTGCCACACGGGTTCTCCATCCCACCTCTGTTTTTCTAAGTAGGGGATCCCTGTGTAATCTCAGGGGGGCATGGGGCTCCACTGCCACTATCTCTTTCCAGCTCCCAGGCTGTGCACCTGCCAGAGCTGACTTGCTCTCTCCCTGCTCCTCCTATCTTTCTCTCGCCTCCCCAGCATTTTTCGTTGATATGGGATAATGCTCATAAAAAAAACTACCTGGATCATTTTTAACTTTCTTTCCTCTAGGTGTCACCTATATCTACAGAAAAAGAAAGAAAAAGAAAACTTCAGGTTGAAGATAATAATGTAGATAGTCGATTATACTGGGTACACAATTACAGAGAGAGAGCACCTACATGATTTTCTGTTTATTTTAAACAATTATTGCAGTTCACTCACATAATAAATTCAATATGATATATGCTGTTTTATTTGACACATTGAAAATCCTATCTAATAAAAATAATATGTAAATTAACCATTACTCCACGACAAAATGGCAGCGCCCATAGCAGATGCTGGTGGCATCGCCCTGGCAACGGGACCCCAGCATCTGCTCTTTGGCCGAGGAGAGAGGGGAGGAGCCTCTGACTAGAGGACTAGGCACGGGACACGAGCTCAGCATTCTCGCCCTGGCTGTGTGGAGGGAGGGAGGGAAGGGGCCTGTGGGGCTGCTAGCCCAGCATCTACACCCCGGCTGTGGGGAGGGAGAGGAGGACCCAGAAAAATGGATCTTTCCAGTTCCTGATGCTGATGGAGCCCTATGGGTGCCGGGGTCCTCTGCCTACAGCCCCCAGTTGCAGCCCAGCAGCCCCACTCACAGACAGGAAGCCCTTTGTCCACAGTCCAGATGCAACCAGTGTGGCGCTGCGGCGCCGGGGAGGGGTTGTCTGGCAGGCACACTACAGACATCAAATCACTGCCACCAAGGCTGGCCCCCCTACACACTCACAAGTAGTATGGTCCAAGAGGGCGATTCCTGAGGCATTGCTCCCGTAGCAGCTGATGTGTACCATGCGGGGCGGGGAAGCGGGACCTGAAAGCCCAAGCCCCTGAGTACCCAAGCTGCAAGGCATCATGGGCCGCGGCCCCCCAGTAGGCCCCAGGACAAGCTTCTTCCCAGAAGCTGTGTTGAAGGAGGGGAGGAGCCTCTGGCTAGAGGCCAGGGTGAGGCATGCTAGCATCTTTGCAGGCCAGGCTGAGGGACACCCCACTCCTTTGCACCCCCATGCACAAATTTTGTGCACCAAGTTTCTAGTTAAATTATATTTTGAATTTATAATTAAACACTTTACATTATTACCTAATGATGTTTTTGGTATCTACAAAGAACTCAATCATAGAATTGGTCCCACTTTCTAACAGAACCCAAATTAGAGCAAACCCTCACTTCTTCAGATCTTCCTCAAATCATTCTACAAAAGGCCTAATTCTTTAGTAGCTACTTGTTAAACACCTTCTTACTCACACACCCTGTAGCTCTCAGAGGTATGTGTTGTCTTTTAATGCAACTAGTAGTAAGCCAAGATTATTCAGTCACAGGTACATTCTTGTGGAACTTTGACTACATGGCATTGACAAGATGAATGTGCATATGGGCACAGGAGCCATGGAGTAGGTGGTCAGGGTTACCTCTTTTTTCCTTTTTCAAATTTTTTAAATAATAGGATATTTATGGTTTATGTCTAGAGAAAGACTAATATAAACATTGATTATACTAGATATAAGGATTTCAGAGATATAAAAGTCTAAGTACAAGAAAATTGTATTTTAAAGCTATAGTCATAAATTTTAAATTATCACCATCAAATGTTTGTATATCTATGCATGCTTAAATCCATATAAATAAAAACATATCAATATCAAAGGACATCGAAAGATATTTTACTACAATTTGTTACATAAGTAATGAGTCAGAGGAATATATTAGGATTTAGGCCTTTCACATAAAACTTAGTTATTTTATACCCAAATCAATTGAAATTTCTTTTGTCACCAAATTATTGTTAATTTTCAGTATTTTTGCATTCCCTTCAACTATTTTTTAAGACTTTTTTGGATAATCCTGACCTAATTTTATTTGTTCATATTTTGTTGTATTTTATTAATATGTTTTTATTGATTTTCAGAGAAAGAAAGGGAGAGGAAAAGATAGAAAACATTGATAAAAGGGAAACTCTGCTTGGCTGCCTCCTGCATGACCACTCTGGGAATCAGCCTGCAACCAGTGGATGTGCCCTGATTGGGAATGGAACAAGCAACCTCCTGATGCATGGGACACACTCAACCAACTGAGTGACACCAGCCTGGCTTGTTCACATTTTAAAATGCCATCACAGACTTTAATTCCCTCCTATAAATACTGACTACATCACCAGCAGGTAGAGACACCAAGTGCTGATGCTCAGAACTGCGCATAAGCTCACCTGTGGACTTGCCCAATACAAGCACACATTCTTGAAGGAATAGGTGGTTGGAATCTCATGTTTATTTGAACACCTACCTGTGGTTCTTTCTTTTGAAAAAAGAGATGGGGGATGCAACATATCTCTTTGGTAACCCCCCAGTCTCACCCAATCTAGGGCTGCCTTACACTCACCTCTTGAGTACAACTATTTAGCTGTCAAGGCACCTAGAATAAATCCAAGCATGGTCAGTAGTCAGATAGGGAGCTTTTATCCAAAGGTCAGTAGTATTCAGCAGGGCCCAGAGGGTCTCAGCAGGAGTTTACCAGCCCCAGTGACCCCTGACTGCCCCAGGGTCTATGTAGAATGTCCAGGGGCAGGGCCTCCCCTTTACAAACATTGTCAAAAGTGGCATTCCATCTACCTGATTCCAACCACCTATTTCTTCAAGAATGTGAGCATGCATTGAGGAACAGTGGAAGGGTGCCAAACAAACACTGGGTAGTGTAAAACCTACCAGTCCGTCACCAGGTCATGGGTAAAAGAGGTAAGATCTGTTGCAACTCTCTCCTTTCAGGAAGGTGCAGGAGGCAGGGTGGGGATCCTAGGTACACCATGGGGTCCAACCACATGTCCTTTTAAGAAATATTCACCCTTGGAGAATAAGGAGAAAATGTGGAGGACCAAGAAAGGATATAGAGCCCTAACCGCTTTGGCTCAGTGGATAGAGCATTGGCCTGCGGACTGAAGGCTCCCGGGTTCGATTCCGGTCAAGGACATGTACCTTGGTTGCAGGCACATCCCCAGTGGGAGGTGTGCAGAAGGCAGCTGATTGATGTTTCTAGCTCTCTATCCCTCTCCCTTCCTCTCTATAAAAAAATCAATAAAATATATTTAGAAAGAAAGAAAGAGGAAGGAAGGAAGGAAGGAAGGAAGGAAGGAAGGAAGGAAGGAAGGAAGGAAGGAGACAGATTTGAAAGCCAATGGTTGTTCAGGTGCCAGATGTTCAAGGGTTTCTGAAAAAAAATTTTAATTTTAGTTTTATTTACTTATTTATTTATTCATTTATTTATTTTTCCATAACCTTCTTCTCCCCAAGATATAGGTATAGTTCTCCAGCAAGGAAACACTTAATGTGCTCTGAGAATAATTACACCACAAATTGAACATGTCTCTAATTCAATGCAAAATGTATTTGAATAGTCTGTTTGGAGGTGTTTAAAGAGCCCTGAGGAATAAGACAAGGATGCCCACTCTCACCACTTTTATTTAACATAGTTCTGGAAGTCCTAGGCAGAGCGATAAGCAAGAGAAAGAAATAAAAGGCACCCAAATTGGCAAGAAAGAAGTAAAAGTGTCACTTTTTGAAGGCAACATGATTCTGTGCATAGAAAACCCTAAAGACTCCATCAAAAAACTATTAGAAACAATAAACCAATACAGTAAAGTTGCAGAAATCAAAATAAATATACAAAATTCCACTGCCTTGTTCTATACTAACAACAAAATTTCAGAAAAAGAAACGAGAAAAAAATTTTTTTTGTTTGCAATTGCAAACAAAAAAATAAATTACCTAGGAATAAACTTAGCAAAGAACATGAAAAACTTATATACTAAAAATTCTAAGGCATTATTAAAAGAGATAGAAAAAGATACAACAAAATGGAAAAATATCCCATGTTCCTGGATTGGAAGAATTGACATAGTTAAAATGGTCACATTACCCAAAGAAATATACAGATATAAAATAATCCCCATCAAAATCCCAGTATCATTCTTTAAATAATAGAACAAAAAAAAATGATCAGATTTGTATGGAACCACAAATGACCCCCCAAATAGCCAAAGCAATCCTAAGAAAAAGGAATGAATCTTGACTTCAAATTATACTGCAAAGCTACAATAATAAAAACAGCATGGTAGGGCTTTCAGTCAAGATGGTGGAATAGGTAAATGCAGTAGTCACTTCTTCCCACAACCACATAAAAATTACAAATAAACTACAGAATAATCATCATTCAGATCCACTGAAATCTGGTTGAATGGAAGTCCTTTCATTGAAGTCCCTCCAATGAAGGGATTAAAGAAGAAGCCACATGGAAACTGGTAGGAGGGGCAGAGGCTCAGAAGAGCTAGTTCCACACCAATGTGTGGTAGTTTTTAATCAGGAGAAATATCTTGGCTACAGAGGTCCCCCTGAGAAATGCTCATAGACTGTCAGCTAATTTCTTTACAGGCCAGAAAGGAGTGGCAAGAAATAATCAGAGTAGTGAAAAGCAAGGAATTACAACCAAGATTACTCTATCCAGCAAAGTTCTCATTTAGAATTGAAAATCAGATAAAGAGCTTCCCAGACAAGAAAAATCTAAGAGTTCATTACCACCACACCAGTATCACATAAAATGTTAAAGGATCTTCAAAGAAGAAGAAAGAGGAAGAAGAGAAGAAGAAAGTGGTGGTGGTAGTGGTGGAGGAGGAGGAGGTGGAGGAGTGGGAGGAGGAGAAGAAAAAGAAGAGGAGAGAAACCAAGATGGTACCATAGGTGAACACCTAAACTGCTGCCTCACACAGCAATTTTAAAACTACAACTAAAAGACAGAACAGACATCATCCAGAAGCACAGGAAAGCTGGCTGAGTGGAAATTCTACAACTAGAAGGAAAGAGAGGGGCTCACAGAGACTCAGAAAAGCTGCAAAAAGTTGAGGTACAGAAACACGTGTGTGGAGAGAATGGGTGGTGGAGTGCCTGGCTGGATTCCTCTGGCAGGAAGGAGATGGAGATTCCTGACAGCACTGAAGCCCTATCCAACTGCACTGAAACATATTTCCAGGCAAGACTCATATGGGGGAGTCTTAACTATCATAAAAAGGGAGGAGTTCATGGAAATTTAGGGGAGCTGTGAAAAGGCAGAAGTCTGAGGGCATGCACACCACTGCATGCAGAGGACGGACTGCTGATTGTGCCACTGGCGTTCTCTAGTGGGTGGGAGGCAGAGCATCCAAACTGTGCTGAACTCCATTTCTGACTGCACTGAACCCCAGTTTCGGGCAAGACACTGGGGACCCAGACACATACGGGTCCCGGAGCACAAGAGAAAGGCAAAGGTCTAGAGGCATTCGCGTGTGCACACAGAGAGGGCTGCAGTAATTACAGAGAGACACTTGAGACCCAGGGGCCGTGTAGGGTGGGGCTGACTGGAAGCCAAGAATGTCTGCTTAGCCCTGAGCACAGTCAACACACCCAAGCTCAACAGAGAGGCTGTTGCAGTTTTGCAATTCTTGTATCATAAGGCTTATTCCAGCACAGAAGTTCTCCTGACATAGCGAAAATGCAGAGACAAAGGAACAGATCACAAACTAAAGAAATGGAGGAAAACAAATGACTGGATATAAAGTTCAAAACCACGGTTATAAGGTTTTTCAAGAATTTCCTAGAAAAGATGAATAAATTTAGTGAGACCCAAGAGGAGATGAAAAAAGACAACTAGAAATTAAACATACACTGACTCAAATAATACAGAGACCAAACAGCAGACAAGAGAAATGCAAGAATAAAGTCAAAGATTTGAAATACAAAGAAGCAAAAAACACTCCACTGGAAAAGCAAAAAGAAAAAAGAATCCAAAAATGTGAAAAGAGTGTAAGGAGCCTCTGGGACAACTTCCAGCATACCAACATCAGAATTATGGGGGTGCCAGAAGAAGTGAGAGAGCAAGATACTGAAAACCTATTTGAAGAAATAATGACAGAAAACTTCCCCCACCTGGTGAAAGAAACAGATTTACAAGTCCAGGAAGCACACAGAATCCCAAACAAAAGGAATCCAAAGAGGACCACACCAAGACACATCATAATTAAAATGCCAAGAGCAAAAGACAAAGAGAGAATATTAAAAGCAGCATCAGAAAAACAGTTAATTACCTACAAGGGAGCACCGATATGACTGTCAGCTGATTTCTCAACAGAAACTATGCAGGACATATGGGAGTGGCAAGAAATGTTCACAGTGATTAATAGCACGAACCTACAACCAAGATTACTCTAACTAGCAGAACTATCATTCAGAATTGAAGGTCAGATAAAGAGGAGAGAGAACTACATAACCAGATACCCGGAGAAGAAAAACCATGGGCAGAATAAGAAACAGCCCGCATACGACAGATAGGCAGGTATCACCAGAAAAGGAAGTAAACGAAATAGAAGCAGAAATAAGCCTGCCAGAGAAAGAGTTCAGAGAAATGATCATAAGGTGGATGAAAAGAATAGAAGACAAATTCGACATTATGAGTAAGAGCCAAGAAGAAATGAAGAAGACCCAAGAGAAAATGAAGAAGAAGCAAGAAGAAATGCAGAAGCAGCAAGAAGACATGCAAAAGAAGCAAGAAGAAGTGCAGAAGAACCTAACAGAAATGCAGAATAATCAAGAAAAAAATTGAAAAATGACATCGCTGCTATAAGGAACTCAATAGAAAGCATCAAAAGTAGACTAGAAGAAGCAGAGGACGACATCAGTGAGCTAGAAGATTCAGTAGGAAACAATACCCAAGTACAGCAGCTTCTAGAAAAAAAAGTTAAAAAGCAAGAGGAGAGCCTAAGGGAACTTTGGGATAACATGAAACAAAACAACATCCGCATAATTGGGGTTCCAGAAAGAGTAGAAACTGAACAAGGATTACAGAACCTGTTTGCAGAAATAATGACAGAAAAATTCCCAAATATAGGAAAGAAAAAACACACACAAATCCAAGAAGCTCACAGAGTCTCAAGCAAAATGATCCTGACAAAACCGACACCAAGGCATATTATAATTAAATTGGCAAACACTGATGACAAAGTATGAATCTTAAAAGCAGCCAGAGAGAAACAGAAAGTTACCTACAAAGGAACCCCCATAAGACTAGCTACTGATTTCTCAACAGAAACTCATCAGGCCAGAAGGGAATGGAATGAAATATACAAAGTCATGCAAAGGAAGGGTCTGAATCCAAGAATACTGTACCCTGCAAGACTCTCAATCAAAATTGAAGGTGAAATCAGAAGCTTCACAGACAAAAAAGGACTAAGGGAATATATTACCACCAAACCAGCAATGCAAGAAATGTTAAAGGGTCTTCTGTAATAAAAAGAAATAGGAAGTGAAGAAGGAACTCGGGGTAAGGACTAAAAATGGCAACTGATAAGTACTTATCAATAATAACTATAAATGTAAACGGATTAAATGCTCCAATCAAAAGACATAGAGTAACCGATTGGATAAGAAAACA
The DNA here is from genome assembly GCA_011751065.1 of Lasiurus cinereus. Taxonomy (NCBI): domain Eukaryota; kingdom Metazoa; phylum Chordata; class Mammalia; order Chiroptera; family Vespertilionidae; genus Lasiurus; species Lasiurus cinereus. The sequence goes on from JAAGEH010000020.1 coordinate 6,349,466, forward strand.
TGATCCATATATCTGCTGTCTGCAAGAAACCCACCTCAGGAAAAGAGATGCATACAGATTGAGGGTGAAGGGATGGAAGATGGTATTTCAGGCAAATGGAAATGAAAAAAAGCTGGGATTGCAATACTTATATCTGACAAATTAGATCTCAAAGTGAAGGACATAACAAGAGATAAAGAAGGCCACTTCATAATACTAAAGGGAACAATCCAACAAGAAGAAATAACTCTGGTAAACATATATGCACTCAATATAGGAGCACCTAAATACATAAAAAAACTCTTGGAGGAGATTAAAGGAGAGATTGACAGCAATACAATCATAGTAGGAGACTTTAATACCCCACTGTTACCTCTGGACAAATCCTCTAAACAAAAAATAAGCAAAGAGACATCAATCCTAAATGACACACTAGACCAGATGGAATTAATTGACATCTTCAGAACATTTCACCCCAAAGCTACAGAATATACATTCTTCTCCAATGCATATGGGTTATTTTCAAAGATAGATCATATGTTGGGTCATAAGAAAAGTCTCTTCAAATTCAAGAAGATAGAAATCATATCAAGCATTTTCTCAGACCACAGTGGCATAAAACTGGAAATCAACTATAATAAAAACAATAGAAAGAAATCAAACACATGGAGACTAAACAGCATGCTATTAAACAATGACTGGGTAACCAGAGAGATTAAGTAAGAAATAAAGTACATCATGGCAACAAATGACAATCACAACAAAATACAAAATTTATGGGACACAGTGAAAGCAGTCTTGAGAGGGAAGTTCATAGCCCTACAAGCCTACTGCAAAAAACAGGAAACAATGGTAATAAATTACCTAACCCTACAACTCAAAGATCTAGAACGAGAGCAACAAGAAAAGCCCAGTGTAAGCAGAAGGAAGGAAATAGTGAAGATCAGAGCAGAGACAAACAACTTGGAGACCAAAGAAACAATTCAAAAGATCAACAAAACAAAGAGCTGGTTCTTTGAAAGGATAAACAAGATTGATGCACCTCTAGCCAGGCTCACCAAGAAGCAAAGAGAGAAGACTCAAATAAACAAAATCAGAAATGAAGGAGGAGAAATAACAACAGACCCTGCTAAAATGCAAAGGATTCTTAAAAAATACTATGAACAACTCTATTCCAACAAATTGGACAACCTGCAAGAAATGGACATTTTCCTAGAAAAATATAACCTTCCAAGACTCAATGAGAAGGAAACCAAACATCTCAATAGTCCAATAACTATGGAAGAAATTGAAGCAGTCATCAAAAAGCTTCCAGCAAATAAAAGCCCGGGACCAGATGGCTCCACAGGAGAGTTTTACCAAACATTCAAGGAAGAATTAAAACCTATCCCCCTCAGACTATTCAAAAACATTCAAGAAGAAGGAACACTTCTAAACACCTTCTATGAAGCCAGCATCACCCTAATACCAAAACCAGATAAAGACAACACAATGAAAGAGAATTATAGGCCAATATCTCTCATGAACATAGATGCCAAAATCCTCAACAAAATTCTAGCAAATAGGATATAGCCGTACATCACAAAGATCATACATCATGACCAAGGAGGATTCATCCCAGGAATGCAGGGATGGTATAATATCCGCAAATCAATAAACGTGATACATCACATAAACAAACTGAGAGATAAAAATCACAGAGTCATATCAATTGATGCAGAAAAAGCATTTGACAAAATCCAACACCCTTTCTTGATAAAAACTCTCAGCAAAGTGGGAATAGAAAGAGCATACCTCAGCATCATAAAAGCCATATATGATAAACCCACAGCTAACATCATACTCAATGGGCAAAAACTAAAACCATTTCCCCTAAGAACAGGAACAAGACAGGGATGCCCACTCTCACATCTCCTGTTCGACATAGTAACGAAGTATTAGCCATTGCAATTAGACAAGAAGAAGAAATAAAAGGCATCCACATTGGAAAAGAAGAAGTAAAGCTGTCCTTATTTGCAGATGACATGATATTGTACATAAAAAACCCAAAGTACTCCATTCCAAAACTAATTGACTTAATTAATGAATTTGGCAATATAGCAGGATACAAAATTAATGTTAAGAAGTCTGTGGCATTTCTATAGACTAATAGTGAAATTACAGAAAGAGAGACTCAAAAAGCAATCCCATTAACCATCGCACCAAAAAAATTAAGATACCTAGGAATAAACCTAACTAAAGAGGTAAAAGACCTATATGTAGAAAACTACAGGACACTGAAAAAAGAGATAGAGGAAGATGTTAACAGATGTAAGAGCATACCATGCTCATGGATTGGGAGAATCAACATCATTAAAATGTCCTTACTACCCAAAGCAATCTATAGATTCAATGCACTACCCATTAAAATACCAAAGACATATTTCACAGACCTAGAAAGAATTCTTCATAGATTCATCTGGAACAAAAAAATACCACGAATAGCTACAGTAATTCTGAGAAAAAAGAATAAAGTAGGTGGGATCTCAATACCAGACTTCAAGCTATATTACAAAGCAACTGTTCTCAAAACAGCCTGGTACTGGCACAAGAACAGACATATAGACCAATGGAATAGAATAGAGAACCCAGATATCCACCCAAACCACCATGCTCAACTAATGTTTGACAAAGAAGGCATGAACATTCAATGGAGCCAAGATAGCCTCTTCAATAAATGGTGTTGGGAAAATTGGACAGATACATGCAAAAAATTGAAACTGGACCACCAACTTACACCAAATACAAAAATAAACTCAAAATGGATACAGGACTTAAACATTAGAAGGGAAACCATAAAAATACTAGAGGAATCCACAGGCAACACAATCTGAGACATATGCCTAAAGAACTTCTTCACTGATACTGCTCCAAAGGCAATTGAAGCTAAAGAAAAAATAAACAAATGGAACTACATCAAAATAAAAAGCTTTTGCACAGCAAAAGAAACCATCAACAAAACAACAAGGAAGACCACTGTATGGGAGAACATATTTGCAAATGTTATCACTGATAAAGGTTTAATCTCCAAAATTTACAGCCAACTTATACTACTTAATAAAAGAAAGATAAATGATCCAATAAAAAAATGTGCAATGGACCTAAATGGAATCTTTTTGAAAGACGACAGATGGAAAGCCAAGAGACACATGAAAACATGTTCAAAGTCACTAATCATCCGAGAGATGTAAATCAAAAGGACAATGCGATACCTTCTTACACCAGTCAGTATGGCAATCATCAACAAATCAACAAACGACAAGTGTTGGCAAGGATGTGGAGAAAAAGGAACCCTTGTGCACTGTTGGTGGGAATGCAGACTGGTGCAGCTACAGTGGAGAACAGTATGGAGTTTCCTCAAAAAACTAAAAATGGATCTCCCATTTGACCCTATAATCCCACTCTTAGGAATTTATCCTAAGAAATCACAAACACCAATCAGAAAGGATTTATGCACTCCTATGTTCATAGCAGCACAATTTACAATAGCTACAATTTGGAAACAGCATAGGTGCCCGTCAGCAGATGAGTGGATCAGAAAACTGTGGTACATCTACACAATGGAATTCTATGCTGCCATTAAAAAGAAGGAATTCTTACCATTTGCAGCAACCTAGTTGGAACTGGAGAGCCTTATGCTTAGTGAAATAAGCCAGTCAATGAAGGAGAAGCATCACATGATCTCACTCATTTGTGGATAATAAAGAACATTATAAACTGATGAACAAAAGGATAGATACAGAGGCAGTAAAGCTTCAAACAGACTGTGAAGTTATAGCAGGAAGATTAAAGTTTGGTGAGGTAGATAAGAGACCAATCAAAGGACTTTTATGCATGCATATAAGCATAACCAATAAACATAGACACTGGGTGTTTGGGTTATATCTGGGAGGGAGGGGGTGCAATGGGGAGATATGTATAAAAAATTAATAAAAGAAAATAAAGTAAAAGGACCAACTAGAAATTAAACATACACTGACTGAAATAAAAATATTACATAGAGATCTAACAGAAGATTAGAGGTTCACAAGAATCAAGTCAAAGATTTGAAATACAAAGAAGCAAAAATCACTTAACTGGAAAAGCAAAAAAAAAAAAAAAAGAATCCCAAAATATAAAGATAAGCATACCAACATCCGAATTATGGGGGTGCCAGAAGAAGAGGGGGAGCAAGATACTGAAAACCTATTTGAAGAAATAATGACAAAAAACTTCCCCCACCTGGTAAAAAAAAAAAAATAGACTTACAAGTCCAGGAAGCCCAGAGGACTCCAAACAAATGGAATCCAAAGAGGACCACACCAAGACACATCATAATTAAAATGCCAAGAGCAAAAGACAAAGAGAAAATATTAAAAGTAGCAATAAAAAAAACAGTTGTTACCTACAAGGGCGCAGCCATACAACTATTAGCTGATTTCTCAACAGAAACTATGCAGGCCAGATGGGACTGGCAAGAAATATTCAAAGTGATTAATAGCATGAACCTACAACCAAAATTACTCTAACCAGCAAAATTATCATTCAGAATTGAAGGTCAGATAAAGAGCTTTACAGATAAGAAAAAGCTAAAGGAGTTCATCACCACCAAACCAATATTATATGAAATGCTGAAAGGTATTCTTTAAGAAGGGGAAGGAGAAGAAAAAGGTAAAGATAAAAATTATGAACAACAAATACATATCTATCAACAAGTAAATCTAAAAATCAAATGAATAAAAAAAATCTGATGAACAGAATAAACTGGTGAATATAATAGAATCAGGGGCATAGAAAGGGAGTGGAATAACAATTCTCGGGAGAAATGGGAGTGTGAGGTGTGGGAAGAGACTGGACAAAAATCATATACCTATGGATGAGGACAGTCAGTGCAGGGGAGGGGGAGGGCAGAGGGTGGAGTGGGAACAGGGTGGAGGGAAGCTATGGGGGAAAAATATGAATCTGAACAATAAAGATTGATTAAATTTTAAAAAATAAAAATAAATAAAACACAATTGTCAGTATACTAAATAAAACAATAGATCATCTTAAATTTATTATGTAAATGAATGATTTACATAATAAATGAAACGAAATCATATCCCTATATCTCTCTGCAATGCTTATAATCAACTATCTGCACCAAATACTATCTTCAATTTTTTTTCTGGATATACCAGATACCTAGATGACAGCAAGTTAAAAACTGACCAGTTAATATTTTATGAGCATTCATCTCATATTAATTAAAGCTTTGATCAGGCAAATACAAACATGTATGTATTACTATCCAAAGAAATTTGCATATTTTGTTAACTTAAGAACATGTATGGTTAATGGTCATGGTTAGAGACATGGTGAGAATAAGGGTGAAGTTCAGGGAGAGGGTCATGATCAGAATCAACATAAAAGTCAGAGTAAGGTAAGGTCAAGTTAGAGTTAGGGAGAGTGGTAAAGGTAAAGGCTAGTTTGATGGTCAAAGTCAATGTCAGTTTTAGGGACATAATGATAGTCAGGATAAAGATTGGGATCAGGGAAGATTTGGGGCCAAGCTAAGGATGGGTGTCAGTGTCAGAGTAGTGTCTGGGTCAGGATCTGGGTCAGGATCAGAGTCAAGATTTTCAAGGTAAGGTTATAATCAGAGTCAGGTTAAAGGTAAGGGCAATTTGAAAATCAAGTTCAGGTAAGGCTCATGAGTGGGAAAGTCAATACCAGTGTTAGAGTGACATCAGAATCAGTTTGGGGAGATGATCATGGAGAATGTGAGAGTCATGATATGGATCAGGTTGAGGGTCAGTGTCAGAACAGCTCTTGGGACAAGGTCAATGTGAGATTCAGGATTAGAGTAAGAGTAAGAGTAAGGTTCAGTATGCATTCAGAAAAGGATAAGGATGGGGTCATGGTGCTGGCAATATAAGGGTAAGGAACAAAGTAAAGGTCAGTCAAGTTATGTGAAAGGATGAATGAAGGCTGGTAACAGTGCCATTGTTACAGTTAGGGTCAAAACCAGGGACATGGTGAGATATAGAGTCTATGTCATGGCTAGAGTAATGGTAATGGCTAGGGTCATGGTGAGGGTCAGTTTCAGGTGAAGGATCAGGTTGATGGGGTGAAGAAAGTATCAGGTAAGTATCAGGGTCTAAGTCACTATTAGGGTTATTGTGTGAGTGAGAATCAGAGTCAGTGTTAAGATGAGCATCAGGATCAGAGTCATGGGTGAGGTTATTGTGAGAGTTACAGTTATGTTCTATGTGAGGATCAGGGTTGGCCTTAGATACAAAATTAGGTTTAGGGTTAGAATGAGTGTCACTCTCAGATGAATGTGAAGTTGAAAGTCATGTTCAGGTTAAGAATCAAGTTGGGGTCAAGTTCAGAGTGGGAGTATGAAGAGGGGTCAAAGTAAAAGTCCTGTTCAAGTTTAAGCATAATGTAAAGGTAAACTTCAGGGTCTAAGTCATGGTCAGAGGCAGGTAAAAGTCAGGGTGAATGTAAGGGTGAGATTCAAAGTCAGAGTCAGTGTGAGGTTAATATTCAGGCTCTGGATACAGTTTATGGACATGGTGAAGGTCAATAACATTGTCACAGTTAGAGTCAGTGTGATGGGCAGATTTAGGTGAAATTCAGTCTAAGGACCAGGTTGAGGATTAGTTTTAAAGTAAAGATAAGACATGGTATGATAAAAAGGTTCATGTTTAGGGTAAATGTAGAATTAGTTGATAGTCATAGTTAGGGTCATGGTAAGGGTGAAAATCATGATCAAAATAAGGATGGGTGTCAATACTGAACTGAGGTTCACGGGTGAATCTGAGGTTCAGGACATTGTAATAGGATGATGGTCAGGATTAGGGTTGAGTTGTGCTCATGTTAGGATGATGGTCAGGGATAAGATCTTGGTCATATGTTTATTAGGGTAATGGTCAGGATCATGGTCAGGGTGTAATGGTCTACATGACAGAGTTAGGGGAAGGTTTAAGGTGAGGTTGTCCAGGTCAGCTTAAATGTCAGGGACAAATTTAAAATGAGAGTAAGAGTCAAGGTAAGCATCAGATTTGTGGTGAGAGTGAGGATGAGGGCCGAATTCAGGATGAGCATTAGATTTAGTGTTTTAGTCATGGCCAGGGTGTGGTTCAGAGTCTTGTGAAGGGTAAAGTTCAGGGTAAGGTTCAGGATCAATGTTAGGGTCAGAGTGTGGGTAAGATTCAGGGTCAGGTTCAAGATCAGTGAGAAAGTTAGAATGAGGGTCATGATAAGGATATGGGTCAAAATAAAGGACAAGGTAAAGATGAAGGTCAGTGTCAGTTAAGGTGGGTGTAAAGATTTGATTCATGTTAAAAGTTGAGGCAGGAGATGGGTAAGGGTTAGGATCCAAATAAAGGGTAAGGTCAAGGTTAGAATAGTGTGGGGTTCAAAGTAAGGTTCAGGGACAGAGTGAAGGTAAGGGTGAGATAAAGGTCAGTCTAAGGATCAAGATAAAGGTAGAGTCAGGGTGAGAATGAGAGTCAGGGTGAGGAGCTTATTCACTGTTGAGTTCAGGGTCAGACTGAGCATTATGGTGAGAGTCAATGTGAGGTTCAAGGTAAGGGTCAGAGTTCAGTCAAGAAAAGAGTCATGTTGAGTGTCTGGGTCAAGATGAGGATCAGGATCTTGGTAAAGGTCAGGTTCAGGATTGAGTCTTTGTGAACAGCAGGAAGGAATAGTGTCAGATTCGGACCTACCTGAAGAACCATGGACTATTGGATCACCTGTAATAGCAGGAGAAATCCACTTTTGTGCTTCTGCAGCTCTCCCAGTCTCTCACTTCAAGCCTGTTGAGCCAGGGTCCTGGGACTGGTTGCAGCCTTCTTCTTCTTCTTCTTCTTCTTCTTATTCTTCTTCTTCTTCTTCTTCTTCTTCTTCTTCTTCTTCTTCTTCTTCTTCTTCTTCTTCTTTTAATATATTTTTATTGATTTTTCACAGAGAGGAAGGGAAAGGGACAGAGAGCTAGAAACATCAATCAGCTGCCTCCTCCACATCCCCCACTGGGGATGTGTCTGCAACCAAGGCACATGCCCTTGACCAGAATTGAACCTGGGACCCTTCAGTCCACAGGCCGATGCTCTATCCACTGAGCCAAACCGGTTTTGGCGCAGTTGCAGCCTCTTAAAGACACTTTTTATTCTCTAACTGTGTAAGGCACGTCCAGCTCTAACCATTATACTCATGCAGTGAATTCTCTTTGTGTGTCACTTGCCTCACAGGGCAGTTGGATTTTTAAGAATATGTATTTTATTGATTTCAGAGAGAAAGGGAGAGGGAGAAATAAATAGAAACATCAATGATAAGAGACAATCATTAATTGGCTGCCCCCTGCATACCCCCCAATGGGGATCGTGCCCACAACCTTGGCATGTGCTCTGACTGGGAATTGAACTGTGACCTCCTGGTTCATAGGTCGATGCTCAACCACTGAACCACACTGGCTGGGCAGGGCAGTTGGATTTGATGGTCTTTTCAAATGCTGTGGGAACCTTTCAGGTATTCATGCTTCCATCTGTTAGGTCCTGTTTTTCATGCAAGTTACAGAATATTGTTTCTCAGCTTTTAAAATTCATGTCCCAAGTGGTCAAAATGCAGGTATGATCTCACCTCACAATTCAGAATGCATTTCCTGTTCCATTGGAACCCACTTCAACTCCTGCACAGCTTCTAAGGTCAAGGAAATTCCGCAGGCTTTAATTTCTGTGGTTTGTACTCTGAGAATAGGAGAGACTTTTGACATTTTTCCAAATATAAAAATTGTAATGTCTGCTTTTTCCACCCTCCTCCCACTCACTCCCTAGAAGAGCCCAGCCAGCTCTCCGGCTGTCACTTCAGCTCGCCTCGCAGTTCCCTTTTGAGAGTGTCTGCTCTCACATCATGTAAAGGTATTGATTATCTACTCCACTACTGACCTTCGCCTCTTTCCTTTTGTTCTGGTTGCCGGTGGTTGTTGCCAGTTTTCAGATTAGAAAGACAGTTGCTGTTAAGGCTCTATTTATAATATGTCCTTGAAAGAGGAATGCTGACTTCTTGAGCTAACGAAACTGGCAGGTAAGGAGAAGAGACACAAGGCAGAGGGTCATCCTCCATGAGAGGGACCCAGCACTGGACACATGAGTGTGGGCACACAGGAATGTGCACACACACATACACAGAGCACACACATGCACATATATGCAGGCACACACATACATGGCATCTAAGTCAAAACAAATAAAAAGAAAAGAAAGGGAAAAGAACATGATAGAAACTTGACACACGTTTGGTGAAAAAAGAAGACAGGAAGGGAGGGAATGATGGGGAAAGCACTGGATGTGGAGTCAGGGACCTTAATTTTAAGCCTGACTCTGCTTGATTTTTTTGATTTAGAAGAAATTTGAGCATGGGCAAGTTTCTTGGCTTCTCTGGATTTTGGTTTCTTCTTCCCTTGAGTGGGTGTAATATTTCCTTTCCAACTAATCTCATAAGATTGTTATAAACATCAAGTGAAATGATGATTATGGAAGTACTTTATAAACTGAAAATACTATAAGCAATGAGGTCAAGCATCTCTGTGAGAGTGAGCATTTTGTGGAGTGCTACTTACCAGCCACTATGACGTTTTCTGCTACATCCAAGCATTCATTCTCACAACAATTTTGCAGATATAAACTTATTCCTGTTGTCTGGATGAAGAAACATACAGGGGTGGGCAAAGTAGGTTTATAGTTGTGAGTACCTGAAACAGAATTTCTTTTTCTTTATGATTATTGATTAATTTTTGTATTATTTTCCATATGAACAAATGTAAACCTACTTTTCCCACCCCTCTATAAAGGTGTGGTAATTTGAGGCAGATCACACAGCTAGTAAGTGGTCAATTTGGACTTGAGCAAGGCTTCATGGAATCCAACAGCCATTTCCTTAGCCACTCTGAATATGTGTCCAGTGCCTTTACACATATGCAAATAAAAGGAAATCTTCCTCCCAATGTTAAAAAACATTCCCTCAGTCGCTTAGGCTATCATAACAGAACACCACAGCCTTAAATAGTGTACATTTATTTTCTCACAGTTCTGGAGGCTAGAAGTTTGAGGTCCAGGTGCCCACAGGGTTGGTTTCTGGTGAGGACTCTCTTCCTGGCTTGCAGATGTCTGCCTTCTTCTGTGACCTCATAAGGCTCTGTCTCTTCACACATGCACTCCTGATGTCTCTTCCTCTTCTTGAAGGATACAAATCCAGTCGGATTAGGGCCCCACTCTTATGACTTCATTTAACCTCAGCCACTTCCTTTATGGCCTATCTCCAAATATATCACATCAGGTTTAGGATTTCAACATAGGAATTGAGGGAGGGAGGGGCACAACTCACTTCATAATAGACATGCAATGAACAAATATTCCAAAAAGTAAGGAGTTTGTCTGCTTTTTCCCCCAAAGAGGGTTTTCTAATGTCCAATCAGCTTAACAGCAGTCGCTGCAGCAAAATTCCTCAGTTCTGAAACCTGTGCAGATAACTGCTCTCCATTCATGTCAAGCTTGAAAGGAATGAGCATTCTCTTTCCCCTGCTTGAGAACATTCTGAAGAAGGGAAAGGCCTGTCCCTTCTCCCTCTCTTGCCACACATTCCTATTATAGTTTCTGGCGCTTTGGAGTCTGAGGAGTCAAGAGTTCTCAAATCACTTCCAGGGCTTTGCAGCATGCTTTCCTGACCCCCAACTCTCACAGCCATTAGAACTGTTATTCCTGCTTCCCATGGGGTAGGGATGGGGAGAGAAGGGAAACAGAGAAAGAGTTTCAGCATGCAAAGCTGCAGGGTTTTAAAAAAGTCCTCAGAGGAAAATAAATTGTAGTGTTTTCTGCTGAGGTCTGCCCTCTCGGTCTGCTCCTGAAAACTTAGCCAAAAAGTTTCATATTGACCTTCATCCTTGAACTCTACTTCACAGAGGTGCTGATTAGTCCAAGGGCAAGGTGAGGCCAGAAAGGTTTGTTGCTTGTATGCCAGAAACCATTAAAGGGTTTTACAATTCATCTCTCTAGTCCTAGCAACACATTATAAATTGCCAGCATCAATTTATCTAACAGTATCAGGCTTCAGAGCTTGGGAGCCATATGTTCACACATGGCTTGGTGCATATAGACACTCTAAGTATGCAATGATCTGGTAAACCTCATGAGCATTTATCACAATGTTCTTTTGTCTCCCAACATGCATATTAATAAAAATAATACTGAATAATACCAAGTTGCAGCCATGCACAAGATTCCAAACTGTAGGTTTAGTTTGCAAAGTTAATAAAGGCTATTTGTAATAAAAAAAAAAAAAAGAAAACTAGTCCAGTAACTGAAAGTTCTATGGAAGATTGAATAAAGTTTGTATTTCAGTTTTTATAGGTGGATGGTGGAGGAAAGATAAAAATATGGTTGAACTTATTTATTTCCAGTAAAAGTTTTGGATTGGGTGTTCAGCTATGTGGGGCAAGAACAAACATTCTTCAAGGTGTGACTTGACTGTGTGACTGTGAAATAAGTCACACTCCATAATTATTATTCACAGTGCTAATTTCACATTTTCTGGAAAAGAAATTTACATATATATATATATATATATATATATATATATATATATATATAATTGATTTCAGAGAGGAAGGGAGAGGGAGAGAAAGATAGAAACATCAATGATGAGAGAGAATCATTAACTGGCTGCCTTCGGCATGCCCCCTACTGGGGATCAAGCCCACAACCTGGGATATGTTGGTGCTCAACCATTAGCCACAACTGACATTCTGAGCTTCTAAAGACAGCAAGACCAAGAGTTAAATTTCAAGTCAATAAATACTAAGGTAGCCCTAGCCAGTTTGGCTCAGTGGACAGAATGCCGGCCTGCGGACCAAAGAGTCCTGAGTTTAATTCCCGTCAAGGGCAGGTACCTTGGTTATAGGCTCTTCCCCGTACTGGGCCCTGGTCAGGGTGGGGTACAGGAGATAACCAATCAATTTGTTTCTCTCACATTAATATTTCTCTCTTTCTTCCACTCTCTCTAAAAAAATCAATGGAAAAATATCCTTGGGTGAGGATTAAAAAAATATCTAGTAAAGTAGAAAAAACAGCTGGAGGGATATACGTCAAACTGGTGATGTGGTTATTGCTGGGGCTGAGTTTGTATACAGTTCATCATAATTCCTTTCCAAAGCTTAACAAGGAAAAATAAAGCGAATGCATGCATCTTTGACAACCAAAATGAACACATGTTAACATTTAGTCAACTTTTCCTCAAATCTTTTTTATCAAATACATGACAAAAGTTGAAGATAAATTTGAAACTGCATTTCTATCCCTTGCAAGCCCCATTTCCTGTCTTCTCCCCCCGTGCCCCAGGGGTGACTACTGCTCTGAATTTGGAATGTATCCATCAGCCACAAATATATGTAGCCATCAATTATATAAAGGTATTGCTCTGAATGTCTTTAAACAGGTATATAAACATCTTAATGTATCATTCTTCAACTTAAGTTTTTCATTCTCATTTCATACTTCCTTGCAGGCTTTCCTCCTATGTTACTTGCTGGCATTTAAAAAATGTATTAGTTTTTAACAATTTTCATAACTTTAATGAGTCAAAATCATTGAGAGACACCTAAGTCCCAACACCATACAAATTATTATTGGAGAAAGCCACCTTCTTGATGTCTCTGGGTGGAACCAGTCAACCATCTTTCCACTCAACCAGGGGCATTTCTTTTGGTTGAACTTGACAGGCTCCCAACCATCGAGTTGAGCAGAGGATTGACTGGATAGCACTGGCCGTACTCTCATTGTTGCCTATACATGATCCTTCCTTAATTACTTCAATAGCCAGAGAGAGACTATATTCTTGGAATTCCAAAATTATAGGACTATAAAGAGGTCTAAGAAATTAGTTATGATCAGGATAATAGGCTTAATTATCTAGTACAAAAAGAGGGCAGACACCTCTAAGCTTTCATGTTTTATGGGTAGGGAGTGAACTTCTCAGCATCATTCTCCTCTCTCTACTTACCACTTTCACTCCTTCCACAATGAAGGCAACCAAAAAGAAAATCCTCATCAGATCTACAGAATTAGGAAGGGTTCCTTCAGAAAAAAGCAGTATAAAGTACCTTTTGAGTTCTGTCTGCCATAATATCATTTATTTCATTTAGGTAGAATCTGATGATGTTTGATTTCAAGAAAATACAAAAGCTTGAGATCTTCTCAACTTTAACACTCTGTTTTTGGCTGGCAATTTTTCCTCAATACTCTAAAATTTCAGGTGATAGTCTGTAACTACAAACAGGTTTCAGGAGAAGTCTGATTTTATTTTTTAAAAATATATATTTTATTGATTTTTTTACAGAGGGCAAGGGAAAAGGATAGAGAGTTAGAAACATCGATGAGAGAGAGACATCAATCAGCCACCTTCTGCACACCCCCTACAGGGGATGTGGCCGCAACCAGGATACATGCCCTTGACCAGAATCGAACCTGGGACCTTTCAGTCCGCAGGCCGACGCTCTCTCCACTGAGCCAAACTGGTTTTGGTTGATTTGATTTTTAATTTATCAATAAGGTTCTAACGTACTTTTGATTTACTAGGCTTCAAGGCATCTCCTGGATTTATATTAGAGCAGAGTGTCACAGGAAGCAAGAACTGTCACTTATAGGGTGCCAGCATCTGCCGATTGTTCCTCCTGTGGCTGTAAAAATGTCCGTTATTCCTAGTTGGTTATGCTCATATATCATCTCAACACTTTTCTCAGGTTCAATGGAAGACGCCAGAATATTTGCTCATTTTTTCCTGAAAAGACTTTGTACTGTACGTATGCATGGATGACTTTCCAACACAATCACATAGAGGTGTGACTTACACAACAGTAAATACATGATGAACACTCCTTTTGCAACTTGATTAGTGTCTCTTTCAAGATTAAAAATACATCCAGGTGTGGTTTGCTAAAGATTTCCTTTAAACACCATGCTCAAGCAAAAGTATCAAGGACACTCACGTTTTTCTAATTATTTAAGATCAAAGGTGTGTGTATGTGTGTGTTTTTAACTTTGCAATGGCTGCCATTTTATAAGTGCTGTCTATAGATAGGTTCTAAACCATCTAAGGTTAACCTATATAATCCTCAAAACTACTTTATGAGCCAGGTTTGCTTATATCTATATTATATTGTAGATGAGGAAATTGATGCTGAGAGCAGTTCAGTTACCTGCCGAAGAAGCGAAAGGGGCTGGAACTTGGATTAGAACCAGGTTTACTCTGCCTCAAAAGCTAGGTTTACAAGTAACTTTTGTGCCCACTGTATCAATTGTGCTTCATTTAACATATGAACCTGCATGCAAATCCCCTCACCCTCTGGGTTAGCTACAGTGTGATGGGAGGTAGATCAAGATGTACTAGTACATCTTTAAAGCTTTAAGTACCATCCTCTGCATAGCAATACTTAGTGACTTTTCGTAATGCATTTTCATAAGCCTGACATTATCTCATTTTGGACTTCATTTAGAAGTAATGATGAATATTAACAAGTGCCCAAGGCACAGTGTCTTCTCTGAGAGCCTTGTCACTTGAATGAGCGAGTTCCTAAAATATCTGGCTCGAAGTGGAAATGTGGGTATAAATGCTATAGTGGGGACATGTGGATACTCGTGGGCCTGAAACTTAGGTACACCTTCCCAAACTACTACTTATCTTTAATGAGAGTTTTGAGAGACTCGAAATTTTCTGGGGAGAGCCATTCATCATTCAGGAACTTTCTATTATGGAAGGATTAAATGTCTCATTTGTGACCAGGGGCATCCTATCTGGTCTCTGCTACTTAATATTTAAGCAGATTTATCCCAGGGACTGCCAGATTGCCAGCAAACCAGCAGAAGCCAGGAAAGAGGCAGGAACAGATTCTCCCTCAGCTCAGAAGGCACCGACCCTGCCCACACCTTGATCTTGAACTTCTGGCCTCTGAAACGGCGACAAAGAACGTTTGCTGCCTAAGCTCTCTGTAGTGCTGTGCTATGGACACGCACACAGAGCCACTAACCAGTCCCGCCTGAAGGTGACTCAGCCTAGGATTTTCAGTTTCTTTTACTTAATTTAATTTGATCGAGTTTTTAGCACTTGCTACGCAACACTCCTCACCAATACTCCATTAACCCACAGAGCACCAGATGAGAGGCCCAAAATGGTGATGGGAATGAAGCTGTGCACCTAGGAGAGGGTGAGGGAGCTGGGACGCTTAGCCAGCTGCACGGCAGCTTACAGGAGGGAGGCAGAGCAGGGTGAGGCTATTTTCACATGAGCTCCATGCCAGCAGGAGCATGTCTATGTGGCTCCCTGCTGTGGTAGCTACTCTGTAAATATCTGAGAAACAAGGAAAATGAAAATCTTAGAGTCCTTAGTTGCAAGCAATAGAGCGTGTTTAACAAAAATGTGGGGGCATATTAAAAAGATGTTGACTAAACCAGATAATTGCAGAGATGACTAGAGAATTTGACTACGTCATACAGCCAGGACCATCATCAAACAGGATCTCAAGAAATCAGAATTGCCGAAGCCAGTTTGGCTCAGTGGATGAAGCGTTGGTCTGCGGACTGGGGGTCCCAGGTTCGATTCCGGTCAAGAGCATGTACTTGGTTGCGGGCATGTCCCCGGCGGGGGGCGTGCAGGAGGCAGCTGATCGATGTCTCTCTCTCATCGATGTTTCTGGCTTTCTATCTCTTTCCCTTCCTCTCTGTGGAAAATCGATGGAATATATTTTTAAAAAAATCAGAATCAATCATAAAGAATATAGGCACTCCTATGTTCATAGCATCACAATTTACAATAGCTAAGATTTGTGAACAGCCTAAGTGCCCATCAGCAGATGAATGGATTAAAAACTGTGGTACATCTGCACACTGGAATACTACACTGCGCTAAAAACAGAAAGAACTATTACCATTTGAAACAGCATGGTTGAACCTGAAGAGCATTATGCTAAGCAAAATAAGCCAGTTAGAGAAAGATAAATATCACATGATCTCACTCATATGTGGAATCTAATAAACAACATAAACTGATGAACAAAAGTAGATCCAGTGACATAGAAACATTCAACAGACTGTCAAACTTCAGAGGGAGGTGGGGGGCGGGTGGTGCAGAAGGTGAGACATCAACCACAGGACTTGGCTATGCATGCATATAAGCCTAACCACTGGACACATACAGCAGGGGGGTGAGGGCATGTGCTGGGTTGGGGGGGAGGGGGGAGAGGCAGGAGAGTCCAGGAAGAGGTCAATGGGGGAAATGTAATACTTTCAACAATAAAGAATTTAAATTTAAAAAAATTAAAATTTCACGCCAGGAAACCAGTGGTGAGGACTCCATGCCCTGCCCCAAACATGGCAATTACAGTGTGGGCTGCATTTGCCAATGTCACTGAGACAGAGAAATGTTTTACAAACACTTTGTGGACCAAGCTTGGTTTACCTGTCATGACATTCTGGCACAAAAATAAAACATTCACGTCTTCAGGGATTAGGCCATGTTGGGGGTAGCTCTGCCACCAACTGTTCTGACATGAGGATTCTATTGTGTTCCTTCATTAATGTACATAAAGTAGCTAGGACGGTACTCCACGCTCAGTGCCACATGCCCCTCACCCCAGTCCTTCAGGCCAGTGCCACCTGAACAGTGCTGGGGATGTGAGCACAGCCCATGCTTGGCATGGAGGTTGGGCCTGTATGTGAGCAGGAATTCATCTGACTCCAGAGCCTGGAGTTTTGAACACCACGAGGTTGGCAACCTGTGTTGAAATGCTGCAGTCACACCTGAGGGGTAAAACCACAGAAAATTCCAGGGGCATGACTGATGATAAACACAAAAAGCAATGACAAAACAAAATAGACATGGTCATCAAGAGTGACTGGCAGGAGGCTATGTCAGTGAGGTGGGTAGGGCAACCCTCCCTGAGGAGTCATTTGAGCTGAAACCTAAGAGGCAACATGGAACCAAATGTGTGAAGAAATAAGAAACTGCATTCCAAGGTAAAGGAAGCAGCACGTGCAAAGGCCTAATGCAGGTAATGAACTTGGTCTCACTGAGGAATAGAGACAGGACCTGCCCAGTGGGCATGTAGGAAATTAATGCCAAATGTGAAGCCTCAGTAACTCTAATCATGCACTAAGTTTAGTTCTGGACATCACATTTGAATAAGCATTAAAACTACTTAGTAACTATTTAATAGGCTTTTAGGAATAGATTCTGTGTATCATGGAGAACTAGGACACCAAAAATCCTTGAAAAAAATCAAGAAAGGACCAGCAATTTTTCATTTATTAGACCTATGGACTATAATAAATGTTTTTAGGAATTGCTGAGCTAGAAGGCTTTTTGTTAAAAATCCTCAGGAGAGAATATGTTTTTATTGATTTTAGAGATAGAGGAAGGGAGAGAGAAACATTGATATGAGGAAGAAATATTGATTAGTTGCCTCCCACATGTGCCCCAATGGGGGGATTGAACACTCAACTTTCTGGTGTATGGGACGATGTTCCAACCAACCAAGCCAGATGGCCTTTTGATGGCTCAAAGGACTAAATGGCCTTTTGATGGCTCAAAATCACCTCTATCTGCTAGAACAGTGGTTCTCAACCTTCCTAATGCCGCGACCCTTTAATACAATTCCTCATGTTGTGGTGACCCCCAACCATAAAATTATTTCCATTGCTACTTCATAACTGTAATTTTGCTACTGTCATAAATTGTAATGTAAATATCTGATATTCAGGATGTATTTTCATTGTTACAAATTGAACATAATTAAAGCATAGTGATTAATCACAAAAACAAGATGTAATTGTATATTGTGAAATATTTATTTCTAATTACAAATAAATGAAATTTTGTCTTGAATCGTGGTGTAGCATGGATAACAGTCTTCATATGACAACAGTAAACTATATTGCTACATTTTGCTACACTGAGGAGCAGTGTGTTGGTTCCTAAGACCATGGGAAATAGGTGTTTTCCAATAGTCTTAGGCGACCCCTGTGAAAGGGTCATTCGACCCTGAAAGGGGTCGCGACCCACAGGTTGAGAACCACTGTCTGTGCTAGAGGCTCAAATCCACCAAGCTTTCCAACCCCCTTTCAGCCCTTGCTTTCACTTTAACCATTAGATCCTCAACATCTCTACAGTGTATTACAACCACATGCCTACTCTGGGAGGAAAAGCAAAATCCCATGTTTCCAGCAGAGATATTTCAAGTTTGGGGAAAAAAATAAGACTAATTACAGTTTTGACTGAGTCACAGCTCCAGAAAGACTTCCTAAAAATGATTTAAAAAGGTAAGGTTTTCTAAAGGAACCCTCCCCACCCCCTCCCCCAAAAAGAGAGAAATAGAAAAAAATTAACTTGAAAAAACATCTGCAAATGTTTTTTTCTGCCTTGGAATTTCAGGAATATCACTGTAATGGATTCATCTTAGTGCAGATAAAATCAGGGGCAGTGCATGTCGAGCATCTATCACCCCAAACTACAGCCCTTACGGTTATTGTTACACAGAAATACAGAAAGCTGGTCACACTTAATTTCCAGTAGCGATGCATTTTAATCCATACGGAAAGGACATGGAGATCTTTCAGGGTATTATTTAGTTCACTGAGAAATTTAATGAATGAAGCACATTAGCTTAACATCAAAGGAAGAAAAATTGAAGGTTTTTTTCCATCATCAAGGCTGCAATTCAGAATTCAATGGCACAACTTAGAGACATATGGAGAGATTAAAGGGTTAGTTCCAAAGAACAGTTCCCCCCCCCCCTGTTTTTTAAATTTAAATTTTATTTTGATTGATTTGAGAGAGAGAGAGAGAGAGACATTGACTTGTAGTTCTACTTACTTATGCATTCACTGGTTGATTCTTATATGTACCCTGACCAGGGATTGAACCTGAAACCTTGTTATATTGAGCTACCCAGCCAGGGGGTAGTGCAGCTTTTTATATTGAGTGATTGTCAAAGGACTTTCAAATGTTTTACTTGGTCCTCATAACAGCTCTTATAGTTATCATGTTAATCAGGAGACTCTGAGTTGTAAATGTAAGATATGAAACATGTCTTTAGTGTGTATACGCCTAAAAAGGAATGTGTTGGCTTAGATAAAATGTGCTACATTCAGGCCTGGCTAGATTCAGAGGCTACCTCTCCACCTCTCTCTCTCTCTCCTTCTCTCTCTCTCTCTCTCATTCTTTCTTATTTTATCTTTCCCCTACCTTATCTGTATCTTGGCTTCATTTTTTATGACACATTAGTGTCATCTTTTCCGATTGTAGATGGCTTGTAGATTTCAGGTCCACATGAAGTGGAAATCAGGTTATATGGAGAGATTCTAATGGCCCTGCTGGCCATGCATCCATTCCTTGATCCAATCTCTGTGAACAATGGAACAGTTTAACCTCACTGGCCAGTCTCATGTCTGTAGCCAGACAGTGGCCAGGTAGGGGACATGATTGACAGCCCAAGCCCAGCCACATGGAATTCATACCGGGAGTACTCTTTCAGCAATGGAAAGAGAGTTACTGAGTGACAAAAGCTGAAATAGGCAATGCCAATATTATTAGTCCCATTTTTCAGGTGAACCCTCAGTAACTCTAATCATGAATTTTTAACGGCAGACTTGACCAAATTAAAAAATATAAGCTAATGATGGCCTCAGGTTTCTTTAACAGAAGATGAAACATTCCATTCCCTAAGACAGATGAGGTTTAAAGTCCATAGTAACACAATGAAGTAAACTCACATCAAGGTAACAACCTCTGTTATAAGGTCCTCCTCTGAGAGATGGCCTGATTCAGGGACATGAGTGCAGTGTATGTAAAGGAGGAAGGAGGTAGGCAGCAAGGAGCATACTTGAACCCTTGCCATTCCCCTCGAGACTGCAGACTTTTTAAAGAAAGAAACTCTGACTTCCCTTGTTATCCCCTGCAGAGCATGGCAAGGAGAGAAAATAGCAGCAAATGGGAGCTGAGTAGAGAGAAGTCTGTGAGCCGAGTGCTTGTCCTCTTTTCCTTGGTAAGTGAGTGAAGCTCAGAATATCATTCCTGGTGCTGTGTCTGGTGATGGACAAGGCTGGCCTTCTGCACTGGCAGAAGCTGAAGGTGTTTGATGGATTTGAGAGTAGCGCGCAGATAAACTGAAGTTGACGATTTACAGATTAGAGCTCCTCTAATTTTATATATTGGAGAATGGATGCCACAAAATGCATATCAAGCTCCACGTTTTCTGTGGGGGTAAGTGGTAGAGGTATGTAGGCTACTGTCCTTGGTTCTGAACCACTCTGCCATCAAAGATGCTTTTTCTAATATCAGATATTTGCTCTCCTGCCCAGCCTCTCCTGGTGCTATGGCTTTTTCTGTATTTTGTTTCTAAGATAAATGGGGTTGGGGGTGGTATACATTATTTACTACCTCTGAGGAAAGAGAACTGAGCCTTGTATCATGATATATAGGTTATTCCTCAAGCTTTTGATAGTGCCTGCACTTTTCTGACAATTATTCAGTCTCTTCTTCCCAGGATTTGCTGATGCCATCCAAAGATGCCCCGAATTCACAAATGAACTAGAGGCCCCAGGATTTCTGAACCCTCTGTTGCATTACTTCCCACTCATTGCCACTGTCTCATTAATATCTGAAAAGTCCAATCTAAAAATCTTATTAGACACCTGTGCTAGTTACCTATAGCTGCCTAACACATCACCTCAAAACTAAGGGATTTAAGACAACCAGTATATAAAATATCATAGTTGCTGTGGGTCAGAAGCAACTTGAGGCTAGCTGAGATGTTCTGGCTGAGGGTTTCTCATGAGGTTGCAGCCAAGATAAGAGTCTGAGCTTCAGTGAGCTGAAGGCTCGCTCTGAGGCTGGACAAGCTGCTTCCTCAGTGGTTTATTCTCTTGGCTGGCTGCTGGTGGGTAAAAAGCCCCAGCTGCTCACTGTGTGAGCCCCTCAACAGCTTTTGAGTATTATCCAATGGAGCAGCTGGCTTCCCCCAGAATGGGCAGCGCTCAAGCGACTGGGGTGGAAGTGATCATGTCTGCTATGACCTAGCCCAGTGGTCAGCAAACTCATTAGTCAACAGAGCCAAATATCAACAGTATAACAATTGAAATTTCTTTGGAGAGCCAAATTTTTTAAACTTAAATTTCTTCTAATGCCACTACTTCAAAATAGACTCACCCAGGCCATGGTATTTTGTGTAAGAGCCACACTCAAGGGGCCAAAGAGCCGCATGTGGCTCGTGAGTCGCAGTTTGCCGATCACTGACCTAGCCTATAAAGTCATATACTGTCACTTCCATTAGCCCAACAAACTAACCCAACACAGGGCCTGAACACAGCAGGCAGGGATCATTGGGAGCCCTCCTGGAGGCTGGCCACCACTGCCTCTCTCATGCATTTTTATCATAGCATGTATCCCCCTATATCACCTTTGCACACCTTTCTGTGGCTGACACAATTGTCTTCCTACCAATAGCCATTCTCCCCATTCTCCTTGGTAACAGTATCTGGTTTTGTTCAGGTATTGATAGTGCTTTTTCCCAATTATCAACAAACTATGGCCTGTGAGTTTTGTGGTTTGTTTTTGTTTTTGTTTTTGTTTTTTTTGGTACAACCCATGAGCTAAGTCTAGTTTTAACATTTTTAAAGGCTGTAAAAATTAAAAGGATAATAATGTGAAATACAAACCATAGAGTGCACATAAAGCCTAGAATATTAGCTGCATGTCCCTTTATAGACAAAGTCTGCTCATTCCTGGTCTAAGTAACTGATGACAATGCCATCTCCAACTTTCTCTGAAGGGTTTAAGGATAGGCAAGTGTCCTGATTTTAGTATAAAGGATGTAAAAGAAAGCCTACTGGACACTGAGGAGCTCCTAGAGAGGAGTTTTCTCTCTTATTAAACATTGGATATGGCAGAGGCTATTCCTTAGGCCTCTCACCCATCCCCCCATGGGGGTTGTTGGTGGGAATGGAACTGCGGCTTTGCATCCATGAGAGGAAAGCCAGTTATACTCTAGAGAAGTGGCCCCAGATACCTGACATTAACTTGCTCAGTTAACCAATCCTAAAACAACCTACTTCTAGATTTTTGTTATATGAGAAAATTAAAACTATCTTTAAGCCATTTTATGGAAACTAGAGGCCAGGTGCACAAAATTCGTGTATGGAGGAGGAGGGCCCTCAGCCTGGCCTGCTCCCTCTCCAATCTGGGACCATTCAGGGGATATCAGGCTGCTGGTTTAGGCCCGATCTCGCAGGAATCCCTGTGAGATCAGGCCAAAACAGGCAGTCGGACATCTCTCTCCCAATCTGGGACCACTGGCTCCTAACCAGTCACTTGCCTGCCTTCCTGATCACCCCTAACCAATCTGCCTGCCTGCCTGATGCCCCTAACTGCTCCCCTGCCTGCCTGATGCCCCTAACTGCTCCCCTGCCTGCCTGATTGCCCTAACTGCTCTCCCCTACTAGCCTGATCACCATAACTGCTCTTCCCTGACAGCCTAATCACTCCTAACCTCCTCTGCCTTGGCCCTGCCACTGTGGCTTTGTCCAGAAGGATGTCTGGAAGATTGTCCAGAAAATGTCCCAGTCTAATGAGTATATTATCCTTTTATTTGTATAGATTAGAGGCCTGGTGCATGAAATTCATGCACAGGGGGTGTGTCCCTCAGCCCAGACTGCATCCGCTCCAATCTGTTCCCACCAGGATCAAGCCTAAATGGCAGTCGGACATCCCTCTCATAATTCTGGATTTCTGGCTCCCAACCACTCGCCTGCCTGCCTGCATGATTGCCCTTAACTTCTGCCTGCCAGCCTGATCATCCTCTAACCACTCCCCTGACAGCCTGATTGCCCCTAACTGCCCTCCCCTGCCAGCCTGGTCACCCCTAGCTGCCTTCCTCTGTAGTCCTGGTCATCCCCCAACTGCCCTTCTCTGCTGACCCAGTAACCCCTAACTGCCCTCCCCTGCCAGCCATCTTGTGGTGGCCATCTGGTGTCTACATGGCGGGGGGGCTAGCTTTAACCATATGGGGTGGCTATCTTATATGTTGGAGTGATGGTCAATTTGCATATTACTTTTATTAGATAGGATGTTGTTACTTTCAACTGAAAATATTCTAAGTGATATATACCCCCTTGTAGTCAGTGAACTTTAGAGGGTAAATATGTATTTTATCATAGAATCCCTATTCCTACAATAAGGCCTGGCATAGAATAAGGTGTTAAGTATTGGTTGTCTGAATTGTGGTGTTGGGTGGAGGCAGGAGAATGTAAAGTGGGGTGAATATACAACACAATATACAGATGATGTATTATAGAATTGTCAGCTTAAATCTGTATCATTTTATTAACCAATGTCACCCCAATAAATTTAATTTTTAAAAATATTGCCTCTTCTGTGAGACTGCAAGTGTGCAAAAACTATGCACACTGTACAGCGCTGCAGAACCACAGGCAGAAGGCATCCTGGCAGGACTTGTCTGTGCTATTTTTAGGATAAACTCTGCCTAAATAATGCAAGTAGCAAAGGGAAGAGATTCTCAGCACAGCCTCAGCATGTCTCTGCAGTGCTGGAGCTTTGATCGAGGCCCAGGGTCTCTTGGGGATGGGAAAGGGCATGGGAGGGGAGGTAATGGTGAAGGGGAGTAGAGGCTGAAGTTTGCCAGGTTTCCACCCCTTCCTCAAATCTCCCAGGAAGCCAGGCTCTGGGACCCAGCTTGCATACTCAGGCACCGCAGTGAAACAATAAACAACCTGGTCACAGAGCTTCCAAGAGGCTCAGAGCAGGTTTATCAGAATTATGTTACAATGCTCCACAAAATTGTGCACTCCTGGGGGATCTCATTTTCCTCCCTGCTTATCTCACATTACAGACAAAAAGCATAAAAATAACCTCCTCAGAGCTATAAAAACGAATGTCGATAAAATCCCCAGAGCTCAGTTGGTGCATTGAAAGCTGTAGCTCTGTATTCAGACAATCTTTCCTGAGAGAAAGATGATATCATGAACTAGCTGGGTTTTCATTTGACTTGACAAGTTCAAGCCCATCACAAAAAATGAGAACTGCTGCTGGGAGCACCCCAAAACCTCCCATCCACCCTGTGCCTGAACTCTCACCAGGAGGTGCATTCAGCCCCAGTGCCACCCTTTTAAACATTTAAATCATTTTTTATTTTCAATTACAGTTGACATACAATACTACATTAGTTTCAGTTGTACACCCCAGTGATTGGACATTATATAACTTACTAAGTGATCATCTTGATAAATCTAGTACCCATCTGATGCCATGCATAGTTATTAGAATAGTATTTACTATATGCCCCATGCTGTACTTTATAACTCTAACAATAAATTTGTACTTCTAATCCCTTCACATTTTCCACATATCCTCCCAACTCCCTCCCATCTAGGAACCATCAAAATGTTCTCTGTATCTATGAGTTTGGTTCTGTTCTGCTTTTTTGTTTATTTTGTGTGTGTTTTTTTAAATTCATTTGTTGATAGATGTGTGTTTATTGCCATTTTATTGTTTATGTTTTTTATCTTTCTTTCTTTCTTCTTCTCAAAGACCATGTAATATTTCATATAATATTGGTTTGGTGGTGATGAACTCCTTTAGATTTTTCTTGTCTGGGAAGCTATTTATATATCCATCGATTCTAAATGATAGCTTTGTTGGGTAGCATAATTTTGGTTGTAGGTGCTTGCTTTGCATCACTTTGAATATTTCTTGCCCATCCCTTCTGGCCTACAAAGTTTCTATTGAGAAATCAGCTGACAGTCTTATGAGAACTCCCTTGCAGGTAACTTAACTGCTTTTTTCTTGCTGCTTTTAAGATTCTCTCTTTGTCTTTAATCTTTGGCATCTTATTATGATGTGTCTTGCTGTGGGACTCTTTGGGTTCATCTTGTTTGGGAATCTCTGCACTTCCTGGACTTGTATTTATTTCCTTCACCAGGTTAGGGAAGTTTTCTATCATTATTTTCTAAAATAGGTTTTCAATTTCTTGCTCTCTCTCTTCTCCTTCTGGCATCCCCATGATATGAATATTGGTACATTTGAAGTTGTGCCTAAAGCTACTTAAATTGTCTTTATTTTTTAATTTTTGGATTTTTTTTTCTTTTTGCTCTTCTAATTGGTTGTTTCTTGCTTCCTTATGTGGATGAAAAGGAGTTACATACTAAACCTGGCAAATTCAGAAAAGGCCTGCATGATAGCCTTACAAAGACAAAGACCTAAAGCAACCACATAAGATGATCTAAAATAGAAAAATTTTTATCTAAAAGTAGTTCATGGCAGGTAGTTTTCTCCTAAGAAAGTATTTTTTCCTAACAAAACATAAATATTTACTTTAATTAAGCCTGTCTATTGTTTTTTTGCATCTATGATAATATACTTTTGGAATGTTAATGTAATTTCCCTTTTTCTGGACCCCTCAAAGCATAGGCACCACTCTGGAGTGACAAATCTCATCGTGATTGTTGTCATATTAATTGTTGACTACTAACTATCCTGTATTTATCTGTGTATAAGAAGTATGTGTATGTTATTTTACTTTTTATCCTATCCCAGTGATTTATCCACTTTGTTTTCTCTTGGTTCCCTAATTTATCACCAGTGGATTTCATATAACCCAATTACATAGTCTTTTTTTATTGTAATGTATAAAATAAGGTGCACAGCTTCCATTCTTTGGAGCAGGATCTCAATCTGTTGAGGTTTTGGTCCCCAGCAATTGTCAGTTTAACTCAAATAAAATCATAAAAATTCTCTACAGGTTTGAATGTTCCTTATGTTGGTACTTATATTCTAAATCACTGATTTGATTCCCAGCTTTACCTACTCTATTGCTGATTCCCTCTAAATTATTCTTCATTTCAGTTAGTGTATCCTTCATTTCTAACTGGCTGGTTCTTTTTTATGGTTTCCATGTCCTTTTTTAAAACATTGTTTCTTTTTAAAAAAATTATTTTACTTATTGATTTTAGAGATGTAAGGAGAAATAGAAACATTAATTTGTGCCACCCATCTATGCATTCATTGGTTGATTCTTGTATATGTGCTGGTGAGGGATCAAACCCGTAATTTTGGTGTTTGGGGATGATGCTCTAACCAACTGAGCTACCCAGCTAGGGCTTCATGTCCTTTTTTATGCTGTTAAAGTTCTCTCTAAGTTCAACTATTCTTTCCCTGCATTCATTGAGCATCCTTATAATTAGTATTTTGAACTCTCCATCTAGTAGATTGCTTGTCTCTGTTTTGTTTAGTTCTTTTTCTGGTGTTTTATCCTGTACTTTCACTTGGGACATGTTTATTTCTCTCTTCATTTTGGTAGCCTCCCTGTGTTTGTTTCTATGTATTAGGTAGAGTTGCCATATCTTCCGGGCTCAGTAGAATGGCCTAATATAATAGGTGTCCTATAGGGTCCAGTGACACAGCCTCCCTGATCAGTAAGGCTGGACACTCCAGTTGTGTCCCCCTCACCCACAATGTGGGCTGTGTACACTGTCCTATTGTAGTTGAGCCTTGATTTCTGTTGTCACATCAATGGGTGGGATCTACCCCCTGGAGAATCTGCTGCAAGAAATGGTTGCAACCACCAACCAACTTGGAGGATCAGTTGTGCAGGGCTGAGATGCCTACTGAGTTTATGCCTTGAATGTGTCACTGGCAAGTGGTTGGGTGGTGTTTTGATGTGGTCTGAAGCTGTCCACTAGGTGTACTGGCTGTTGGGCCTCCCAGAAAGTACAGGCCAAGGACATCCACCATCTGTTTTCTGCCATGGCCACTTGGTTTGAGCTACAAAGGAATCTGTAGCTGGCTGCCACTTGTGCTGGGCTTGAAAGTGCCCAGGAGAGGCCAAGCTGTCATCCACAGCCAGCTGCTGCTAGTGCTGGGCTTGGGGCCACCTCGTGAGAGGAATAGGGCCTGCTGAGACCAGATGCTGTTTGTTTGAAAGATTTTAGGAAAGTCTGATGCCTGAGCCAATACATGCCATTCTTATGAAAAAGACACAGAAACAGCTTGGGTGAGCCAACAAGTTTGGTGGGGCAAGGTCTCAGGGAAATCACCAAGGTGGGGCAAATAGCATTAGCTAGGTTGATGGAGATTGAAAAACGGCACACACCCATTGGCTTTAGATGGGGAGGGAGGTGTCAATGGCCTCTGCTAGCACTTTTGTCTGAGAAAATACTGCTTCCTCCCTTGCCACCCCCCACTTAGTTTTCCTCTGATACCAGACACTTCAGTTCATCCCTGTATATCCCTTGAGCTTTTTGAGCTGCTGTCCCAACTCTGGAGCTCAGAGCCGGTGAGTTTGAGTAAGTCTGCATGGGCCCTTAAAGAGCAACACCTGGGTTTTCAGCAGCCCTCCATCTCACTCAGCCTCAATCTCCACTGGTTTTTATAGCCAGAAATTATGGGGACTTCTCTTCCTGTGACTGGAACCTTATGTGGAGCTAACCTGGCTCCTCAGGGTGGACATCTGCAGTTAAAGTATCCCTTCCTATTTTTGTATGCCACATGTGGGTGTGAGACCAGCTCATTCAGCACTTTCACCTCTCTTATCAGTCTCAATGTGGCTCTTCTTTAAATTCCTAGTTATATGACTTTTATTCAGCTAGATTTCAGGTGGTTCTGAATGATGGTTGTTCTAGAGTTTAGTTGTAATTTTTTAAAATATATTTTATTGATTTTTTTACAGGGAGAAAGGGAGAGGGATAGAAAGCTAGAAATATCGATAAGAGAGAAACATCCATCAGCTGCCTCCTGCACCCCCCCCACTGGGGATGTGCCCATAACCAAGTACATGCTCTTGACTGGAATCGAACCTGGGACCTTTCAGTCCGCAGGTCTATGCTCTATCCACTGAGCCAAACTGGTTTTGGCTAGTTATAATTTTGATATTGTTATACGAGGGTACCAGTAATGTTTTTATCTACACCTCCATCTTGACCAGAAGTCCTTGATGCCACTTCTGGGCTCAGCCTGGGCTTGTCACTGAGAGCACCCTGTGAAATGTAAGTTACAATATGTAACTGGTTCTCAGTGTGTGGTCTGTGGAATACTTGCATCCAACTCAACTTTATCAGAATAAATGTTACAATGACTGGATAAATGAATATTTCAGGGCATAGGCCCCAGGAACTTTCATTTTAAACTCACACACTTCTGCTAATTCTTAAATACAATAAAGCTTGAAATCTACTACTTTGCACTGTATGTTTTCCTACCAGTGTGCTAGAATATGCCACACAAAAAAAACTCATTGGCTCTAACATCTGTCCTTCTAGGTCAATGGTTCTTCACCTTGATATTGTCAACATTTAGTCAAGGTAATTTTTGTTTGGGGGAGGTGGGATTGTCCTGTGCATAAGATGTTTAGCACCACCCCACAAAATACCAGTAATATCTCCCTTTTAGTTGAGACAACCAAACAATGACAAATGTCCCCTGGGAGCAAATTGCCCCCTGTTTCCCATGAAAAAGCACTACTCTAGCTAAGCAGTTTCCAACCCTGGATGTGCATTAGAATCACTCAGGAATATTTGTAAAACTTTGATTATTGGGCCCTTATCCCAAGAAACTCTTATTTGTTTAATAATAGAAGCCAGGCACCTGTATTTGCCAGAGTTGAGAACCACTTCTCTAGGTCGACACTTGGAGGCAAGGGTCTATGTATGTTTGTGTCTTCATGGAAAGTAAAACCCTCAAGCCACATAAATGCAATTATTTGAAGACCTATGTACCAGTAGGACCAGGTGTGTAAATAGGACAATATGAGCCACCTCTTCTGATGTGAGCAAATTAACAACTTCAGCCAAATACATTATAAATTCCTCCCTCTTAACCCCATAAATAAATGAACTTGGTCAAAATAGAGTCAAAAATAGAATTTGTCTTTGTCTTAATGCTAGAAAAATAGATAGCCTCTTTTCTACTAGATCAGTGGTCGGCAAACTGCAACTTACGAGCCACATGCGGTTCTTTAGCCCCTTGAGTGTGGCTCTTTCACAAAATACCACGTGCGGGCACACATGTACAATGCAATTGAAACTTCATGACCCATGCACAGAAATCGGTTTTCAGCTCTCAAAAGAAATTTCAATCGTTGTACTGTTGATATTTGGCTTTGTTGACTAATGAGTTTGCTGACCACTGTCCTAGATGGTACAGAAAAGAGATATGGCAGCTGAAAGGCTGCAATCATTTTCCCACTACAAAGGAAGGCAGCCAAAGAATGGAAAGGGCACTTGAAGGAGGGAAGCACCAACAGAGTCACAGGAAAACAGAGTTGGAGCATTGGTCCCCTTGTGCCTGCACTGTATCTTGTCACAGGCCTCTTTGGTTACATGACAAAATCAATCTTTATTTTTTAAATAAGCCAGTTTCAGCTGGGTTTTCTGTTACAACCAAAGCATCCTAACTGGTGCACCATTCTAAAACAATATCCTCTTGCAATGTGATATTTCTGAGAGCCTTGCTACTCAACATGTGGCCCTTGCTAGCAATGCAGAATCTCAGGCTCCTCTCCAGATCTACTGAATCAGATGCTGCATAGTAACA
The DNA here is from genome assembly GCA_011751065.1 of Lasiurus cinereus. Classification (NCBI taxonomy): domain Eukaryota; kingdom Metazoa; phylum Chordata; class Mammalia; order Chiroptera; family Vespertilionidae; genus Lasiurus; species Lasiurus cinereus. The sequence continues at coordinate 6,379,091 of JAAGEH010000020.1, forward strand.
AGATGCCTGAGTGACTCGTGTGAACATTAAAGTTTTAGAAGCAGGGGCTTGGATAACCTAGCTCTCAAGCACTCAGCCAGATGATCAGGAGACAATGATAAGCAAAAAAAAAGTGATTACTTGGTTTCTCTGACTTGGTTAGATGCCCCGTTTTATACTTGGCAACACCTCATCTTCATAAATTCATTTATTCTTTTACTCATTCAACAAATATGTAATTAGTATTACATTTATAAATTTAATAAAATAATGAAAAGTAAGCAAAAAGAGACAGGGAGCAGGGTCTGCCTTTAAGAAGCTCACTCTCTATTTGAAAAGACAAATAGTACTTAATCATAAACAAATGTCAAGATATCAATTATATAAGTGCTACCTGGGAGAGGTAATGGGGCTATGGGGGAGATTTTATCTGATCAGGGTCAGGCAAGGCTATCCAGATGAAATCTGAAGGGCAAGTAGTGAACACTAGTACAGAGGAGAGAATACCCAAGTCAGAAGGAAAGGACAACACATACACCCTTCCCATTGGGTGAGAAGTAGGGTGAAGTCAACAAGCTGTGAGAGGACAGGTAGTCCTGGATGCAGAGAGCTGGGTTGGGGGTGGGGAGGTTCCTGATAAGTTTGGAGGAGTGGTCAAGGTTCAGGCTTTATAACACTTTAAAATCCATGTTAGGGAGTTTCCCCAAACTGTCAGGAAGCTACTGATTCATTTAATTTTTAATTTTATTTTATTGTGGTAAGAACACAGCATCAGATCTACTCTCCACAAATGTTGGAGTGTAAAATGTACTACTGTTGACTTTAGATTGACATCATTGTACAGTGAATCTGTAGAGCTTATTCAACTTGATGGAAACTTCATGCCCGTTGATTAGTAACCCATTTCTCTTCCACAGCTCCTAGAAACCACCATTCCACTCTATGATTCTATGAATTTGACTACTGAGACACCTATCCAAATCTCAGTTTCTCAGGGAGCATAAGTTAAGGTAGAACAGTAAAGATATAGATGAACTCCAGTTGGCCTGGGACAGTTCTGGTTTGTGTGTTTTCTTCAGCATCACTAAAAATGTGTCCTAGCCTAGCAGGTAAATTACATGTTTATTTTATAAGAACACTAGAGGTGCCAGTGGGATCCCTCGGCCTGGTCTGTGGAGATTGGGCTGAAACCGGCTCTCCAATATCCCTCAAGGGGTCCTGGAATGCGAGAGGGCACAGGCCAGGGCAAGGGATCCCACTGGTGCACAATTGGGGTGGGGAGGGACTGTGGGAGGGCTCCAGGGCTCCAACCCATCTAGCCCAGATCCCATCGGCCAGACCCCAGCAGCAAGCTAACCTACTAATCAGAGCATTTGCCTCTGGTAGTCAGTGCACGCCAGAGCAACTAGTCAAATGAACAGTCAGACACTTAGCATTTTGGGCTTATATTATATAAAAGGATAGGTTTTGCAGTTGAGCCATCCAAGATTTGTGTGTTTTTTTTTCTTTATTAAGTTATTACATATGTGTCCTTACCCTCCATTGCTCTCTCCCTTCCTCCACACCCCCCCCCCCACAAACACCCATGCCCTCACTCCCATGTTGTCTGTGTCTGTTGGTTAGGCTTATATGCATGCATGCAAGTCCTTTGGTTGATAAGCCATCCAAAATTTTAATGGAATTTAGTCCCTTGGTGTTGTTAACAAGTTACTTAATATCTCTTACCTCATTTTTTTTAGCTGGAAAATGTCAATAATATTTTCCTCAAGGGGTTATTATTGAATAAATGAAAACAATATGGGTAAGAGAAAAGTGAATGGTAGTTGTTACCACTCGTATCCTTTCATTGAAGATGCTATTACTCAAGACTCTTTCAGCTTAAGTGTGAAAAATACACCTCAAAGTCACATACACAGAAAAGACACTAACATAAATCTGAGAAGGCCAGGGCTTTTCAGACATTAGGTATTGTGGGGCTCAGGTGCTAAATGATGTCAACAGGATCTTGAGTTTTTCCTTCATCTTTTAGTTCTCCTTTTCTGCATGTTAGTGGCATTTGCCAAAGGCTTGCATAATGATGAAAAAGGTAGCCTTGGAGAGCTCCTGGATTAGTGTTTAGGGTTCCTGATTTTAGAAGGAGGAACAGCCTTTATTTCCCAAGGTCCATACCAGTCCTTGGAAAAGGGCTCTCTGTGCTCCCATGGGGTCCTGTATTCACTTAACCCCACATCTATGGGCATAGAGCATGCTGATTGGTCAGCCTGGGTCATGTGCCACCACATGGCAAAAGAAACAGATACCCTTGATTAATTCTTCCATCATGCAGAGGTGGGGAGACAATGTTTCCTAGAAGGAATAAAAGATAGACAAAAACCTGACAGAGATCTACGACATATATCCTTAACAAAGGATGGCTAAATTGCACTCATCCCCTAATGCTCCTATGTTGAGAGAGCATAGATACATAGAATTGGTTTCAATTCATGAAGAGCCAAAAGGAAAAAATCGTATATTTTTTTAAAGTAGTTTTCAAAATAGTGGAAAAACACACCATTTTGAAAAGAAAGCTACTTTAAAAAAAATACACGATACGTGGCCCATAGTAGATAATGTATCTTGATAACATGGTTGCTCTTGTGGCTGCTTCTCCATTTGCCAAGTGCACCCAATCTCCCATGTTCTCTTTCCTGCTCTGTGTCAAGTACACCACTCTTCCATACTCTCTGCCCTGCTCTATCTTGAGACCAACCTCTCAGGAGTGCCTAACATAGCTCCCACTGGGTTCAGAGCAGGAGCAAGAAAGTGAGGCTAGGTCATGTCTCCACATGCTCAGTCTGAAGATTTCTCCAGGCTCTGGAATCATGTCCCCACCCCTTTCTGAGAGTGGTAACAGCTTCTCACTGTGCTAGTCTTGAGTACTTACTTCATCATGCAGGTTGATGAAGAACTGCTGGTTCCTTAACCCTGACTGCTCCTCTCCACAGTGGTGAATTCAATTCAACTCTCCTGGCTTAAACTCTTAAATATGCAATCTATTTATTGGCAAGATTCAAAATCATAATTTGCCTACATTTGTATTCTCTTTTCCCCCTATTATACAAATAATACATATCATGAAAATAGAAAAAAGAGATGAAAAAATTATACTAATCTTACCCCTAGATGTGATGAATTCTTAAATTTTGGGCTATAGCTTTCCATATTTTATTCTTTACATGTAAGTATATATAGGGTGGGGCAAAAGTAAGTTTATAGTTTTGAATATGTGAGTTTATTCTTATATTACTATTTATTAATTATTGTGTTCTTTTCCATACAACAAACTGGAAATCTAATTTTGCCCACCATCATACAGGTTTATTTATGACCACATGGGGGCAGTCATCTTGTGTGTTGGAGTGATGGTCAATCTGCATATCACTTTTTTGTTCGATAGGATAGAGGCCTGGTGCATGGGTGGGGGCCAGCTGGTTTGCCCCGAAGGGTGTCCTGGATCAGGATGGGTGTTTCCTTGGGCCATGGGGTAGCCTGGGTGAGGGGCCTTCAGTGGTTTGCAGGCCAGCCACACCCCCCAGCGACCCAAGCAAAGGCCTTGATATCTGGGATTTATTTATGTTCTACAATTGAAACTTTGTAGCCTGAAGTGGAGCCAAGCCTTCTGCTCATATAGCCATTGAAACATTGTTGCCTTAAGCGGAGGCCTGAGCCAGCCAGGGTGTGTGGAAAGCTTGGCTTCCTACATTGCCAAGGGCAACCCAAGCCTCCCTCCTGCTCTCTCTATGGCCGTAGCTATCTTGGTTGGGTTAATTTGCATACTCACTTTTATTGGCTGGTGGGCATGGCTGGTGGGTGTGGCTTGTGGATGTAGCAGAGCTATGGTCAATTTGCATATTACTCTTTTATTAGATAGGATTATAACTTTGCCTTTTTCAAAACAATTATTTCCCATGTTCTCTCATAAAGAAGTGACTCACCCTTCAAATTTTACATAGGTCAGAAAAAAATAAAATATTTTTTTATTTGACTGACTTTCTGTGAACTTCTACTATTATAGTAGAAAAGAAAAAAAGGAATTGAAATGAGATGGAAAATTTTCTAATTTCTCTTTCCATCTAGAGGTGTTATATTTAGCTCTAAATGAGAAAATAGCATTTTCCCTAGATATTTCACATTGAAAGAATAAAAAAAAGTCACCAAGTGATGATGAGTATTTTAGAAAACACAAATGTTATATGCTGCACAATAACTAAATGAACTGCTGAATCAGTGATGTCTGTTAACAAGGAAAAAGAATTTGGGACTCTGTATCCTGCCAGGAATTGTCTTCTAACTACCCCTTTTCCCCGCTCCCCAAGCATGGCTGAAACCACTCACAATTGTTCAAAAAATCAGTCATTCCGCAAAGTCAATGAACATGAAGGCCACTTCAGACCCTTATGTGGACTGAATGCTTGTGTCCCCCCAATTTACATAGTCTGATGTGGGGAGGTAATTAATTGATGAGGGGGAGCATTATTTAATGGGATTAGTGCCCTAATAAAAAGAGGCCTCAGAATTCTCTCCCACTCTCTTTCAACCATGAGAAGTTGGCTGTCTACAACCCGGAATAGGGTACTTACCAGAACCTGATCATGTGGCACCCTAACTGAGGTTTGTTACAGCTGTCCCAAGGGACTAAGACAGTGTTCCTTTAAAATGAATGTGACCACATTTACAGGTCCAAATTATTCAGAGTGACCTAAGATAACAAAGATTTACTTATGAAAAGCTGTGGAGCATTCAGATTCCCACTCAATCATTTTTGTTATCCATTATCTTCATTCTGTCCTTTCAGATGATATTCATTGCTCCTCTTTCATAATTTCTAATACTGCCTAAGGAAGACATGGAAAATATAGATTCCTCACCCTCTTACTGTCTCCAGCTCCATTAGTTCAGTTTTCTAAACCATTGATTTTACAGTAATTCCCAAGAGATCCTTCTGGATTGCATCATCTCTCTGACTCATCCACCTCTGAACTCATGGCCCCAGAAAAGTTTTGGCATGGGTGTAAACCCCACTTCTTGGACTGGACCTTGCCCTGTTGCAAAGAGAATTGCTAGGTCAGCCAGGCATCTTACTCTTCAACCTTACATTGTCCTTGTCAGGGTTGTTTGGAACCGTGTTCTCCATGGCTGGTTCCCAGAACTTGATGAATAATAGGGCTTTGGAAGGCATGCTTAACGAGATGGAAAGACATTGAAGCATCGGCAGTGATTGCAACACAGTGTCCACTCCACCTTAACAATGCCTTGTGGTATCTATGAGAGTATGCTCATACTTCTGAGAAAGATGGCAGCATAGATAAATGTGGGAGTTGCCTCTTTCCCACAATCACATCAAAATTACAACTAAACTACAGAAAAAGCATCATTCAGAACTTCCTGAAATCAGGCTGAATGGAAGTCCTACAACTAGTGCATTAAAGAAGACACATTGAAACTGGTAGGAGTAGAAACATGAGAAAGCCTGGTCACATACCCAAGTGTGGAAAATAAAAATTGGGAGGAATAGCTCAGCTGCAGAAGTCCTGTAGGAGGAATAAAAGTTCCCAGCTCCACACCAGGCCCCCCAACCCAGGGTTCCAGATCCAGGAAGAGAAGTTCCCCCATAACATCTATCTATAAAAATGAGTAGGGAACACATAAAACCATAGGACATTGAAAAAAAAGAAATAGAAGAATATACAAACAAGTGGAAGCACATACTGTGTTCATGGATTGGAAGAATTAACATCATTAAAATGTCCAACTATGCAAGCAATCTGCAAACTCAACACAATCACTATTAAAATATCAATGGCATATTACACTGATCTAGAACAAATATTCCAAAAATTTAAAACTGACCCTGAACAGCCACAGCAATCTTGAGAAAGAAGAACAAAGTCAAAAGGATTACAATTCTGGATATGAAACCATACTACAAAGCCATTTTAATCAAAGCAGCCTCATATTGACACAAGAACAGGCATATAGACCAATAGAACAGAACAGAGACCCCAGAAATTAATCAATGCCATTATGGTCAACTAATATATTACAAAGAAGGCAAGAGCATACAGTGGTGTAAAGAGTGTTTCTTCAACAAATGGTATTAGGAAAATTGGACAGGCACATGCAGAAAAGTGAAACTAGATCACCAACTTACACCATACACAAGAATAAACTCAAAATGCATAAAAGACTTAAGTGTAAGTGGAGAAACCATAAAAATCCTAGAAAAAAAACATCAAAATCTCAAACATCTCAGATAGCAGAATTTTTGCCAATATATCTCTTAGGACAAGAGAAACAAAAGGAAAAAATAAACAAATGGGACTACAACGAACTAAAAAGCTTCTGCCCAGCAAAAGAAATCACCATAAAAAAGAAATGGAATCCACTGTTTGAGAGAACATATTTGCCAATGTTATAGTTGATAAAAGATTAATTTCCAAAATATATTAAAAAAAACTCAGACAACTCAACAAATGGATGACAAAAAATCCAATTGAAAAATGGGCAAAGAGGACATATAGAAGGCCAAGAGACATATGAAAAAATGCTCAATCTCATTAATCATCAGAGAGATGCAAATTAAAACTATGGGGTATCACCTCACACCTGCCAGAATGGCTACCATCAGTAAATCAACAAACAACAAGTGCTGGTTGGCTAAGATGTGGAGAAAAGGGAACCCTAGTACACTGTTGGTGGAAATGCAGACTGGTACAGACACTATGGAAAACAGTAGGGAGTTCCTTTAGAAAATTAAAAGTAGGAACTACCAATTTAACCCAGTGATTTCACTTCTAGGAATATATCCCAACAAACCTGAAGCACCAATCAGAAAGAATATGTGTACCACTTTGTTCAGAGCAGCATTGTTTACAATAGCTAAGATTTGGAAAAAGCCCAAGTGCTCATCACTACATAAGTGGATAAAAAAGCTGTGGTACATTTACACAGTGAAGTACTATGGGCTATAAAAAAGAAGAATCTTTTACTCTTTGAGACAGCATGGAGGGACCTGAGAGTATTATGCTAAGTGAAATAAGCCAGTTGGAGAAAGACAAATATCACATGATTTCAGAAGTATGGCAGCATGGAACAGACTGATAAATCTCAGAGAAGGAGGCAGTGTGGAATGGGAAAAGATTAACCAAAGGACATATATACTTACTAGGGGCCCGGTGCATGACATTAGTGCACTGGGGGTTTGGAGGGTCCCTCAGCCAGCCCTGTGTCTTCTTGCAGTTCAAGACCTGTGGGACATCCTTAGTGATGCTGCAGAGGCGAGAGAGGCTCCTGCCACCGCTGCTGTGCTCACCAACTGTGATTCTGGCTTCTGGGTGAGCAATGCTCCCTCTGTGGGAGTGCACTGACCACCAGGGGGCAGCTCCTGCATTGAGCATCTAGCCCCTGGTGGTCAATGCACATCATAGCGACTGCTCATTCTACTGTTCGGTCTATTTGCATATTAGGTTTTTATTATATAGGACTAGGGGCCCAGTGCACAAATTCATGCACCTTGAAAGGAACTATGAAGTGCGAGGCTGCAGTGGGCACAGGGACAGATCTCAGCTCATCCTCTATGCCCCAGCCTGGCCCCTCCCACTGTGACCCCAGGTCCCCTCTCTGTTGGAAGCCCTGCTCCCACTGCCCCTGCTACCGCTGCTTTCACACACTGATGGCACCAGCCTTGCTTGCACCTACTAATGACATGAAGTGGTTGGGGCTGGTTCCATTAGTGGGTGCAAGTGGGGCCGGCACTGTCAGGGGTGCGAGTGGTGGCTGAGAGCAGCAGCTGCTGTCCTGATTGCCCCTCAGGAGCAGGGGGAGGTGGAAGAGCCCTCAGGAGCAGCTGATACTCACTGGTGGCGCTGAGCAATTGGAACCAGTGGCGGGTGCCGGCAGTGGATGCAAGAAGTGGCTCTGGTGCCAGCAGTGAGTGGGAGTGAGGCCGTTGCCAGCAATGGGTATGAGCAGTGGCTGCTGGCCCTGATTGCCCCTTAGGAGCAGGAGGAGGTGAAGAAGCCCTGAGGGGCGATCACATTTGGCAGCTGTTGCTCACATCCACTGATGGTGCCAAGCGATTGGATCCATCACTGGCCACCAGAAGCAGGTGCAAGTGGCAACTCCAGCGCCTGCAGTGGGTACAAGCACCGGGTGGGACCATGGCACATGGCAGCAAAGAATTTTCAGTAACCACCAGAAACTTGCCCTAATGACAGTGACCAGTGCTCCACCTTGGTCTGGCACCCCGCTCACCTGCTCCACCATCCCGCCGCAGCAACACCTGCCATATTCCACGCACACCTACTGGTGGTCAGTGCACATCAGTTGTTCCATCATTGGGTCTATTTGCATATTAGGGTTTTATATATAAAGATATGCATAGCCCATGGACACAGACAATAGTGTGGTGAAGGTCAGGAGTGGGATAGGAATGGTTTGGAAAGGGGCAAAAGGGAGGAAATGGGAGACACTGTAATATTGTCAACAATAAAAATATATTTATTAAAAAAAAGAAAATGCCAGTTTTGCAAATGGATTATACATATTTATATTTCTCCCAATAATATACAAGAGTTTTGGTAATGCCATATCCTTTCCAACTTGTAATTTTCACTTTCTTTTCTCATATATTAGCATCTCATAATGGATTTAATTTTCATTTTAATGATAAGTGATTTAGAGTACTTTTTTATGTGCTTATCAGACCCTTATATAGCTTCTTTCTAAAGTGTTCATTCAAATAGTGTTGGGTTGTTTTCCTTTTTGATGTGGGTTTGTAAGTGTTCTTTATATGAATGCAGTCCTTTGCCAGACATATATGTATAGAATTTTTCTCTTAAATTTCCTTAACTATTTATGTTTCCAATCACATTTTTTGATGAACTGAAAATGTCATTATATTGTACATTGTCTCAATTTTTCCTTTAAGAAATATTGGCCAACCAAAACAAACAGACAAGCAAACAAACAGCAGAGATTGAGGCTGAGGGAGACTGAAAGCTTCTGGAGTTCCAGCTGTTCCTCTTAAAAGGCCAGTGCATGAACTTACTCAGACTCACTCTTAACAGTAGCTTGAAAAGAACCAAGGACTAAGGGGGAGAAACTGAATTGTCTAGCATCAGAGAGAGAACTGAAGGACAGCTTTCTCCCAGAAAAAAAAGTGCTGGTAGAGACCATTGCTCCTTTTCTGAGACCTCCCTCACAGAGCCAGCAGGTGGGTGTCATATCTGAGACTACATCAACCTGGCTAACACTGTTCACATTGCCTTGGTGATTTCTTGAGACCCTGGCCTGCCATACTTATAGGCCCACCCAAGCTGTTTCCAGTGGCTTTTCCATAAGAATGGCCTGTCTTGGCTCATGATTAAGATAGTCCTAAATTCTCTCACACAAGCAGCATCTGGCTTCAGCATGTCCCACACCTCTTGCTAATTGGCCCTAGCCCTCACACTAGAAGCAGCTGGTCTTGATTTGAAGCTTGGCCTTGCCTAGGCACCTTTAATCACAGCATAAGTAGCAGCCATGGGCATATTGCTTTGTAGCTCATGCATGTGGCCCCAGGCTGAAAACAGACAGTGGCTGACCTTGGGTTGCACTTCCCAGAGCAAGCAAACCTGGTTGACAGCTTCAGACCATGTTGAAGCATCACTACCCAAGCACCTCCACACTCAAGGGGCAGATTCAGCAGGCATTAGAGCCTACTAAAGTAAGTCCTGCTTTATAGGGTAAGCCACTGTACAGATGATCCTTCATGATGGTCAGAGGTTGGAGGTTGAAGGTCAGAGGTTAGTGGTCTGTGGTAGAAGCTAGTCTTTTCAGCTGATTGGCCTTGGGGTAAATCTTGCCTATTGATGTGCCAATAGTCATCAAGGCTCAACTACAACAGAAAGGTATACAAAGCCCACATAGGGGTCACACCTCAAGTGCCCAGCTCCAGTTATCAGGGAGGCTGTGCTACCAGACACCTACTACTTAAGGCCACTCTACCAAGCCTGGGAGATGTAAAAGCTCTACCTAATGCATAGAAACAAACATAGGGAGGCTGCAAAAATGAGAAAAGAAATAAACATGCACCCTCAAAAAAACCCCACACACAGTAAAATAAAATAAAACCAGACTGAAGAGAATCCAAGATGGTGGCATAGGTAAACACCTACACTGCTACCTCGCACAACAATTTCAAAACTACAACTAAAAGACAGAACGGACACCATCCAGAACCACAGGAAAGCTGGCTGAGTGGAAGTTCTACAACTAGAAGGAAAGAGAGGGGCTCACGGAGACCCAGAGGAGCTGCAAAAAGCTGAGGTATAAAGATGAGCGCGTGGTGCCGGAGTACCTGGCTGGCTTTCTCTGGCGGGAGGGAAACAGAGACTCTCAAAGGCATTGAACCCCTTATCCTACGACACTAAACCCCAGATCCAGCTGAAACTCATACGGGGGGAGTTTGGACTGTGAAAAGGGAGAAGTGCACGGAAACTTAGGGGAGTCGCAAAAGATCAAAGGCCTGGTGGTACGCACGGCACTGCGCACAGGACAGACTGCTGAGTGTGCTGCTGGCTTTCGCGAGTGGGTGGGGGATAGACCCTCCCAACTGTGCCACTTCTGACTCCACTAAGCCTCTGTTTCGGACGAAACCCTAGAGACCTAGACTCGTGTGGTCCTGGTGCGCAGGGGAGCTGAAAAGGCAGCGGTTAGAGGCAAAAGGACGGCTCCAGCCATTACCCAGTCACGTGAGACTCAGGGGCCATGGAGGGCGGAGCCGACTGGAAGGCAAGGCGGTCCCTTAAGCCCTGAGACTCCACCCATCCCAAGCTCAATAGAGGCTTCTTCAGTTTTGCGTCTGGTATCATAAGGCTGAATTCAACACAGAAGTTTCCCCGGCATAGTGAAAATGCCGAGACAAGTGAAGGGATCACAAACAAAAGAAATGGAGGGAAAAAAACGACTGGATATAGAGTTCAAAACCACACTTATAAGGTTTTTCAAGAATATGCTAGAAAAGATGGATAAATTTAGTGAGACCCAAGAGGAGATGAAAAAGGTCCAACTAAAGATGTTAAAGGACCAAATAGAAATTAAACATACACTGACTGAAATAAAAAATATTATACAGAGTGCTAACAGCAGACTAGAGAAAGGCAAGGATCAAGTCAAAAATTTGAAATATAAAGAAGCAGAAAACATTCAACTGGAAAAGCAAGAAGAGAAAAGAATCCAAAAATGGGAAGATAATGTAAGGAGTCTCTGGGACAGCTTTAAGTGTACCAACATCAGAATTGTGGGGGTGCCAGAAGAAGAGAGAGAGCAAGATACTGAAAATCTATTTAAAGAAATAATGACTGAAAACTTCCCACATCTGGTAAAAGAAATGGACTTACAAGTCTAGGAAGCACACAGAACCCCAAATAAAAGGAATCCAAAGAGGACCACACCAAGACACATCATAATTAAAATACCAAGAGCAAAAGACAAAGAGAGAATATTAAAAGCAGCAAGAGAAAAACAGTTCATTACCTACAAGGGAGCACCCATACGACTGTCAGCTGATTTCTCAACAGAAACGATGCAGGCCAGACGGGAGTGGCAAAAAATATTCAACGTGATGAACAGCAAGAACCTACAACCAAGAATAATCTATCCAGCAAAGCTATCATTCAGAATTGAAGGGCAGATAAAGAGCTTCACAGAGAAGAAAAAGCTAAAGGAGTTCATCAACTCCAAACCAGTATTATATGAAATGCTGAAAGGTACTCTTTTAGAAGAGGAAGAAGAAAAAGGTAAAAGATAAAAAATTATGAACAACAAATACATATCTATCAACAAGTGAATCTAAAAATTAAGTGAATTGAAAATTTGATAAACAGAATAAACTGGTGAATATAATAGAATCAGGAGCACAGAAAGGGAGTAGACTGATAATTCTCAGGACAAAAATCATAAAGCATCAAACAGACTGTGAAATTACAGCAGAAAGATTAAAGTTAGGTGACGTAGATAAGTGATCAATCAAAGGACTTGTATGCATGCATATAAGCATAACCAATGATCACAGACACTGGGGGGTTGGGGTATGCCTGGAAGGGAGGGGGGGCATTGGGGAGATATGTATAAAAAATTAAAAAAAAACAGATTGAAAAACAACTACACAAAATGGAGACAAGCAATGTACTAGATGAAGAGTTCAAAACACTGGATATAAGGATGCTCAATGAAATTAGTGAGAACCTCAACAACATAAAAAAGGACCAGTTAGAAATGAATGATATACTAACTTAAAAGAAGAATAATTTACAGGAAATCAACAGTAGAGTAGATGAAGTTAAGAATCACATTAGCAATTTGGAATAGAAGGAAGCACCAAAAAAAAATAACAACAACCAATCAGAACGGCAAAAAGAAAAAAAAATTTTTTTAAATGAGGAAAGTTTAAATAGCTTTTGGCACAATTTCAAGTATACCAACATTCACATCATGAGGGTACCAGAAGGAGAAGAGAGAGAGCAAGAAATTGAAAATCTATTTGAAAAATAATGACAGAAAACTTCCCTAACCTGGTGAAGGAAATAGACATACAAGTCCAGGAAGTACAGAAAGTTCCAAACAAGATGAACCTAAAGAGGCCCACACTAAGACACATCATAATTAAAAGGCCAAAGGTTAAAGACAAAGAGAGAATCTATTTTTTTTAATATATTTTACTGATTTTTTACAGAGAGGAAGGGAGAGAGATAGAAAGTCAGAAACATCGATGAGAGAGAGACATCGGTCAGCCGCCTCTTGCATGCCCCACAGTGGAGATGTGCCCGCAAGCAAGGTACATGCCCCCGACCGGAATCGAACCTGGGACCTTTCAGTCTGCAAGCCGACGCTCTATCCACTGAGCCAAACCGGTCTCTGCCAAAGAGAGAATCTTAAAAGCAGCAAGAAAAAAGTAGTTAGTTATCTACAAGGGAGTTCCCATAAGACTGTCAGCTAATTTTTCAATAGAAACTTTGCAGGCCAAAAGGGATAGGCAAGAAATATTCAGTTATGAAAACCAACCAAGATTATGCTATCAACAAAGCTATCATTTAGAATTGAAAGACATATAAATAGCTTCCCAGACAAGAAAAACCTAAAGGAGCTCATCACCATCAAACCAGTGTTACATGAAATGTTAAAGGATCTTCTTTAAAAAAATAAAAAATACAAACAATAAAATGGCAATATATATATATATATATATATATATATCAACCATTGAATCTATAAACAAACAGAACTGAAACAGATTCATAGATACAGAGGATGTTTTGATGGTTGCCAGTGGTGAGGGAGGTTAGGGAGATGAATGAAAAAGGTGAAGGGATTAAGAAGTAGAACTTGGTTGTTACAGATTAGTCATGGGGATGTGAAGTACAGCAAAGGAAATATAGACAATAATCTATATCTGTAAAAGTCGGAAGTGTCTGTCTGTCTGACTGGTTGCTATGACACGCACTTACCACCAGGGGCAGATGCTCAACTCCGGAGCTTCCATGATGTACACTGGCCATTTAAAAATAAATGGCACCACAGACCTGGTGCCAACAAACCAACACTCGGCTTCCCCCAAGTGGGACACAGGCCCACCACCATCCCAGAGTGATACCCCACCAAATCGCAGCCAATGCTGCCAAGACCCCAGGTACAAAATGTGGCCCACAGCCCAACCCAGTCCAGAAATGGTTGCTGTGGATGCCATGTAGTAACACCCAGCTTCCTCTCCCTAGCAACTAGCCTCCTTGCAGTTTCTTCGGCCCAGGAATATGACTTGCTTTATAGTTAGGTACAAACATTTTACACTTTAACCAAATGTTTGTGAAGCATTTTCCTTTGCCTCATCTCATTTGATCCTCACAGAAGTCCTAGAATAGGTAGATAGGAGACTCAGTAGAATACTATTTTCTTTTCATTAGCCAGAAAAATGGAAATTTAGAAAGCTTAGAAACTTGACCTGACTAAAAAAAAGTAAGAAATGGCAGACCTTGAAAATGACTTCATGTTTTCTCACTGCACAGAATATAGTCAAATACTGTTGCATTTAATATTTTACCCTTTGTTCTCCCCATGTGATCTACAATAATAATCTGCTTCATGTTGATATTTACTGCTGTGTTGCTGATAAATTACCTGAAATAGAAGTTGGGTGCTTCACTGGGCTGGAAAAAGTTTAGCTAAATCAGAAAGCAGGTCTAATTAAGCAAGCTTATTCTATATACATAAAAGGCTAAGTTTATTTGTGTATGCATGATACATATAAAGTTCTTGCCGGCATCAATCACACGCATGTGTTTCAATCTGTCATTGTCAATCATGAATTTGGTTGACACTTCTATTATAGAGAAAGGGTGAGTAAAGATATTAAAATATTTCTTCTAATTAATTTTCATTCATTGTGCACAAATCCGTGCACCAGGACACTATGTATGGTATGAGATGGGTGTGAGATTTATTGGAATGATCACTTAGTAAATGATGTAGTATCTAATCATGTGGTTGTATACCTGAAATTGATGTATAATATATGTCAACTTCAATTGAAAAATAAAATTTATTTTAAAATGAAAAGAGAGAGAGAGCCCAAAACTTACTCTGTTCTCTTGGCCTCATTTCAGCCTCCTTTACTTCAATGCTTCAAGAAACCCATATTCTCCACATATCCCAGTAGACCATCTTTGGTGCTGTGCTAACATCATATTGTCCTTCTTAGCATTTACCAGCATCTCATATTGCATTTCACATACACATCTCCAGCCATCCCTCAGCTGAGCTTTGATGAGATACTAGGCATTCTCAGTTGAAACAGAATAAATTTTGCACATTAAGCAAAATGTAGGACCCATGTGGACAGTACCTGGCAGGAAGCTGCTTAATGGGTATTGGGTTTTATTTTTTGGTAATGAGAATTTTTTGCACCTGGATAGAGATAGTGGTTGTGCAATATTCTGACTGTACTAAATGCTGCTGAATTGTTTACTTTAAATGGTTAATGTTATGTTGCAAAATAATTAATTTTATGTTATGTGAACTTTGCCTCGACTTTTAAAAAATATATTTTTTTATTGATTTCAGAGAGGAAAGGAAAGGAAGAGAGAGATAGAAACATCAATGATGAGAAAGAATCATTGATCCTCTTGCACAACCCCTACTGGGGATTGAGCCCTCAATCCAGCCATGTGCCCTCCTGGTTCATAGGTCAATACTCAACCACTGAGACACACCAGCCAGGCTTAACTTAACTTAAAAAAAAATAAATATGTATTGAGTAAATACTTACTTAGACCTTGTTTCAGAACTCTTCCCACAGCCAAGTGCAGACTGCTCTTCACCCAGCCCAGTTCTTCAACAACTTTAGTCCAAAGTTTCCAAGTCTGCATGAAGATGAGAGCACATTCAACCATTATTTGGAAAAACATTTCAAATATTTGCCTCCATCAAGATGACACAGGACATTGTATCAGCATAAGGCCAATCCTACAACTAAGTTTTTGTTTGTTTGTCTTAGGCTATTTTACAATAAAATTTGAGATTATTTAGATCAGTGGTTCTCAACCTTTAATTACCAACTTCTCTTGCAGGTAAATGCCACGACCCTTTAATACAGTTCCTCTTTTGGTGGTGACCCTCAACCATAAAATTATTAAGACCATCAGAAAGCACAGATATTTACATTATGATTCATAACAGTAGCAAAATTACAGTTAGGAAGTAGCAACAAAAATAATTTTATGGTTGGGGTCACCACAATATGTGGAACTGTATTAAAGGGTTGCAGCATTAGAAAGGTTGAGAACCACTGATTCAGATGAATATGCAGTTATAAAAAGTTATAGAGAGATCCTGTGTTCCCTTTACTCACCATCACAATTGTTACATCTTGAAAATCTATAGAATAATATCATAGCCAGGAAATTGACATTGATATCATCATCTATCTCACTCAACAGCTTTATATGTACTAATTTGTGTGTGTGTGTGTGTGTGTGTGTGTGTGTGTGTGTGTCCTGTTTCTGTATTGAAGTGTAACAACAATTCCTTTTAATATATAACATGGTCTGTTGACTAGCGAGAAATTCCAGAGGATGAGGGATGGTGGCATCACCAGAGTAAACACAGTAAATGGCCCAAGTGCAGCTTAAAAAAAAAGAGAGGTTTCTAAAGTGAGCGGGCTCAGCAGCCCAGAACCTGTTAGTTAACCTTTCCTTTTATGTTCACTTGACCCTTTCAGCATGGCGTTCTTTTGTGTAACACAACACGCTGAAGGATATGACAATGAGACTTTCTTCTGTTATTTGAGAAAATGGGAAACTTGAGGTTTGATAGCATTGAAAGATACCTATAAGACTGTGTTTACTTACAAAGAACACTTGCTAGTTCAGCTCCTATATATTTAGCCTTAGGTGAAGAAACAGAAGTGAGGACCTTGTCCAGGCTTTAGTGGGGTCCATCTTATATGTTAAGTGAATTCATCTGAAGTTTCTAGGGACTGCTCTTTTCTACATTGCAGTCATTGAAGGATTAAGCATCTCTTACCTATTTGGCCTGCATCACACCATTTGCTGTGAATAGCATGTTGATTTTAGTCTTAGTTTCGGTAGTGTTATCCTCAAACTCCCTCATCTCTCCCAACCCCATCCCCACACAGAATTGCACATAATTCAATCAACACCTTCTATTCTTCTAGACACAATGATTGGTTCAGAAAATGCACATGTCTGAACGTAGCCAAAGAGATGTAATCCCTCATCTTTTGCTAGAACGATAACAGCAAAGATTCTCTTTCACTGGGATAATGTGTAGACAGAGCATCAATGAGGACCAGCAGAGACAGTGTGCTGAAAATGAAGCCAGCAAGGATGAAAGAGATGTGCCAACCCTACCTGAGTATTGCTGAAAAAAAGACAACGGCGCCAAAATGGGATCACAGGTGCTAAGCCTGTGTCATCAAACCAATACTTACTAGCTAACCCAACTGCAGTTCTAGCCTCTTCTAGGAATGTCACCTGCAGCCAGTCAAGCTGGAATTACTTGGTTAGCACTGGTGAGATAATCAGTCTGATGGGCCCCTGCCTGAATCAACCCACCGTTGCCTGGAAACTCCCTTTTTCCTCCTTCTTTCATTGCATACATGTCCTGGGAGCTCTTTCTTACTGCGGCATGGGCTGCTGTGAGATCCAGGAATTGTGGAATAAAACCCAGTTAAATTCTGTTTGTTTAACAGCTTCTAGAACCAGCTATACCTGAAGCTCTAAACTTTTGTTACACAAACCAATAAGATAATAACCTACCTTTTTGTGTGTACTTAAATACACATTAATTGATTTTATTACTTTTTTTTATCACTATAAACTAGCAACTCAGTGAGAAGGATCAGTGGCAAATAACATTTATTAGGTTGAACTTGGGGCCATCCATCCTTAAGTTAATTTAGAATTTCTCCTTTCATCATTCAACAATCCCCTTATCTTATCATCTGTCTGCATTACAGCCCACAATAATTTGCCTGACCCACACTTTGGTGCATGGTGTAAAAGATGTAGAATAAATGAGTGGCACTGGGAGTACATTAGTGCTTCTGACCCTACGCTGTCATTTTTCTTAAAAAGATTATGCATGTGTGCATGGCAGCTGACCATCTGGCTTGCTTTGTAAGTTCTGTACTGAAATGGCCCAGGCCTCATTGTTTATTTATGTGATGCAGGCAGCTTCTCTCTAACTCCTAACTCAATCTTCAGTCCCTGTTTTGTAGGCTAGGCACTCTAATGACTGCAAGAGAAATGTGTGCTGCTTCAGATGGCACTATTAAAAGAAAATTGTTCCCAAAGAAATTCTTATGTCCTGGTGCGGGGAGCTATGTCACTATAAATTATGGAAAAGGAAATTAAAATGTGTCTTGTTTTCTCCTTATTGGAGGCATTGTTTTATCGCAACTGTCAAATCAAGCACACACCTATTTTGAAAAGCTTTTTACAGCTTTGAATTAAGCACAAATGGAGAAATAAGAGGCTGCATAATTACAGGAGCTAATGGAGCTCTGCTTTGCAAGGCAAAGGCAGGGTTTTGCTGTTAGTTTTTTATTCCCAAGTGGCAGGGGCAAAGGGGTGAGGCATGGCAAAGATGAGAAACAACCAACAAGATCACCAGAGGCCTAGCAGGAGAGTAAGAATCTTGAAAAGGAAAGCTGAGACCTTTCTAATTGTGCTCCTCAGAGACAGAGAAAAAGAGAAAGACAGGGAAGGGGTGGGAGCCTCAGATTCTAACTTGTTTTAACTGAATCAGACAGTCAGTCAATCCATCAGCGTTGATGTAATCTTTGATGTTAAAAATTTAATTAACCTGGTTGTTTCTGTTTGCTCTCCAACACAGGTGATTTCAATGGTCTGGGCTCCTGCTTAGTCATGGCTCCTGTTCATCCCCCAGTGGATGTGTTTGAGAGGCCAGCAGATGGAGCCCAAGATTAATGGGTGGGTTCCAATTTTAGCCAAGGCAACCATCTTCCCTGTTCAGGACGGCGCCAATCCAGTTTATGACCAGGAAGCTCTTTCCACATGCCTCCTTCTCTTCCCACCTCTCTTTATCTCCCTCCTTTCCTAGCCTCTCTTCAAAACAGCCATGATCCCCAAACCCAAATAGTCTGAGTTCTCCCACTTTTTACTAAAGAAGTCACAGGTTGACATTCTGATGGTAGGTCCCACGATGGATGGTAAAGAAAGGCCCCAGTGTGGTCTAACATTAAAAATCATGTTGAATGAAAGAATGTTAAATGCCAAACAAAAAACCTATCATCTTCCCTGGCCAGTGTGGCTCAGTTGGTTGAGCAAAAGGTTGCAAGTTTGATTCCTGGTTAGGGCACATGCCCTGGTTGTATTGCAGGCTCAATTCCCAGTAGGGGTCGTATAGGAGGCAGCCAATCTATGTTTCTCTCCTCTCTCACATTGATGTTTCCCTCACTCTTTCTCTCCCTTCCTCTCTCTCTAAAATCCATTTTAAACAATCTTTTTAAACAAAGCTTATGATCTACTGTTAAGTGAAAATTACAGATTACAAAACTGGCAATGATAGCAACTCCATTGTGTAAAGATTTTTTATTATAGAACAAAATAAAAGTTTGTCAAATTAAGAGTGGTTGATTTTGAGGTATGATGTGTGTAGGGGGGTATTTCAGAATTTTTTTTTCTTGCTTCATTATGTATTTATAACTTTCATATGTATAGTGTTATGCAGTCAATGTATACAGCTTTAATAATCACAGGGAAAAAATGCAAGATTATACATGCTTGTATATGTTTCATGTGTTCTTATACAATACTTTCTGCTTTATAACACCATAGGAATGTTCATGTGACCATACTAAGGAAAAAAAAACAACAGAAGGAAAGGAAGAAAATGAGCTCTTATTAGTCCAATGTGCTAAGGACTGTATTAGAAGCTAAGGAATGAGAAGATAAATCAGTTACACTCTATGGCCTCGGGAAACCTATAGTCATCTACATTATCTCATTTCCTTGTCACTGGCTCTGAAGTGGATGGCAGTCATGCAGTGCTAATGATGGGATACAGCCTGCATCATTAGACAGTTTTGTTCTATGTGAACAGTTTAGGGTTCACTTCCAGAAACCTAAATGGGATAGCCCACTACTCTGATCGTATGGGCTGCCCTTTAGCACGGCTGGTAGAGCAGAGGGCTGTTTACACCAGCATCACCATGGGCACGTGAGCAACACCTCACACTGTGGCTGTTCTGCCCGTGGGTGAAAGGAATTTTTCAGCTGCATTACTATCTTATGGGACCACTGTTGTATATATGGTTCCTCGTGGCCCACAATGTCATTATGTGGTGCTGACTACAGTAGCCTCAGTTTGACAGGTAGGTTCCTATAAGCAAGTGACCCAGGGCCACTTAACTATTACATGGCTGATTGGATCTTCACCTCCAAAGACTCTCCTCCTTCCCAAATTGGAGTCATTATAAGACTCAAAATTTCTGCCATTTCCTCCTAGCTTATAACTATTACCTGAATTATTTCATTTTTTTATTTCAACCTATTTTAATAAAAATTATTTTTAAAGTTTTATACTGTACTAGTAATGTAAATGCAAAACAGAATATATTCCATAAATAAAAGATAGCCATTAAATAAGCACAATAAAAACAAATTTAAAATGTACACTGAGCCTTCTGAGAGGCTCTGAAGCTCTCTCTCTTTTAAAAAAATATATTTTATTGATTTCAGGGAGGAAGGGAGAGGGAGAGGGAGAGAAAGAGAGATAGAAACATCTATGATGAGAGAGAATCCTATAACTCAGGCATGCGCCCTTGGCCAGAATCAAACCCAGGACCCTTCCGTCGGCAAGCCGACGCTCAATTCACCAAGCCAAAGAAGTCAGGACTGAAACTCTCTCTTTTCCATAAGGAAGAGAGTAGTAAATCTGAGAGAGATGATCAAGATACACTGCCCTCGCAGAGGCTTTCTCCTGGACATTGCCAGAAGGTCAGAACAAATACTGAAATGTAGTAGCTTTGTATGCAACTTGCTGCAGACCTTCACTGATACCAATGTGGCTTTGAGAAATATGGTATTTGATGCAAAGCCAAGAAAAATATCTCAGCCAGAGCAGAACAGAGAAACCTAGCTGTTAGAAAGACAGGACCAAGTCAAAGACTGTGTAAATCAAATTTCACTACCATGAGTCTTGAGATTATGGGAGTATCTATTTTTTATAACACATAAATACCTTGAAACATCAGCATTAAATGGAACATGAAATTAAAAGCAGTTTTTGAAAGAATAAAAATATATATTTCATGAGAAGACAGTGCATTGTGATAGGAAGAACATATATTTAGGAACTGAATAGACGTGTATTCAGATTCACTCAACAATTTATTTACACATATACCTGCATTTCTCTGCGCATTTTGTTCCCATTTATATGTCGGGGAAGGGGGTGAATAGTTTTCTCTCATGCAGATGTCACTTGCATAATTTCTTAGGTTAAAGGATAATTTTCCCAAAAAGGTAAAATCGTGGTTCTTATATAAAAATGAATGCCAATTGAATATTTTATTTAACTTGGTATTAGTGAAATGTTACAACTCATTCAAAGGAAAATTCAAAGAAGAGAGACAGAGATAGATGGGAGGGCTGAAATAAATTTACAAATGGACAAATACTGTCTTCTTCCATGTGGGAGAGGGAAATTCATTGACCATCCACAGGACAGATTTTCTTTGAATATCTGTAGACAAGACTTACTTACATTACTCTAGTTTTCTCAGCAACTTCTGAACTATTGTGGTCAATACAGGAATTATAGGAAAACGGTTTTCAATTTAACTTTTATGTCAATCTTGTGAATAGCTTCGTGAGAGACAAAGATGTGTATTACTATAGAGTTTCATGCCCCCCAGAGATCTGTACTCCACTGAAAAATATCCAGTCATCCCTTTTTTTTTTCCAAAGTCTTATTGTTCCTCAAAACTATATCAAGACCTGATCAGCAGAAGATAACACTATTTTTTAAAATAACAGATTTATAATACAAAGCAAATCAACTGGGAAAAACTT
This sequence comes from Lasiurus cinereus, assembly GCA_011751065.1. Classification (NCBI taxonomy): domain Eukaryota; kingdom Metazoa; phylum Chordata; class Mammalia; order Chiroptera; family Vespertilionidae; genus Lasiurus; species Lasiurus cinereus. Next base: position 6,400,702 of record JAAGEH010000020.1, read on the forward strand.
GTTCTCCTTTAAAATATCACCAGTGCTGATGATCCTGTAGTGATCAGCTTACTAGTGGACAAGATGGGAGAAGAAGGTCCTTTCCATCTAAAAGGGTAGGATTCTATCATCTAGCTGATTACAACACTTTATTTCTATTTTACTAAATCTAAGTTTCAAAAGGTTAGAGGTAAATTAAAAATCAGCCTATAATAAAAAAAGTAAGTAATTTCTGAAATTAAAGTGTAAATTAAGAAAAAATGAGTCAGTAATAGAAAAAAAAATTAAACCAATTTGCAGTAAAATTTGAATTATATAACCCCAGGTTTTCCTTATTTAAGAAATACTGACAAAGAATGACACTATCAAAGATGAATAATGGCAAAAGCTCTAACTCGATGTCCTGATCAATACAGAAATTTATGGTAAAGCAATTTCCAAGAATTTCAAAATGGCCTACATAATGACTTTTAACTCATTCCTTTACAAGTTCTCAAACAAAGAATGCCACTATACAGTAAAGAAGGCAATTCAATCTGCATTTTCTAATTAAGGAAGCTTGTGAGTGTTTGGGAGTTGATTTAATTTCATTAATTTCTTAATTTCCTGTTGCACTCAGATTTTGAATAGAGCTCTCTAATTCTCTCAACATGTCTGCACTGCCCCTAACTGGCTGGTTCGTATTGTTCCTGGAGGGCCTTTCTCAGTGACAGACCAACAACTCAGTGATTCTCAACCATTTAAGCTGTCAAAGTCCTCCAATAAACTTAGCAAACAAAGCAAAAGAATCCAAGTAACATTTCCTTCTATTCACAGAAACTTCAACTTTTATGTGCAGTAAATAATGCGACTGTTTAACCAGGAATGACATTTTAAAAATGGGGCAGTTGTTATTTACCATAACCATGTAATAAGGCGTCAAAGGTTATCACAACAGGATAGCTGTGTTTAAGTGGGAAGAGATACAGAGACAAAGTCAAGCTATCAATTCTTGTTTTGTTTCCCATCGGGAGGCATGTCTGCTAAAATAGACACTGAGTACCTAAAGTAGCAATGGGCACAATAGTCCTTTGCAGTTTCTAGCCCTGCTTTTCTTTCTATTGTGAGTGACAGAAACAAACATTAGAATGGGACAATTCTAATTGAGTACCTGCAATGTGTAATATTTTACTGGCATCTTTTCTTGGTCATGCTACATGTATGCATTTTCTTTCCAGTTGTATAGAAAGAAGGTAGCTAGCTTCTAAAAGTGATCTTTCTGGACCCAGGAGTGGTGAGCCCACGCTGATGGTTGTTTGGGGAATGTGAATGTTGTAAGGGCCTCCTTTTCACCACCATCTCTGCGTGACACATCTCATGACCTTGCTTTCTTACAGATTCCTCTAGCACAGTGGTTGACAAACTGCAGCTCTTTTGGCCCTTTGAGTGTGGCTCTTCCACAAAATACCACATACTCACGCATCCAGTGGAATTGAAACTTCATGGCCTATGTGCAGAAGTCGGTTTTCAGCTCTCAAAAGACATTTCAATCGTTATACTGTTGATATTTGGCTCTGTTGACTAATGAGTTTGCCGACCACTGCTCTAGCATGTTCTCATTATGACTAACACTATCATTTGTGATAGGCATTTAGCCAGAAATGAGCAGAGCAAAGACGATGGAGCAGGTACAGAAGGTCCTCAGGCTGGAGAGCCCCAGGGACCTAGCAATGGACAATCAACTGTAGGGTGGGACGTCGCCTGAGGATGACATTTCCTCCCCTAGCATGTGCTGGCCATGTGGTTTGCACCACCTGACCTGTCATCCCTAGAGATAACATCTAGGCCTCAGTTGTATTTCAGCTCCAGGCCCAAATAAGCAACAAAACCAGCCACGGCTGACCTGCCCTCAGGACGTATGACCTCCTGCCCTGGTGCAGGCCAATCAAGCAGTGCAGATTACAACTCTAAATGGACATACCTGGAAAGCTGCTGAAACCTATTTAATAAAGAGGGAATATGCTAATTGACCATTACACAGTCACAAAGATGAAGAGGCCCACAACTAAAAAGAAGGGAATATGCTAATTGACTGTCACACTCTCAAAGATGGCAGCACTCACAGCAAATAAGGAGGGAATATGCTAACTGACTGCCATGCCCTTAATGATGGTGGCGCCCACAGCCACATGATGGCGGTGTCCAGTCCCTCAGCCCCACCAGGCAGCTGCTTTGCACGTCTGCCTCTGGAATCCATCAGTCCCCTCAACCCCCCAGCTGCCCAGGGCCAGCCCAGGTGCAGGCAAGCCTTGGATGGCAGCTGCCCAGCTGCCCAGGGCAGTCTGAGGATCGGGTAACCAGGGCAAGCTGAGGCTTGCGCTGCTGGCAGTGGCAGCAGCAAAGGTGTAATGGGGCGTTTGTTGCCTTCCCCTGATTGCCAGGTCACCTCCCACCCCTGAGGGCTTCCAAAATGTAAGAGGGGCACACCAGGCTGAGGGACGTGCCCGTCCCCCCATCCAGTGCATGAATTTTCATGCATTGGGCCTCTAGTATTCTATAAAGATCTTTCCCTGGGACCTCCCCTGAAATCTCCATCCTTAAAACCCTTAGGAAGGAGGACCCAGTGTGTTCTCCCTCCTGGGAGAACCCCAGTGCCTTTCCCTTTCTCCTCTGCCTCTCCTCCAACCCCTCTACCTTTCTTCCCCTCCCTCTTTGCCTCTCCCTTCCACCCTCCGCCCCCTCTGCCTCCTCCTCTCTCTCCCAGGCCCAGGCACATTACTATTAGCTTCCTCACTTCCAAATTCCAAAGGCCCTTCCTTTGCCTCCATAACTTGTTTCCTAAGCCCATTCCTTCTAGGAATTACTGCTTCTACCTCTGTAATTTACCCATTAAATGTTCTCTTACAGTTTGGATCTTGGCTCTGCATTGTCTCCTGGTCAGAACCCAAGTATTGAGGTTGCTGAACCCAAGTTTGGTCTGAACCCACCAGTCAGGCACCTGGTGCCATTCCACCACCTACAACAATTTCAAACCTTTGTCCTTGTATTTGTTGAAAAAGGCCTCTTTAGAGATCCACTCGCTCCTCTCTCTGGGCTTACAGATGAAAGACATTGAGGCTTAGAGCCGGTTAGGTTGCATGTGTACTAAATGGTCCATAAATTTTAACCCAGGTTTTTCAGTTCCTACGCAGTGTGCTTTCTTCTCATGCACCATCCCCACACTGAAAGTAAATTTGTATTCCTCTTAAAACAAACATGCTCATTGTAACAATAATGCAAACTATGCAGGAAAATGCAAAATAAGAAAATAAAAATTACTCAAATTTCCACCATACAATGGTTAATAATTAGAGGTATTATTTTCCAGTTGTTTTAATGCATCTTACAAAATTGGAATCATCTAGTAATTATATTAGTCTATATCTTTTTTTATTTTTAATCAACGTATTAACACCATTTTCTTATTTAACAATATTTTAAGAACATGGTCACTAATCATTGCAAATAATTTCTTCATATTAATGTACCAGTTTATTTCAACCACTCCAGTGACATTTTAAAACATCTTGGTTATCAAAATCTTTCATCTTAGACGTTTATTCCATAAATGGAATTATTACATGAACAAGGTATGGAATTCAAATTAAGGACATTGGCTTTTATTATCAGCAGTTGCAGATGGAACAGGACAAATAGTAGGGATGGCCTATACAGAGAAGATAATTACAAAAAAGTTACATGTGATAGACATGAGCATGTCTAAGTCCGTTATAAGACAGGTTTCTTACAATTAGAAAGTAACACTTTCTGCATAGGCAGCATTTACATGGCACCAGGCATTCAGATCAAGAACAAAAAGTGGTCCACTGCGAGTGGCAGTCTGTCAAGTGCTGAGTCATCTATGTGAGCTCTGGTGGCCTCTGGGCTCACAGAGCACTACATCTTTTTAAAAAAATATGTTTTTATTGATTTTGGAGAAAGAGAAAGGGAGGAGAGGAAGAGAGAGATAGAAACATCGATGAGAGAGAAACTATGAGCTGCCTCCTGCATGCCCTCACAAGGTACTGAATCCTCATGTGCCCTACGGGGAATCAAACAGGCCACATTGTGATGCACGAGATGATGCCCAACCCACTGAGATACACTGCCAGAGCACTGCATTTTTCAAGTGAGAGAGGATAAAACAGTCCGACAACACTGCAACCTGACAGTGCTATGCATGGACAATGTCTTCAATGTTTCTATGGGAAGCATAAAAGGTTACATGCTTATATTGCTTGCTTGTTCCGGATTAAATGATAAACAACTGAAGATCTGTAAACTAGCAATTGCCCTGAGTAATTGCCTGTTTCTTCATCCAGAACCCAGCAGCAGTGCCATGTCCTCACAGGTGGCTTCCAACTCACAGGCATAACATAGAAGAGTTACTCTCACTGCTGCCCTCCTCGCACTGCCTCACACTGCTCCATGGCACTGCCTCGCACTGCTATGTGGTTCTGCCTCGCACTGCTCCATGGCACTGGGCACGTGTGCAGGTGGGTCTGCACATGTGCGGGGGAGGTTGCCTGCACCCCAGTGACAGCTTCCAGAGAGCAGGTTCCTAACTCATGGCGGCGCTGTTGCCAGCGGCTTATTCAGAGGTGCATTGAACTGTGCTCTCCTTCCCACTAAAGAAAACAAACTAATCACAAAAACGCACCACTGCTGAGCTCTCTTGCTGCAAGGTGGCCAGGAGACGGGCAAAAAGATCCAAGCAGGAATGTTGGGTGGAATTTTCAGGAAAGCAGATCTGAGAGTGAGGAATCTTTTGGAACATGCATTTCCCCTTCCTGCCTGGAATGCAGACACTGCTGGAGTGGGAGCAGTGAGCCTGGGACCCCAAGGAGAAGGTAGAAGCAGACAGGGTCCCTGATGGTCCCTGGGAGTCACTGTGTATACACAGGGCTTCCTGTGTCTAGACTTCCCATTACATGAGAAAAATAAAACCCTTACCGGGTTTAAGCCATTGCTTTTGGTGTTCCTGTCACTTGCTGTCCAGTTATTTTATAGCCGATCATTTCTTGCCGATAGAGAGCAGCATTCCTAGTCCTTTGAGCAGTGCCTGGCACACAACAGACATTTAGCATTGATGGAGAGAGGAGGAGAGCTGCGGAAGGCATTCAGAATCAGGTCCCGATAGGTACATGCTGGTGTTCGTGGATGCCAATCATATATTTCACCTCTAAGATTATAAATCAATTGACAAAGACTCAGGAAAAAAATAGAAAGGCCTATTTTTTAAATGCACTTTGAGTCATTCATTTATATTTATTGACCTCCTCCATGTACCAGACACCATGCCAGGTGGTGGAGGGAAAGCAAGCGAAGATTCCTGCACTCACGGTGCCTCTATTAGTGGGGAGAAAAGGCAGTGAACAAGGTCTCCGTGTGTAAAAGGCCGGAGGCAATTGAAAGAAAGTGATATGAGGAGCATCTGGGCACAGACCTGAGAGGGTGACATGGGAGGAGCACAGGGAAGAGTGTTCTAGGCAGAGGAACAGCAAATGCACAGGCCTGGTCCTGGCCGGATGGCTCAGTTGGTTGGAGCATCATCCTGTTCACCAAAAGGTGGCAGGTTTATTTCCAGGTCAGGACACATACCTAGGTTATGGTTCGATCCCTGGTCGGGACACATACAGGAGGCAACTGATTTATGTTTCTCTCTCTCTCTGTCTCTCTCCCCCTCTCCCTCAAAATAAATTTTTAAAGACCCATGGACTTGCAGTGAACATTCTCATGGTCTTGTCCACAGGCCTCAGTGACAGCCTGAAGTCAAAGTGTCAACATCCACATCCTTTTGCCTCCCTTCCCAGTGTCCCAGGGGCAGAGCCTTCACTTTCCAAATAAGTGATTTACACTCAACTCCTTGTCTCCAGTCTGCTCCTGAGTGGACAAGCCGAGAAAGGCCCACATTTGGGCATGTAAAGAGGCCAGCATTGCTGTAGCTGGTAGAGGGAGTGGAGGGAGAAGGGAGAGGATGGTAAGAGAGGAACTCAGAGAGTAATTACATCACAGGGCACAGGCCCGTGGACAGTTCAGATTGGATACCAAGTGCAGGTTTGCAGTGACATGAGGCTCACTCTCACTACTGTGCTGGGAACAGTTTGAAGAGGGTGGTGACCCTAGAAGCAGAAAGACTTCTAAGGAAATTACAATGCATATAGGTAACAGGTGATGAGAGCTTGTGCCAGAGTGGTAGCCCTGTCCCACCTCACCTCAGATGAGTTTATCCTCCGGGGGAGAGCAGCCGAATCGTGGTGCATTCTTTTGTAAAGTATATTAAACGTCAGTTAAATTCAGTATGTATTGTTCCAACAACATGCAGAAGGTCATTGAAGCTACAGTTCTGAACAGAGAGGACCATGTAAACAGTTTTGCAAGGCAAAGCAACTACACCGTGGGCCATAGGAGGCGTGCTCGTGTGTGCCAAAGTGCATACTGAAATGTTCACAGGACCCCAAACTGGACTTCCACATGCCACTAGGCGGCAGGAAGGGTAATGTTAATATGTGCAAACCATGGAATACACATCAGTGAGATTGACTAAACCATAAACAATCACATATATAAACTCACAGACAACGTGCAGGAAAAGAAGCCAGATACAAAACATAATTCTACTTTTAGGACCTTCAAGACCCAGCAAACCTCATCTGTGCTGTGCTGAGTAAGGAGACTTCTTGCTTGGGTGGGGCAGGGTAACTGGATTTGAGCAGGAGGGGAGTGCCTAGGTGCAAGGTACCTCCTACTTCTTGAGAGAAGTGCTGAGTACCGGGGTATAGACATTTATGAAAATAAAAACTCGCTGAGCTGTACACTTTTGAATTGTGCAATTTTCTGCAATGTATGCTATATGGAACAAGTTTAAAATTCTGAAGCTCTAGGAGAATCCAAGATGGCGGCATAGGTAAACACCTACACTGCTGCCTCGCTCAACAATTTCAAAACTACAACTAAAAGAGAGAACGGACATCGTCCAGAACCACAGGAAAGCTGGCTGAGTGGAAATTCTACAACTAGAAGTAAAGAGAGGAGCTCACAGAAACCCAGAGGAGCTGCAAAAAGCTGAGGTATGGAGACACACGCATGGAGAGAGTGGGTGCCTAAGAACCTGGCTGGCTTTCTCTGACAGAAGGGAGACGGAGACTCTCAACGGCATTGAACCCCTTATCCTACAACACTAAACCCCAGATCCAGCCGAAACTCATACGGGGGGAGTTTGGACTGTGAAAAGGGAAAAGTACACGGAAATTTAGGGGAGTCACTAAAGATCAGAGGTCTGGTGGCGCACATGGCACTGCACGCAGAGGACCGGCTTCTGATTGTGCCACTGGCTTTCACGAGTGGGTGGGAGACAGACCCTCCCAACTGCGCCACTTCTAACTTCACTAAACCCCAGGGGACACAGACTCCTGTGGTCCTGGAGCACAGGGGAGCCAGAAAGGCAGCAGTCTAGAGGCACTGCAAGAGCGCATGCAAGGGACTGTTCCAGCAATTACCCAGTCACATGAGACTCAGGGGCCGTGGAGGGCAGGGTCGACTAGAAGGCAAGGCGGTCCATTAAGCCCTGAGACTCCACCCATCCCAAGCTCAATAGAGAGGCTTCTGCAGTTTTGCAAATCTGGTATCATAAGGCTGAGTCCAACACACAAGTTCTCCCGGAATAGTGAAAATGCTGAGACAAGGGAAGGGATCACAAACAAAAGAAATGGAGGAAAACAAACGACTGGATATAGAGTTCAAAACCACGCTTATAAGGTTTTTCAAGAATCTTCTAGAAAAGATGGGTAAATTTAGCGAGACCCAAGAGGAGATGAAAAAGAACCAACTAGAGATGCAAAAGAACCAACTAAAAATTAAACACACTGACTGAATTAAAAAAATATTGTACAGAGACCTAACAGCAGACTAGAGGAAGGCAAGAATCAAGTCAAAAATTTGAAATATAAAGAATCAGAAAACACTCAACTGGAAAAGCAAGAAGAGAAAAGAATCCAAAAATGTGAAGATAATGTAAGGAGCCTCTGGGACAGCTTCAAGCGTACCAATATCAGAATTATGAGGGTGCCAGAAGAAGAGAGAGAGCAAGATACTGAAAACCTATTTAAAGAAATAATGACTGAAAACTTCCCACATCTGGTAAAAGAAATAGACGTACAAGTCCAGGAAGCACACAGAACCCCATATAAAAGGAATTCAAAGAGGACTACACCAAGACACATCATAATTAAAATACCAAGAGCAAAAGACAAAGAGAGAATATTAAAAGCAGCAAGAGAAAAACAGTTCATTACCTACAAGGGAGCACACATATAGTCAGCTGATTTCTCAATACATGTGATGCAGGCCAGACTGGAGTGGCAAGAAATTTTCAATGTGATGAACAGCAAGAACCTACAACCAAGAATACTCTATCCAGCAAAGCTATCATTCAGAATTGAAGACCAGATAAAGAGCTTCACAGATAAGAAAAAGCTAAAGGAGTTCATCACCACCAAGCCAGTATTATATGAAATGCTGAAAGGTACTCAGTTATTTATTTATTTATGTATTTATTTATGTATTTATTTATGTATGTATTTATTTATTTATTTATTTATTTATTTATTTATTTATTTATGTGTGTTTTATACATATCTCCCCATTCCCCTCCCCTCCCTCCCAGGCATACCCCAACCCCCCAGTGTCTATGTTCCTGGGTTAGGCTTATATGCATGCATGCAAGTCCTTTGATTGATCTCTTATCTATCTCACCTAAACTTAATTTTCCTGCTGTAATTTCACAGTCTGTTTGATGATTTACTGCCTCTGTATCTATTCTTTTGTTCATCAGTTTATAATGTTCTTTATTATCCACAAATGAGTGAGATCATGTGATGCTTCTCCTTCATTGACTGGCTTATTTCACTAAGCATAAGGCTCTCCAATTCCAATCAGGTTGCTGCAAATGGTAAGAATTCCTTCTTTTTAATGGCAGCATAGAATTCCATTGTGTAGATGTACCACAGTTTTCTGATCCACTCATCTGCGGACGGGCACCTAGGCTGTTTCCAAATTGTAGCTATTGTAAATTGTGCTGCTATGAACATAGGAGTGCATAAATCCTTTCTGATTGGTATTTGTGATTTCTTAGGATAAATTCCTAAGAGTGGGATTACAGGGTCAAATGGGAGATCCATCTTTAGTTTTTTGAAGAAACTCCATATTGTTCTCCATAGTGGCTGCACCAGTCTGCATTCCCACCAACAGTGCACAAGGGTTCCTTTTTCTCCGCATCCTCACCAACACTTGTCGTTTGTTGATTTGTTGATGATTGCCAGTCTGACCGGTGTAAGATGGTATTGCATTGTCCTTTTGATTTGCATCTCTCAGATGATTAGTGACTTTGAACATGTTTTCATGTGTTTCTTGGCCTTCCTTCTGTCGTCTTTCGAAAAGGTTCTATTTAGGTACGTTGCCCAATTTTTTGTTGGATCGTTTATCTTCCTTTTATTAAGTTGTATAAGTTGGCTGTAGATTTTGGAGATTAAACCTTTATCAGTGATAACATTTGCAAATATGTTCTCCCATACAGTGGTCTTTCTTGTTGTTTTGTTGATGGTTTCTTTTGCTGTGCAAAAGCTTTTTATTTTGATGTAGTCCCATTTGTTTATTTTTTCTTTAGCTTCAATTGCCTTTGGAGCAGTATCAGTGAAGAAGTTCTTTCAGCATATATCTGAGATTGTGCTGCCTGTGGATTCCTCTAGTATTTTTATGGTTTCCCTTCTAATGTTTAAGTCCTGTATCCATTTTGAGTTTATTTTAGTATTTGGTGTAAGTTGGTGGTCCAGTTTCATTTTTTTGCATGTATCTGTGCAATTTTCTCAACACCATTTATTGAAGAGGCTATCTTGGCTGTATTGAATGTTCATGCCTCCTTTGTCAAACATTAGTTGAGCATGGTGGTTTGGGTGGATATCTGGGTTCTCTATTCTATTCCATTGGTCTATATATCTGTTCTTGTGCCAGTACCAGGCTGTTTTGAGAACAGTTGCTTTGTAATATAGCTTGAAATCTGGTATTGAGATCCCACCTACTTTATTCTTCTTTCTGAGAATTGCTGTGGCTATTCGTGGTCTTTTTTTGTTCCAGATGAATCTATGAAGAATTCTTTCTAGGTCTGTGAAATATGTCTTTGGTATTTTAATGGGTAGTGCATTGAATTTATAGATTGCTTTGGGTAGTAAGGACATTTTAATGATGTTGATTCTCCGAATGCATGAACATGGTATGCTCTTACATCTGTTAACATCTTCATCTATCTCTTTTTTCAGTGTCCTATAGTTTTCTACATATAGGTCTTTTACCTCTTTAGTTAGGGTTATTCCTAGGTATCTTAATTTTTTTGGTGCGATCGTAAATGGGATTGCTTTTTTAATCTCTCTTTCTGTAATTTCACTATTAGTGTATAGAAAAGCCACAGAATTCTTAGCATTAATTTTGTATCCTGCTATATTGCCAAATTCATTAATTAAGTCAATCAGTTTTGGAATGGAGTCTTTTGGGTTTTTTATGTACGGTATCATGTCATCTGCAAATAAGGACAGCTTTACTTCTTCTTTTCCAATTTGGATGCCTTTTATTTCTTCTTCTTGTCTAATTGCAATGGCTAATACTTCCAGTACTATGTCGAACAGAAGAGGTGAGAGTGGGCATCCCTGTCTTGTTCCTGTTCTTAGGGGAAATGGTTTTAGTTTTTGCCCATTGAGTATGATGTTAGCTGTGGGTTTATCATATATGGCTTTTATGATGTTGAGGTATGCTCCTTCTATTCTCACTTTGCTGAGAGTTTTTATCCAAAAAGGGTGTTAGATTTTCTCAAATGCTTTTTCTGCATCAATTGATATGGTTATGTGATTTTTATCTCTCAATTTTTTTATGTGATGTATCACGTTTATTGATTTGCGGATCTTGTACCATCCCTGCATTCCTGGGATGAATCCTACTTTGTCATGGTGTATGATCTTTCTGATGTACTGCTGGATCCTATTTGCTAGAATTTTGTTGAGGATTTTGGCATCTATGTTCATAAGAGATATTGGCCTATAATTCTCTTTCACTGTGTTGTCTTTATCTGGTGTTGGTATTAGCGTGATGCTGGCTTCATAGAAGGTGTTTGGAAGTGTTCCTTCTTCTTGAATGTTTTTGAATAGTCTGAGGAGGATAGGTTTTAATTCTTCCTTGAATGTTTGGTAAAACTCTCCTGTGGAGCCATCTGGACCCGGGCTTTTATTTGCTGGAAGCTTTTTGATGACTGCTTCAATTTCTTCCATAGTTATTGGACTATTGAGATGTTCAGATTCCTCTTCGTTGAGTTTTGGAAGGTTATAGTTTTCTAAGAAAATGTCCATTTCTTGCAGGTTTTCCAATTTGTTGGAATAGAATTGTTCATAATATTTTTTAACAATTCTTTGTATTTCAGCGGGATCTGTTGTTATTTCTTCTCTTTCATTTCTGCTTTTGTTTATTTGGGTCTTCTCTCTGCTTCTTGGTGAGCCTGGCAAGAGGTCCATCAATCTTATTTATCCTTTCAAAGAACCAGCTCTTGGTTTTGTTGATCTTTTGAATTGTTTCTTTGGTCTCCAAGTTGTTTATCTCTGCTCTGATCTTCACTATTTCCTTCCTTCTGCTTACACTGGGCTTTTCTTGTTGCTCTCTTTCTAGCTCTTTGAGTTGTAGGGTTAGGTAATTTATTACCAGTTTCCTGTTTTTTGCAGTAGGCTTGTAGGGCTATGAACTTCTCTCTCAAGACTGCTTTCACTGTGTCCCATAAATTTTGTATTGTGTTGTCATTGTCATTTGTTGTCATGATGTTTTCATTTCCTCCTTGATCTCTTTGGTTACCCAGTTGTTGTTTAATAGCATGCTGTTTAGTCTCCATGTGTTTGATTTCTTTCTATTGTTTTTTTATAGTTGATTTCCAGTTTTATGCCACTGTGGTCTGAGAAAATGCTTGATATGATTTCTATCTTCTTGAATTTGAAGAGACTTTTCTTATGATCTACATTTGAAAATGACCCATTGCACTGGAGAAGAATGTATATTCTGTGGCTTTGATGTAAAATGTTCTGAAGATGTCAATTAATTCCATCTGGTCTAGTGTGTCATTTAGGATTGATGTTTCTTTGCTGATTTTTTGTTTAAAGAATTTGTCCAATGGTAACAGTGGGGTATTAAAGTCTCCTACTATGATTATATTGCTGTCAATCTCTCCCTTAATACCCTTCAGGAGTTTTTTTTATGAATTTAGGTGCTCCTATATTGGGTGCATATATGTTTACCAGAGTTATTTCTTCTTGTTGGATTTTTCCCTTTAGTAATATGAAGTGGCCTTCTTTATCTCTTGTTATGTCCTTCACTTTGAGATCTAATTTGTCAGATATAAGAGTTTTTTTTTCATTTCCATTTGTCTGAAATACCATCTTCCATCCCTTCATCCTCAATCTGTGTGCATCTCTTTTCCTGAGATGGGTTTCTTATAGATATGTGGATCATGTTTTCTTATCCAATTGATTACCCTATGTCTCTTGATTGGAGTATTTAATCCATTTACATTTAAAGTTATTATTGATAGGTATTTATCTGTCACCATTTTTAGTCTTTACCCCAGAGTTCATTCTTTGCTTCCTATTTCTTTTTATTACAGAAGACCCTTTACCATTTCTTGCATTGCTGGTTTGGTGGTAATATATTCCCTTAGTCTTTTTTTGTCTGTGAAGCTTCTGATATCACCTTCAATTTTGATTGAAAGCCTTGCAGGGTACAGTATTCTTGGATTCAGACCCTTCCTTTGCATGACTTTGTATATTTCATTCCATTCCCTTCTGGCCTGATGAGTTTCTGTTGAAAAATCAGTAGCTAGTCTTATGGGGGTTCCTTTGTACGTAACTTTCTGTTTCTCTCTGGCCGCTTTTAAGATTCTTACTTTATCGTCGGTATTTGCCATTTTAATTATAATGTGCCTTGGTGTCGGTTTTGTGGGGATCATTTTGCTTAGGACTCTGTGAGCTTCTTGGATTTGTGTGGGTTTTTTCTTTTCTATATTGGGGAAATTTTCTGTCATTATTTCTTCAAACAGGTTCTCTAATCCTTGTTCAGTTTCCACTCTTTCTGGAGCCCCGATTATGCGGCTGTTTTTTTTTTTTTT